>OW679194.1:23311132-23367200 GCA_940337035.1 Agriotes lineatus | reverse complement strand
AAATTTTCGGTTTTCTGAAATGTAAAATGACAAATACTGGCAGAAATTGATACAGAATTTTTTTTTCTACAAAAAACTTCCATACAAGTTTGCTCTAAAATAATTAGGGAAGCAAATATTTTCATATGAAAAAATTGCCATTGAAATCCCTATGGTGCGTAAAGCATTTCTACACCCAACTTACTAACCAAGAAAATGTACCAAATATCTATAACTCTCAACAGGTATTCAACCAATATTCAACGTAGTGTTGAATGTATTGCACTAATATTAAAATATGCAATGGCTACTCAACATCTTTCAACCGGTACACAATACCTTCAAAAACTTTTAAAAAAATCACGATTAGCTCATGTGGGCATCAATTTTAAACAATAAATTCATTTAGATGCTTTTAAGTCTCAATCAGTTGTTATTTCATATTAAAGTATTTAACTAATATTAAGATAGCAATTACTCGACCTGCCTTCAACCAATATTCAGTTTTCCCAACAGATATTCAACTTACTAAACAGTAAAATATGCCACATACCTATAACTCTAAACAGGTATTCAGCCAATATTCAACGTCGTATTGAATGTATTATATACTCAACATTTTTTATCAACCATATTCAATACTAGCTATTACCCTCGACTTCGTTCGCGCCAGGTTCGTTATTTGTGTATTAAACAATGACTAATTATTTTCTCTCATCCCATCCCACTAGTTATTGCTTACATTTTGCAATTTTAAGTTTATTCAATTCTTCTAACCTCCAGTTAACCAGCAGTCACGTTTATACTTATACTTATACTTATACTTATGAACGGGTTCTAATGCAACCACACTTTGTCAGGTTAGTGGTTGATCCGAAAGCGGGGTTTAGCTTAGCTCGAGGTCTCTCCTGTAATACGCTACTTAGAATTTAATATTTTATAACCTGATATGTACTGAAAGATTCTCTGATGAACTTAATCGGTTTACAGCAGCACTAACATCAGATTAATGTCCTTATATAACATAGCTTTGAGTTAACTCTGTTATTATTAGATTATTACTACCAAAACGGCTATAATGATGTCATGGTGATTATACGGGACCGTAAATTATAATAACAAGAAAATGAGATTGTGCAAGCCTGCCAACCGTTAGAGGTCGCGGTTTACATGAAAATTAAAATTTGTGCCACGTTTAAGTTCTATAGAAAATTACACGAAGATTATAATTCCTGGAAAGTAAACTCAGAGGCTGGTTGCTTATTCTGTCACCTTGGATATAGTTATTTCGAGAATTTCCATACAAGATTGTACACTGCTGTTTATCATTCTCCAAATGCCAGTATTGCAAGTTTCTTAAAGCAGTTTGAAATATAGTACGACGATACAGTTTAAGACTACACCAAGCATCTAATTCTTGGTGATTTCAAATGGGATGTCTCGAAGAACTCATTCTACACACAAGCTCCTAAAATTAATAAATACCTTGGGTTTAAATCAACTTGTAACAGCATTCACACGTACCGCAAAAAACTCCGATACAATCATTGGGCTAGTTCTAACAAACCAAGAAAATGTTAGAGTTATGTGCAAATTCCACAAATTTCTGAACATAATTCAATCGATGTCACGTTACAAAAAATGCGTGTAAGAGTACAGCAATTTCGAAAAAGTTAATATTAGCCCGTACACAAATTATTCGCCACAAGAACTGCTTGATAAGCTGAATAAATATAACTGGATCACGTTACCAGAGCATCAAAGTACAATCATCTTGCTACACATATGGTCAGCAGAATACAGAATTCCATAACTGACCTCAGTAACAACAAAACAGTTGCGGTACAAAACAGAAAATCCATAGTTTAACACTGACTTGCGGCAAATCCAAGCAAAATGCAATACAGGACAGCTAAACTCACTAAAATCATGCGAGACTGGGAAAGCTACAAATATATTAAACATTTTTACAGTAATAAAACTAAGCACAGGAAAAACCAATATTATGAAAACAGCACAGAAAACTATCGTGGAAATCTTAAAAAGATGTGGAAAACTATCAAATCTTCAATAAAAGGACAAACAAAAACTTCCTTTAATATTTTATTTGACGGAGAAGAAATTAACAATGCCCAGGGTATTGCTAATAAATTTAATCAGTACTTTGTAAGTATCACAAGCAATTCCATTACTATAAATGACAGTTTTGAAAAAGCTCCTTCTGCGGCTAATATTAGCGCTGTTAAATTTAAAACAATTACATTACTTCGATCATATTACAGTAAGTGCACTTATAGACACGTTACCAATTGGGTAGTTGAGACATTTATTAAATTAATAAATCAATCTCTCGGAACAGGATGTTTTCCAGAATCATAGAAAATATCTAATGTTGTTCCAGTACCTAAGTTACATTAACTAACAAATGCGAAGAATGGGACCAATAGATGTGTTGCCGGTATATGAGCAAATTATCCAACTTATTGTGAAAAATCAACACCAAATCTGTTTAATAAACCTGACACAAGCAAAAACTAATCAGAATTCAGAACTAAACAATCGTATGAAACAGCGTTAAACTCAGTTCTCATGAATTGGAAAAATGACTTAGATTTGAATAAAGTTACTGTTTTCCTAGATTATAAACGTGCATTTGAGACTATGGACAGACAACGTGGTAATGAAAATATGTAGTTCCAAAACTATCTCACTCATCGATTACAAACTAGATACTTCAATCAGTGCCAGTCAAGCTACATGGAAAACAACAGGGGTGTACTCCAAGACTCTGTCTTGGGTCCATTATTGTTTATTTTGTACATATATGATTTAGAATTGAATTTAAAACATTGCACCATAAATAAACGCAGATGATACCTTAGTTAATAAACTAAAACTGAATATCGCAAAATCCAGCAATAATTAGTCAGGTACTAATGCAGAATCGGCTAGTAACATTTTATTGAACACTCAGAAATAGAACAGGTATCTCAAGTTAAATACGCAGGTGTTATTGTAGATCATAAATTAAACTTCAAAGCACACGTAGATTGTGTAATGAAAACGGTAGTTAAGAAAATAGGCTTATTCACTAGAATTTCTAACAAGGCTAAAATTATGATTTACAAAGCAATCATTGCACCGCATTTTGATACTGTTCTACAACATTATTTTTATGTCAAGAAGCAGAATTGGCTAGAATGTAAAAACAGCAGAATTTCTGAGATGCTAGATTGTTTACAATAGTTAAATATGAAGCAATTCTTGTTGTTAGTTAGTAAGGCAGTCAATAACCTGTTACCAGAATATATTACCCAAAATTTAGTTTATGATTGTGATATTTATAATGTTAGACTACCTAAACTTACAAAAACGCCGTTCCCAAAAATGTTTCTTTCAAATTTTATAACAGCCTTCAATTAAAGTTAAAGTTATTACGAGTATTATTCTTAAAAGTGCCTTAAATGAGACCTTACATAAAATACACAAAAATAATGGAACCTCTGCGTTTGTGCTGGATCTACAACATACGTATAGTAAGTAATAAATAAGATTTATAAAGAGTAAATAGACTTCATTCAAAATCCAATTAATTCAACAAGACATACAAATACAACGAAAATTGTGATAACCACTAAAATATATTGAACAGCATAACAATGTACAAGTAATCAATAAAATGTTTCAACAGAGAAAATGGTGGTGAGAGATAGGAAAAACAGGAAAGTCAATACAGTGTTTAAGGGAATGCGAATGGTAGCATGCGCAAGAACTAGATGTGAATCAGACGACTACGTTTTTTAGAAATTCTAGTTTGAAAAATAAGGATGTTTTGAGAAGTACAACTATTTTACACTTTTTCCTTTTATAAATAACAGCCGCTAAAATTATTTCATTATTTTAGAAAGAAGCTTTAGGTGGAACACTAGTGTAAAAGAAGATTGACGTTGCAAACACCACGTTTTAAATATAATGGCCAAAATTGGTTGCAAGTACTTAAAGAAGAAAGATTCGGAAGACAACCCAGTCAAGTCAGAATCATAACACTTGGCAAACTGAGTCAGAATAGCTGGGCATAGACACACGGTTAAAACCGCCACGAAAAACTACATTCATGGCGGTTTTGAATGTGTGTCTATGCCCAGCTTATAGAAGAGCCGCTGTATATTTATTATTATACAGGGTCTCTAGCTTATAGTAGAGTCCCTGTATATACAAGGGTTGAGACATGTAGGGTGACTTGTTTTGGATCCATAAACCAGGGAGTATCTGATTTTTGCCGATTTTAAACTTTATGCATACTTTTTTCAACTAAAACAAATGAAATATATCTTTGCTACATCCCATGGTCCGTGATTTGTGGATCCAATGGCTCAACTCTTAAAGTACGTTTTTTTCCTATAAAAATTTTCAAGGTCAAAGAATTTAGGGTTTATGTTGGCATAACTTGGATTCCTTTAAAAATTATATGTTGGCAAAATTGGTTTTAGTAACTTTATAGAACTAAAAATTGGTGGGAAATTTAAAATCTGGCATTAAAGTTCTATGTACATCAAAAACTCTTGCTAATCTTTCGTAAACGTCTTCTTCTGGTGTGTTAAGATGCAGATCCAATAGTTCCTCTGCACACTTCACTATATTTAATTTTAAAATATTCCGTTTTCACGCGTGTTCAGCTTCAAAAAAGAAAAACTGACAATTTAATTTTAAATGTCAAAGTCGTTTACAGAAAAACCTGACGAAAATAAATTTTCTAATAATTTAAAAAAAGCAGTTTTGCCAATTTTATCTTGACCTTGAAAATTTTTATAGGAAAAAGACGTACTATAGTACATATAGGAACTCTAGCTTATAGCAAGGTCCGTAAATATAGCAAGCTTTGAAATATAGGTCATCCCATGCATTTCCACTATGGAGTGGGAACCAAAATGGCGGCAATGGCGGGAAATTTAAATCTTGTAGTGGTGTTTTAGAATCAGTCAGTTGTTTGTTCGTTGGAGGTTAGGATTGCAATTGCACGTTTGTTGCGTTTCCGTTCATTTATATCCGTGTTTCTGCCTGTGTTAGAAAAACAATATTTTTTAAGACTACATTTTCCTGATCCCGGTGTGATACGGTAAGTAAACTATCATTTTAATATACCTCACTAAAAGAGGTTATTTATAGGTTATCGGCAAGGATGTCCCCATTTAGCGTGCTACATGTGGTACCGTTTTAATTGAGATGTCTAATATTTTGTGCTGATTCCGTCGTGATATTGTAAGTTAATAGGGCCGCTTAATGAACGTTTCACTAAACCTGACGATTATTTTCATATTGATTTAGTTCAAAATGTTTCTAGAACACAGAAGACACAACTATATCTATTGGGCACTAGCAAACTTTTCTGTTATTACTCAGTCTGGTGAATGTTATTGTATTTGGAATAGATAGATGTATAATAATGAAAAACTCTTACCTCACACACTCTTAAATATTTTGTTGTCTCGCATTGATCGCGACCACAATTTTTAACCCAAATTTCTCGCCTTTTTGGTCAGCGGGAAAACGAAATAAGCGAAAACCATGTCTTGAGTGGTTAGTGCAGTTCAAACATGCACACCCTGGCATTTTGAAATCATATAACCTCAAATACACACAAGCGGTGACGTTTGTCAGTCTAATTGTCAGTGGGCACCAAAATGTCGTTGTTGGGATGACCTATATTTCTAAGCATACTACGAATATATTTACAGACCTTGAGCTTATAGTAAGGTCACTATATCAATAAGGTACCGCCATTACATTCCTCGCGTGAGAATGTGAGAAAATTGTGAGATAAGGATAACAAATACAAATTTCCCAAGTGCAATAGGGAAGACACTACTTTTTGGGGATTTTCTTTTTGGTGTAATGGCACTTGTAAAGTGAGGAATCTGTTACGTTATGTGTTTTTATCCCCAGTTGGAGAAAATTGTGCGACAAGGATAGATATAAAAAATCACTAGTGGCGGTACCTTATTGATATAGTAACCTTAGCTTATAGTATAGCCCCTCTATTTTAAATAGTAGCGACATCCTGGGGCAAACCTGATGCAAACATGAAAATAGAAAAAGTTACTGAATGATAAATTTCAGTGTAAACAGTGAAAAAATAACTAATCTGAGTACCTGAAATCCTTTTCTGCCACTATTTTTACACTTATCGACACAACACCGTGGCATTTCCACGTCCTCGACTTAGAATTTGCCCCCGAAGAGAAAAAATGAATAAAATCACGACAAATGTCAATGTCACATTTTAATTAATTATACAACTTCCTTGGCAATTTTTAAATATGGTAGTGACTTAAGGGATACCAACGTGATTTTGCCCCAGCGGCAACATCAAAGGTCGTCGCTACTATTTGTAAATAGAGGGGCTATAGCTTATAGTACAGTCCCTTTATATGCAACAGTCTGGCCATATGAAATGTCACTTATGACATAAGACAGAATATGGCCGCCTCCAGTGGCGGGTCAAAAGCAGTGGCGGGGTTGGTGTTGGAAAATAGTTTAATTAAATAAATGCTTAGTATAAGTAAATATATGACTAAATAGTAAAACAAACAATGTCGTATCAATGAGGTATTATACATTTTATTTACAGTTAGTGCTCACATAAATAATAATAAATCTACAGAATTTAAAGTGATCCCAAGACTAATAAAACAGTGAGTATACAGTCTAATACGCTTAAAATTACTTTTCATAACTTCCCACTTAATTTATATAGCCTACATTGTGCATTGCCACAGAAGTACAACTGCATTTGCTTCGTTGTGTATTTTGCTTTCTCGTTTTCGTTTCAGCTAGTCTTAAACAAACACCGATAACTTTGGATATAATAAACTTTTCTAATTGATTAAAAGTTGCAATATGCTTTACATCAACAATATGCGTTTTATTTGTATAAAATGCTTTTACAATTAGATTCTATTCTGACCTTTTATGTTATTCTAATATGCTTGATTAACCTGTTTGACCACAAGTCCCGCTTTTCTATTTCTATCGAAGCTTGTCATCTTAATACCATGTTCAGACCTATTTTTGCATTAAAATGAGCAAGACTCCATAACTAAAATTTAAACGTCGATAAAATCAGTTTTTGGACGGCTAATGTTATTGGTATTTTCAATAGCTGTAGGCTCCGAAGCTGACGATAAGAAAGTAAATAATGTTAGAACAGCATTATCCTTAAGTCTTTGTTGCCACCAACTCGTGCTTTTTCACACATACAATCTGCAAAATGCTTTTCACAAATTCTTCAATTTTCTCTATTAATTTTTTTGTCCATAAGTTTCGTCTGTCCCTATTCCTAAGTTTCCGTTAGCACACATTTTTCAGATTTGCTCTTGCATCCGACTGCACAGCAATACCTCATATCTGAAGAAAATTTTTGAAATTGATAAATTTCTTTAAACTTTGTCAGCTTACCGTTAATAAATTATAGTTCTAGTTGTTTCTAAAAATTATGATCAGTTTTTAACTCTGTACTCGCATTTTGAACGATTTTTGTTGATTGAATGTCAACTTATTTTATTTGAATAAATGTGACTTTGACATTTTTGAAATTTAAATCTTATTGTCAAAATGACGCAAGACATAAAATGGCGGCACCAATGGGAATCGTGACCATATATGGCCAGACTGTTAACGTTAGTGTATATAAAGCGAGTTAGTGTATATAAAGCGACTGTAGCTTATAGTAGAGTTCCTATATATAAAGAGTTGGGACATTGGATCCACAAATCAAGGATCACATGATTCAGCAATAATATATTTCATTTTTTTATATTTGAAAGATGTAAGACAAACAAAATGACATTAAATGGCATGTCAAATCACAGAATTCATTCATTTAGAAATCTGAGGCAACATGCAAGAAAAATAATATTTATGTGGAATTATTAAAACTTGCAAAATTTGCGGGCTTAATTTAGTTAGGTACTTTTTTAGTCCTAGTGTGTTTTTAGGTTATGGTAAAAAGTATTTCCGATTACTTAAGTGAACTGCGGTTAGAAATAAACAGATATTGAAATCTTGTGTTATGAAAAACCTCTGCTTATAATCTTAGGTGTGGGGTAGGAGGTTTAGTGGCAGCTGTAAACCTGGTATGAATACGAATGTAATGCTCAACAACTAACGTTAGAGAATTTGAGGCGACGTAATTCAACCGTTCCAGAGGAAAATTGTCTTTTTGTACTGATTAAAACTGGCCTGAATAATCTGCCATTTGATGCTTTCAACAGCGATTAGTTCGTTTTCTTCTATTTCAGAACTTTCACATTTATTTAGATCTGGTTACCAAAAATTTAATAATGTTGGAATAGCATTGTATTGCAGTCTTGTTTTTCCAGGTTTAATCAAATTCTGATCATTCGCAAAATGTTTATTACATAAACGGCGGCAGTGGAAAAAGTCCGATAAAACATATCATAATAATAGGCCACTGCCAAAAAAGACATTCAGAGAATAAACGGCTTGTGGACTTAAAATCCTTAATTTTGCTGTTATTTACCCAGATACGCTTTATTTTCTCATTCCTTAGGTAAAGATGCAAATAATATTCCAGATCTGTTCGATTTTTACAATTAATCGCTGAACCGCCAGTCATTGCACAATATTTTTCAAATTAAAAATATTTGTTAAGTATTTGTCACAACTGTCACAAAATGTGATTCTAATTTGTAATGGTTGTCAAACTGTTGTCCATAGGTATGCATGATCTGCATAAAACTTAAATTCGACAAAAATCAGGTACTCCATGATATGTGGATCCAAAACGAGTCGCCTACATGTCCCAACTCTTTATATATAGGGACTCTAGCTTATAGTAGAGACCCTGTATATAGTTAGATGAGAGTTGAGACAACACAAACGTCAGCCGCCAAATTTGATCCAAAACATGCATCATGCATGCATGCCCAGAAATACTGTTTGAAAGTCACTAGATCGTTTATCTAAAACACCTTGATTTAAATTTCTACTGCTGCTTCAAAGCACTCAAAACATAGCGTAGAGTACTGTTTGTATCAGAAATAAGTAACAAGTGTTAAAAAACTGAATTACGTATACACATTTCGTAAAGCAGATAATAATATATGAACATTTCCTAAAACTATGGTTTCTGCATATTAAAGCTTCGAACTGACCGTTAGTAAAAATATTTTTGAAATTTTTTCGAGTTTCTCGTTTTTACTCTTCTCATTGTGTACCTACCTAATTTCTTGCTCAGGATAATGTGTTTGCGTGCGAGTTACTAATTTTGAATGGAAAACACAATCCTTGCTTTGGTATAGGAATTCATACGTGGTTTGGGTAGCAGCTTCCTGTTTATTGTTATTTGTCTTCAAAGCAAGATTCAGACAAAGGTTCAGCGGAAAAGTCATCTTTAGGATTGAAGAAAATTTAATTTTCAGGTCTGGTTATATGATATGAAAATAAAGTAGGAACGGCAGCACCTTTTAATTTCCTTCTGTCATCCACCCGTACTTCTTCACACTAGTTTTATTAAAATGGACAATTTTTGATATGCTGCTCTTAGCTCTTGGTTTTGAGGATGGTATTTTCATAGAAAACCTTGTTCGGATCTGTTTTTGCAGCCAATAGTACAGCAACCCCTCATTTCAGGAACTTAGATAAAAGTGTCAAGTTTTGACTTAAATGAACAATTTGTCAAATTTGATTAATGGGAAACTGTTTCTAAGGCAATGAGTATTCAAATATACGACGCGCGTGATCCACCAATCACAATGAATTCCCTCGTCGTCTCAACTCTTTTGTAATTATATACAGGGACTCTAGCTTATAGTACAGTCCCTTAATATACAACAGTCTGGCCATATGAAATGTCACTTATGACATAAGACAGAATATGGCCGCCTCCAGTGGCGGGTCAAAAGCAGTGGCGGGGTTAGTGTTGGAAAATAGTTTAATTAAATAAATGCTTAGTACAAGTAAATATATGACTAAATAGTAAAACAAACAATGTCGTATCAATGAGATATTATAAATTTTATTTACAGTTAATGCTCACATAAATAATAGTAAATCTACAGAACTTAAAGTGATCCCAAAACTAATAAAACCGTGAGTATACAGTCTAATACGCTTAAAATTACTTTTCATAACTTTCCACTTAATTTATATAGCCTACATTGTGCATTGCCACAGAAGTACAACTGTATTTGCTTCGTTGTGTATTTTGCTTTTTCGTTTTCGTTTCAGCTATTCTTAAACGAACTTTGAATATGATGAACTTTTCTAATTGATTAAAAGTTGCAATATGTTTTACATCAACAATATGCAATTTATTTATATAAAATGCTTTTACATTTAGATTCTATTCTGACCTTTTATGTTATATGCTCGACTAACCTGTTTGACCGCAAGCCCCGCTTTTTTATTTCTAGGGAAGCTTTTCAGCTTAATACCATGTTCAGACCTAATTTTGCATTCAAATGCACAACACTCCATACCTAAAATTCAAACGTCGATAAAATCAGTTTTTCGGACGGATAATGTTATTTAAAAATTTACCAGTTGTTTATAAAGACATTGGTATTTTCAATTAAAATATCATCTCAACTAATTGCTAAAGAGGACATCATTACAGAAATATTTGGTAATAGTTTATCAACTTTTGAGAACACCCTTAGTATCTCAAAATTCTCAATTTTAGCGCAAAAAAACGAACATTGCGATGAAATTAACCACAAAATTATATTTGAGTGTGATTACAATAAATTGCAGATAATGACATTTTACAATTTTCTACGGAATTTCTAGATTCGTAAAATTTCAGTGAAATACCTCCACATTGCTTAACACTAAAAATAGCGGCAATTGTTATTCTCGTGAGAAATTTAAATGTGTCTACTGATATAGATTACGGGTATAAATTTAACACCTTTTGATATTACGTTACCTTTTTGCTTTCGGAGAAGACAGTTTCCTGTACGCCTAGCATTTGCGATGACAATTAATAAATCGCAAGGACAAACTCTGGATAAAGTAGGAATGTATTTGCCACAACCAGTAGTTAGACATGGTCAATTATATGTAGCAATGCCACGTGTGCGTTGTTTTAAAAACTTAATAATTAAAATTTTACCTAATGGATCGTGCCACACGTTAAACATTGTCTACAAAGAAATTTTATAAGTTGCAAAATATTTTGCAATGGGTAGTTTTTTTATTTACTGTGGTTTTATCCGCACGACGATGTTATTTAAATGGCAGTTGCTCTCAAGACAAAAAAGTGTTATAAAAGTGATTATTCAAAATTCAGTATCAGTACAATAAGGACATACTGTCTTGAATTTACAGAAGGGTTCACCTGAGAGCATATTCCAAGGCCGATTAGTTTTCCTAACTTCTCTTGAAAGTCGGAAACGAAAACCTATTTCAGCCGTGACAGATATCGCCAAACTCACTAACATAATATATTCCGACATCAAGAACATAACAGCAAAACCTGTGTCCTTGCTTCGAAAAAGAGCGATTACCACTCTGAAGAATGATAAGGCACTAGAAATCAACAACACACACCTCGGAGGATAAGATCTAGGTATCAGTCGCTTAACACTGTGGTGGAGGAAGATGACACTTCTTCCAAATCGCCTGCCTTTGAAAGTTAAAGCACCCATACAAACGTGAAGACTCCCAAACTCGACTGCAGGTGAAAACTCCGCATCGAAACATCACTGAGGTAACAATTTTCATAGGTTTTGGAGAAGGGAAAACAGTCTTCATTCCTCGAATACGCTTTATTCTTTCAGACTATTCTTTTCAATTTAAGAGACTGCAATTTCCCGTCAAAACCTGCTTCGCCATGACGATCAACAAGGTGCAGAAACAGTTGCTGAATCAGGCTGAGGTCCACTTGAGAGAAGACTTTTTCTCTCGGTCAACTTTATCTAGACTGTTTAGGGCCAGTTCTCCAAAAAACTTAGTGATGCCAAACCAGAAGGGAAAACTATACTCAACAATATTATCTACAAAAAAGTTTAATTTTTTTACCCTCTACTCGACGCTATTGACTTTTAGTTCACATATCGTTACATAACAGAATATGGGGAAAGTAAAAAGTTGCAATTCGCCATATTAGTTCTTTTTACAAATAGGGTCCAATCATTTTCGGGGCTTTTCGAAATTCATTATCCCAAAGGAGCTAACTGTGTGAGACCTGTTTTTCTAAAGATCTACAACGAGGAATCTACTACAGGTGGGAAGCTGAAATTCGACATATTATTTCGTTTTACAAATCAGATCAAGTAATTTTCAAGGTTTTGCAGATTTCATCCCCGAAAGGAGTAAAATGGGACAAATATGTTTTTCTAAATATCGACACAAGGAAACTACTACAAGTAAAGGAAGTTGAAATTGAGCATATTAGAACCTTTTTCAAATCGAGTAAAATCATTTTTAGGGTTTTGGAGAATTCATCCCCGAAAGGGGTTAAATGAAACAAATATATTTGTCAAAATATATCCACGGGAAAACTACTACAGGCAGTAAGTTGAAATTCGGCATTTTAGATCGTTTTACTGATTGAAAATATAAATAATTTTTAGCGATTTTCGAAATACATTCCCTCAAACTGGTTAAATAGGCCAGAAGTGTTTTTCTAAAAATAACCACAAATGAGCTACTACAGGCCGGAAATGGAAATTCGGCATATTAGTTCGTTTTACAAATCAAGTCATACCATTTTCAGGGTTTTGCAAAATGCATCTACTCAAAAGAGTTAAATGAGATAGATCTGTTTTTTTAAGATTGCCTTGACGAGCCAACTACTACAAATAGGAAGTTGAAATTTGGCATATTAGATCGTCGTACAATGAGGCCAAACCATTTTCAGGGATTTTTGGAATTTATCACCAAAGGGTGTTACGGTGTAAATGGTCTCTTAGCGGTTGGTACTCTGTAAACAAACCTTTAGTGCCAATATTCGGTTCATGCGCATCGAATTTCGTTAGGTTGGCGATAACTTTTTTTGGTGGTGCTTGGATTTTGCAAACTCATTACGCTTCGGCCTTTATTTCATTTTTACAGCAAAGCTAGCATCTTGCTTGGTTGCTCCATAATTTGATGGGGGAGTTAGTCTGCGTTTGATTCTTTGTGTGCCCCACGCCGTTTGGCGGAATTTTGGTGTAGAGGCGAATATTTGGACATTTAAGCCCGCGCCAATTGGCGGAGTTAGCTGCAAACAAGCTTCTGCAAAAAATATTCCGTGCACATGGCCCATATTCTTGGGGCGAGTTATTTTGAAGTTTTGTTCGCTCTCGCGTGAATCGCATGTCGCTTATTTAAACGATTTTCTAGCCGTTCCTACCCTACCAGCGGCCCTCAAAATTTCAAATTTTAGCCCAAAAAACTAATATTGAGATAAACAACAAAATTATATCTCTCTTGCCTGAATATGAAAAACAATATTGAGTGTGAATACAATTGTATCACATAAAGACAACATTTTATAATTTTCTAAATTCCTAGATTCGTTAAATTTTAGTGGAATATATATACATTGCTTAACGGGATGAATAGATATTCCCTTGAACATTTTAAATTTGTCTACTGGTTTAATAGATGAGATAAGATTAATGGTATGCAATTTATTTGAGAACTACTTAGATTTGGTATTAAATGGACAAGCGACAATCTAGGCAGAAGAGAATTATTACCGCGTATAGATTAGGACATTCTAATATTGCCTTCGGAAGAGAAATTTTTCTATGCGCCTATCATTTGCGATGACAATTAATAAATCACAAAAACAAACTATGGATAAAGTAGGAATATATCGTATTTACCACAACCAGTATTTAGCCATGGTTAAGTATATGTTGCAGTATCACGTGTGAGTAGTTTTAAAAACTTAAAAATCTAAATTTTACCTAATGGATCCTGCCACACGTTACAAAGAAGTTTGCAAAATATTTTGCAACGGGTCCACTAGTATTTCTTTGTTCTTTTAATTGTTCTAAAGTTCATTATACTAAAAAAATTTACCGTGTTTTATTTGTAGTAGCAAAAATAGAACTTAAAAGACTTAATGGTTAAGTTTTTATAACATTCAACTATTTGGTTGTGTGGCCGAGAAGGCAACAGCACAAGTTGTACTTGATAAACCTGTGGCGGCGCATCATCATGAGCGTACTAACTGCCACTGAAACATCTGCAAGTGAACCAGTAAATCAATTAGATAGCAATTAGCTTAAATGCTAGAAGTTGGGCCAACTAGAATTTTTAGGATGGTTAAATAGGTCGTAATGAAATTCAAACATTCCCGAAACTGCGAATTTCGCTCTTATTCTATATCGGTTTATCGAACCAAAGAATGTTTTATTGAAGTTGTTTATTATGTTCATCGATATATTAATGGCACTCAGCAGTCCAAATAAACGAGCAATCGCCGATGCTTACGCTAGGATTCCAGGGCGCTTTAGTTTACTAAATACTTTATTGCATGCTGTGAAACTTATCTGGACTTCTGCGTGAATTTAGGTGGGACTTCGCAACGCTTACCAAGTCGCTGAAAAGGTAGGGGCCAGGGCCGCATTTGTCTTCAGAGCAGGCGATTTAGCTCCTGCATTTCCGTTTAATTGCAGAAACGGGTTGGCATTATGTAACCATTAATTTCAAATCGGAACGCCCCAGCATTACACGGTGATCCTACCCCCAGCCCTTCGTGCGTTTCGGAAACTTGGATTTTGTTTCCGGCCATCCAGAGCAATACCTCTAAGCCCTTAAGAAGAGTCCGCGATCCCTCCCGTAATTTAATATGAGGATGCTGGCAGTGAATATCAAATTTCGATTATGTACACGGCGAAGATCATGCCGTATTAAATGATGTTTTTGATGGGATGAGGGTTAATGGTTCAAAGCGCGGCATTGTCTCCGCAGTTTAATATAACGCACGTCCTTGTTACTATTTTATTGCTCCCGGGCGGCTCTTCACTTTCTAATTTCAGCTATGGATAGAGCCGTTGGGGACAAGCGCTTTGTTAAATTCAAGGGCTTTTTATGAATTTACCATAATGCCAATAAATATGCATTTTTTAAAAAACATTTCTTGTTATTTGAGCAATAACATAACTTCTAATACTGAAATACCATACATTACCAGGGTTTTTACTTGTATGCATGTAAATGGTATGTATTATAACTTTATTAACAATAATGACATTAAATAGAGTAAAGACAGCAGAGCTAAAAGTTTAGATGGTTTGCAGGTGTCTCTTAGTTGCGCAATGAGAAATCGACCAGCATATTTTAATAAATTTTCTTTAATGCTCACAATCGCCAATTTTACACTCACCACTTCTACTTTGCAACCTGGCAATGGAAGTTTAAATTATTTTCGGTATCATTTCAGCTATTTTATCCATAATTCCTTCTTTTAAGTCTGCAATGTTGTCAATTGTGTTGACTGTTCCATCATAGGAAACAGCATGGTCTTCTTGATTAGAATATTATTCTAGGAGTGCCGACACTAAGTCCAGATAAATGTCAGCTGTTATAACGATGTCAAAATAAACGGATGAATCTATTTTACTTGCTGAACTTTTATATTTGAAGAAATAATGTAGAAATAATGATTGCAAATATTTATTGAAGAAAAGATGATTATCCGGTAGTATGTTTTTAACGGAATACACATGGATTACACCCTTTATAGACAATTTGACCATTACTGTCGAGAAACAAATTGATATTGTAAAACTTTAAAAAGAAAAGAAAAGTATGTTATGGAATCGACCAAATTATAATAACTTTTCATGCTGGATGTACAGATTGCGGCATGTCGCCAGAACCATAGTAAAAACCAAAAGAAATTACCTATGGCTGATGGTTTGGAATACATTTTCTGTTTTCAAACGCGAGTCAATTTGCAACAGTTTTCCAAGCTGAAATAATGGGAGTTCTTACCTGTGCTTCGGTCGTGATGTTGAGGTCTTTTACACAGACAAACAAATCTACGTCTACATACATGCAGCAGGCAGCAATAAACTCTGATGTCGTGCCAGTTTACTTCAAAGCTGCTCCTAGAATACCACAAAGAATTGGGGCATCTGTGTGAGCACGATAGGCTGAAACTGATTTGTACACTCGAACATCTAGAAATAGCAGGTAATGGTAAAGCTGACGAACTCCCAAACAGGTAATATAACAAGAGCCTATCTGCAGAATAATGTAGTATTTAACTCATAGAAATCGTACCGTTAAATGGCTGAGAGACGATTATCAGTGCAATATAGTCAAAGAGCGCAACCGAAATACTAATTAAACACGGAAGTGCTATAAAAAAGCAGATAACGAAAATCTTCACTAGGACTTCCAGACAGACCACTTTGCGGGTTTTGTAAAGATAATGATAAAGATGCTCTTCAATGTTTCTGCTTCTGTTTAGAAGATATTTTTAAAACTACGAGAGTAACACAAATATCGTGTATATAAAAGTTGTAGGTACGAAGCTATGGTGCAAAATGTGTGTCGAATCAAACCTACTTTTTTTTTAACAGAATGGCTTATATTTAAGTAGCTTGAAAATTTTCCATTGAAGCACTATTCGCTTTGATATAAACTTGCATGGGTCTAACGCCAACTGTTTAGGAGATATTAATCATTTCTTGCAAAGAAATTCTGAACTTCAGGCGGTTACCGTAAGTAACAGAAAAAAAAATTAACTGAAGGAAAACGTTACCAAAACAAATTTGCAAATTTAATAATTTCGCATTTTTTCAATGGAAGGCCCTCTGTATATTTTTTATTTTTGAAAATTCCTTTTAATGAGCTTTCTTTTAATATGTAACTTCATACTCCTAAATTTAAGTGTTTCTCAGATATGCGTGTTTGAACATAAAAAACAATTTAAGTCCCTTGAGATGCTTTAGTTCAGGAGATAACAAACAAACGCTATTATAACGCGAATTTAAACACTTGCAACTGTCCGAACATAGCAAAAACCAGGCTGAAAACATAAAAATATAACCACTGCTGAAACCAGAAATAACAAATGCCTTTAATATGACATGGAAATATGGAATCATCCGACAGCTGCTAGAGTGGGGTTTACAAGGTCACGTAGTGAGTTTTGTAAAACAGTTTTTGAACGACCGATACTTTTTTGTTAAGATTGGAACCTCAGTATCTTCTATTAGACAGCTGGAAAATGGAACCCCCCAGGGATCTATATTAAGCCCTACGTTATTCCTAATAGCTATAAATGGCATATCAGAAAATATTAACTTCCCAGTGAAATTCATCCTGTATGCAGACGATGTTATATTTTCTAAATAAGATAGATATGTACCGACTGTTGTAGCATCTGTTGTTTATATTATAAATTGTTGATTTAACTGTAAAAATAAAGAACACGCTAATGACGCTTCGTGGTCGATGCGTTAAATAAAAAATTAAAAAAAAAAACAAATACGAAAAAAACGAAAAAAACATGAGAAAATTTAATCTGCAAAACGGTTAAATTTAGGGCTACGAAATGAAATACTAGCAGAAGGCGTATTAAAAGTACTTTTTAAAAATACAGAGATATACAGGCTGTTCTACTTAAAAAATCAAACTAATTATATTTGCAAATTATGGGCGCTCTCTACAGAGTGTTCGGTAACGAATGGGCCAAACTTCAGATATAGTTGACTTTGACAAAAATAAACTGATTTAACCCAACTTACCTTAGTCTAAAAGTTAGTACTAACGGAGGTACAGGGTGTCAAAGTTGAAAGAAATAAATCACAATTTTTTAATATATTTCGATCACTTCCAGCTAATTTCACGTAATTTCGTATTCGGGGGTTTTTTGGCATGAGAAATTCAAATTTATCAACGATTCAATTGTATCTTGTAGAGGACGCCACAAGCGACCATTAGGACACTGTTAAACCGCTGCAACTTTTTTGTGCCATGGTGTATGTCATTTTCGACTGGAAAAATATTTTTCCCTATCTTTTCTGCTTAAAAAATATATCTTATTGAATTCGCTAGAAGCAACGGTTTCCTATAAAAACGCATCCAAAACTGATCATGAATGTAAATTTTCCTAAAGTAAAGTCAGATTGTTGAGTAAATAATGGGCCATACCGCAACAGCGTAATAGTTAGACCATAATAAGTTGATTTACTTCAGCTTACCTAGTACCAAGGTCGATAATAACAAAGATATAGGATGTCAAAGTATTTACTCAACAATCTGACTTTTCTTTAGGATAATTTACACGCATGATAAGTTTTAGATGCGATTTTCTGGGAAACCGTTACTTCTAGCGAGTTCAATAAGATATACCTTTTTTAAGCAGAAAAGATAGGGAAAAAGATTTTTTCTGCCGGAAATGACACACACCCTGTCACAAAAAAGTTGCAGCGGTTTAACAGTGTCCTAATGGTCGCTTGTGGCGCCATCTAGAAGATACAACTCAATCGTTGATAAATTTGAATTTCTCATGCCAAAAAACCCACGGATACGAAATTTCGTGAAATTAGCCGGCAGTGATCGAAATATATTAAAAAATGTGATTTATTTTTTTCAACTTTGACACCCTGTAGCTCCGTTAGTAATATCTTTTGGACTAAAGTAAGTTGGGTTAAATCAGCTTATTTTTGTCAAAATAAACTATATCTGAAGTTTGGCCCATTATTTACCGAACACCCTGTATATAGCTTTAACGTCCAAAGCACGAAGAGAAAAATACGTGAACATTTAAAGTAATTATGTAAAAGATTTTGGTGTATTCGCTTATGTTTAATTAGATTTTTTTTGCACCTGTAATTAATTTATTCCTGCATTTCTAGTTTTTTCGTGTTTATTATTTTTTTTATCTACAAGGACTGCATTTATATTTTCTAAACCTGGGTTTATGGTGTGTTTTAAAAGCTCAAGTGTTTAAATTATCATTTTAACAACGTTTATTTGTTATCCCTTAAAATAAATCATCTTAAGGACTTAAATTGCTTTTTTGAGTTAAAACACGCATATCTGACAAACAATTGCATGTAGTGGTATGAAGTACACTATCAAAAGAAAGATCATTAAAAGGGCTTTCCAAAAATACAAAAATATACAGGGCGTTCCGTTGGAAAAAAATTAATTATTAAATTTGCAAATGTTGAGCACTCTGTATAGTATTTGTTAGAACAATTTCCCCGCGGTTAGCTTTATGCGGCCGTGGCGTGGCTTTCTGAAGAAATTATATTCCCGCTTCCGCTTTCCGAATTAGTTGTGTGATTTCGTAAATTTTTGGTGCTTTCTGAAGGAATAAAACTGTTGCGTTTTTGGTGGCAACCCTTGGTGTTCGTTGTGTTGTGAACATTAGCTGTTGGGGGATGCAAGTAACGCAAGTAAAGTCGTTGTGATCACAGGATCCTTTACCGGAAGGTTGCGAGACCCTCATTTTCGCATTAGCGGATTTATTTACCGGATTCTTAAACGAGTCACCTCGATCTTAGTACGACGTCATGTTGTATCTCGCAAGTTTCGCTATTCCTTACTGGAGGTGTCGTTGCGACGTCTTTTTACCCTTGCGGGATTATAATTCGTCGTGCCAACCCCGGCTGTGGGCAACTCCATTGAGGCATTGTTCCAGCATCCCGCCAGCACCTTGTGGTCTTCCAGTCGTTCTTTTCTTCAGGCATTTTTGGAAGTTTGTTTGGGAGAAGCGATCACCTATAATGCCGCACGTCGAATGCAGTCAGCTGATATCCTTCAGGTAACCTGTTTATGTATTGTAACTTTATTGTGTATAGCGTACAGTGAACGCAACATTTCGTCAAAAGTGTAGAACAATCCGGCGTAATATTGCATTTATTGTTAGAACCTTGGTAATTGCTGTTTTGCAGAATTTAATGAATTGCTGTCATATATTCTTGTTGCTGTTTAACGTAACGCTGTGGCAGTTTCGTTCTTGAGCATAATGTATTTGTAGTCAAGTTTGTTGTTTTTAACAGTTTTTAAGTTAAGATGTTACGCATTCTTTTTAAATATAATCAGTAAACGTTTCATGTTCATTGCCATGCATATTTTTATTATTGCAATAGAGTCCACTGTTAAGTACTTATGGTTTTCATTTGTGGTTAATGATATTTGCATGCGTTATGTGTGTACTTTTCAGTTCCAAAAGGTGTTTAGCTGCTGAATCAATGAGGTAAGGCAGTGTTGTACGTGGATCGTCGACCAAACTCTGCCAAGTTAGAAATAGCAAGGTGAATCATTTACTTCCACGTTCAGAGTACTTCAACCTTTGTTGTTGATGTTGTTTTCCCGATTTATTCCGAATGTGGTGGCGCTTTCAATTTGAACATATTTTACCTCTCGTACCGGAGTACAGCCCTAACTGAAAGGTCGTAAAGAACCTGCCCATCTCCACTGCAGTTTTAGCCGGAGCAAACCTTTCTTGTTACCGCCATCGTAACAGATCTAGGGCCTTGTATTCTAGGTTTATATCCCGATCATGTCGTTGTGTCGTGTTTGTGCGGTAACATATTACGACCCACATTCACTATTTTACAATCGAACGGTAACATTCGAAAAGCATATTTTTTTGGTAACGTTTCCCTCCATTTAAATGTTTTCTGTTACTTACGCCCCGAAGTTCAGTAGAGTATTCCATTTTAGAAAAGTGAGTCGCCACACGTTTTTGAGTCACCCTGTATAATCAAAACCATTTTATAAATATGTACTATATCCGTACCTATAACTTTTATATGCACGATATTTATCTTCCAGCCCTCATCATTGCCGGGCCCTGTATATTCCCCTAAACTATTACCTCAAACATTTCTAGAGATATTGAGTTTGAAACTCAACATAAAAGACAATTTTGCTGTACCGAACTTTGAATGAGTTATGTCAGTTCATCATTAAACACAATATTTCTAATAGCTTGCATCACCGTTTGCATTTCTATATTTCCATAACCCTTCATGCTTCTGTTTTATGTACTTTATAACATCGGTATACATTTTTTATGCAAAATCTCTTCTTAGAGTTCTATGGCTTACATTTACTTTTTCCACAATTGTTCTGATAGAGTCTATTGCGTTTTCAGTGACGGAGTCTAAATAAAAAATAATTTCCTCAATGTTTCCTTCTTCGGTCGGGATAGATTTTTTATTACAAGAGAAGTGCATCCATGTAGGTATTTCCAAATTTTTAATAATTCGTTTGGTAGTTGGTTGTCAAGGAAAAACAGTGTCAAAGATGTCAAGCTTTTCAAGATTGCTGCTCCTATCAATTCCACTTATACAATGGCGATCATATACTTAATTTTAATATTATTTTATTAATTTTATTAATTCAATCTTCATCTTCAAGATGTGGAAGCAGTTATGACGGATAATATAAAAAAGTTGTTTAGCATTTCAAAGTCACCAGAACACCATGTAATATATTTTTGCTTTTGTACAAATTGATCGAAAGTGTTAACATCAGCATATACCAGTAAAAAATATATATTTAATTATCTACAGCGCCCTAATAAAATTTTGTTTAATGTTTGCTGTAAATCAACTACTGATTTCAATAAATTTAAAATTTTATATCTTTGTCAACGTTAAAGTCCCTATGAATTGTGGCAAATTGAGAGGTGGCATAACCAATTCCAATTTGGTTCGATAAACAGTAGTTTACAACCAGCATGAAAAATACAAATTTTGTTGTTACCACTATGCGATTTCCCAAATAATCATTTTTTGGTGCGGTATGTTTGTCTTAATAGATCTATTTTGACATGAAAAAGTATTTTTAAATCCACACCGCCTGTATAGAGATTATTTTCTATAACATTTTTAAGTATGTAATAGTAATTTGTATACCAAGGCACTGAAGATTAACTTTTTATCACGAATGTGGATTTCGTTGCTGAGGCCCGTAGGGCCAGGGCAAATAAGCCACATGTGAGATAAAAAGGAACTTCAATACCGTACATTTTTTTTAAATTGAGAAATCGTTAAATTGCAACATTTTAACAAACTTTTCTAGGTTATGTTGACATCGGTTGACGTTTATCTGTTGCTCCGCCACCTACCAAAAGTCGTAAAACTGCTGTGGTTTCCACATTGCCATTTTTTCTGTGTCTCTCATCTTCGATCATTAAAGATATCCAGGGTGTTTTATAAAATCATAAGTCTTGGTACAAACGGCAAATAAAAATTCTACAAATAAATATTTAAGGATTAAGCCAAATATTATGTTAAATAGGTAAGTGTTGGTAGTTACTAAGCAGCTCCCGCATTGGATATGCGGTTACAAGAAGTAGTTAAAAGTTAAGTCTTAGTCAATGACTCACCACCACTGCATGCAGGTAAAACAAAGGGCATGATAATTATTCTTAATTATTTCAGTTGACCAGCTAGTAACTATCATCTCTAATAACGTACGGCTTTCTAACATTAGTTGCACAGTAAATATAGTTTTAGGTGTGCGCAGCGCCTGCATGTAAAAACCAGTTCAGTAAATCGCACTGAATTAGCAAGCACTACAGTTTACACTTAGATATTGAACTGAAAATAACGTAAAAATACAGAATTTGTATGCCATAAATTTTAATATCGTTGTTTCTTTATATGTGAGTTAGCGTAGTAATTGCTATCACAAACGGGTTACGCCTAGCCTTCTTTCTAACACAACTTACTTCAAGTATAACTACCTTAAACATCCACTCAACAAGTTTTCAACAGTAACTACCAAACATATTAACAGATTCATCAAACTTCTACTAATTTTGATCTATTTTTAATTATTGGTGGCTTATAATGACTATATATTGCCTTTTCTTGTATGAGAAGGTCTAGGTAATTTAATGAACAATTTTTAAAGTAGTACATATATGATGCTTGGTATTTCTCTTCGAAATTGCAGATCAATATTTTTGATTTGATACTTGCCAAAAGCTCATCCTATCGAATTTATATTTAACTTTTTCTCCAATATTTTTGGGTATTGTCGTTCGAAACATGTAATATTAATTCCGAGACGGCGAGTGGGCTATTGGATTTTCTGGAATTTTATATCGGGCATCGTCCCCACGGCCCAGCTTTGTCCCGTGTAATGGTAAATCGTAACTGGGTGCTTTGCGGAATCGCTTTGTTTCTTTTTTCGGAACAGTGCGGCAATGCCGAGCCGAGGAAAGCTGAAATCAATTGACCATTCCGGCGCCGTTAGCGCCGGGTTAATGGATTTGGCTTTGAGTATCTGTCGTTGTGGAAGAAAACGATCCGCGATACGGGTAGCGGTAGATTTGATTAGGACGCCTTATTGATTGACCTTTTGGCTATTTTTAGGGCGCGAACGCATTAGGCGATCCTTCCATTGCCCTCCCGCTAATATGCATGCGAGTCGGACACTTTAGATTGCTTCCTTAATTTAGCGCGAAACGGCGCACGACATAAATATTTCCGTTTCGTCTGGCCTGGTGGATGGCTACCGTAAACGCTCCTTGTATCTTTATGGCCATATTTAAGGCCGCTTAAGGGCATGCACGCGCCGAAATTACTTTTTTATAAAGCGCTGGGCGCCGCGCGCAGGGCGCTTTCACTACATCAAGCTAAAGACCCATTCCCGCCGCGACATATGAATTCCCGGACTCGGAAATTCTGATATTAATTCGGGCGGTGCGGTAAAGATTGTGAGGATGCAGCCTGGCGGAAACAACTTTATTAGAATTGCCGGGACACTAAAATTTCATGGCAAATGCGCACAACTGGGACGTCTTCTAACTGCTAAACTTGCGGCAACTATATCGAGGAAGTCTTGCGATGCAGATGTAGCTAAGGGCAGTAGTTCGTTATCACGTGTAGGTGGCTCGGGAGACCGTGTTTCATTTGATGCGACAATGGGCACCATCGTAAAAGAAACACGTAAAGGGCATTTGTAACGTCGAAATTATTGCTTTCTGCCTTCTCGCGACATTAGCCCTAATTTATGATTTAAAGGACTTTGCGTTTCCACGCATACATACTTTACACATCCCGAATTCAGAATTTAAGCTGTTGCTCTGGCCTTTTTTTTACTAGTGGCGTATCCTGACACTTTCTTACTTATGGAACGTTTTCTTGTAGAAAAGAGCTTCTTATGAAATGCGTTTCTTAACCTTTTTAAGGCGTGACTAAAGTTTCACCAACGGCGTTGTGGTAGCTATCAGAATTGGGATTTTTCCG
This sequence comes from Agriotes lineatus, assembly GCA_940337035.1. Classification (NCBI taxonomy): domain Eukaryota; kingdom Metazoa; phylum Arthropoda; class Insecta; order Coleoptera; family Elateridae; genus Agriotes; species Agriotes lineatus. The sequence continues at coordinate 23,343,030 of OW679194.1, read as the reverse complement.
AGTAATTACTACATCAAAAAAACGTCCCTCTAAAATTAATCAACTTGATTCGAAACAGATACCAAAATACTACAATTCGAATAAAAACTCTCGACTTCATAAGGATCTGACGCTGGAAGGCATAAAGATAAGAGCGAAGAAGAAGACTTCATAACGAACGATATACCAGCAACCACCGGAATCCGCCAAGAAAGCTCAGTTAGTCCCATGTTAAGTAATATAGTTATAGACAAAATCATCAAAATCATTGAAACTAAAGGTTAAATAACATGGGACAAACGTCCAAACAATGCTGTCCTGATTGCCAGAAACGAAGATGACGACGGTATGAAAATAGAACCCTTTAACATCATCAACATAATTCATTCGGCGGCTGAAGAAGCATTAGGAAGAATGCAAGCCAACAAAAGGAGAGAACATGTATGGTGGACAAATTATATTGCTGAACTAATCGAAGAAAGAAATAGAGCCTACAGTAAATGGTTATCCACTAAAACTCAAGAAAGCAGAAAAGACTATAAAAACAAAAAATATTACCCTTTGAAGAAAAATAGCAGAAGAGAAACACCAAGCATGGTAACGAAGATGGCAACAAATTAAAAAAATTCGTAAGCAATATACTACTACAAGGCCTAATTCAACTTACGAATAACTATTAGAAAGTGTAAAATGCCAAGGCAATAGAAGATATCAGATATACCATATAACATCATTCTAAAAAACAGAAGATTGAACGGATACGACGAACTATCGTGGATTAAGTGTAAACAGTTCAGTGCCTAGGTTATTTGTAAAGATGACGATCAAAGTGGTTTTAGGCTCGAAAGGTCATGTGTAGACAATTTACGATCCTATAACAACTGACCGAAAAAGCTTTTATCAAGGGGAGAAGAAACGCGCTTTGTATATATCGATTTGGAACAAGCATGTGATGTAATACTTAGTTGTAAACTGTGGTAAACACTAGACACTTTGTAAATACGCGAATAACTTACAGATATTGTTAGAAAGCTTTACGAAGACAATATAGCATATATATACAGAATTGAAATAAATTACTAGCTCTCATATTTCCAACAAAATGTTTAAGACAAGATTGCATGCAGCCTTTCCCCTACATTATCTAATGTATATCTGAAAAGCGTACTCAAAGAGTGGAAATGAACCTGCTCAGGAATGAGGATACCAATAAGAGAAGATCACCTATTTACATCAAATTACGCAGATGATCTGGTTATTGTATCACCAGATACTCTTGACTTTGAATTTATGTTACGCAAATTACAGACAGATAAGCTTTACCAAAGCCAAATACTTTTGTATTGTATTGAACCTCTCACCATAGGGGTGCTGAATTTAGGTGAGTCCCTTCGCCCCTCACCGTTGTTTCTCGAAAATAGCGAAAAATATCAGTTTTTGTGATTTCAGCGCCATCTATCAAGAGTAAAAAAATCAGACAAAACTTATGTAGTTTTTCACCTAAATCCACCAACCGTATGGTGAGAGGCGAGGAGACTCATCGGATTCCTTAAAAACCATCTTGGTTAACATGGGACTACCTCCGAGATCACTACTCGGAGAATCATCGAACACGTTCGAAACCACTCAGGGTATGGTGGATACCTTCGGAATAGCTTCCAGTATCATCGGGTATCTTCGTAACCACTTCGGATACGACCGGGTACCTTCGGAATTGCTTCAGGTATCATTGAGAACCTGAACCACTTGTTCTATTAAGAGTAAAAAGGTTTCAGACAAAACTTACGTAGTTTTTAGCGCAGAACGCGAATCTGCTATCAAAAGTGGGGGTTCCTATTTAATATTTCAAAGTTGTCCCCCACCCACAGGAGTGGGGGTGTGGGTCAATTTTACCTATCATTTGATAGCTTTTTAAAACATATCATATACACGTTTTTTCGTTTCCTGATCCAAAGCGTATTTTTCGAGATATTCAGCCGTTTCCAGACCTTTGGGACACCCGGTATGTGAATATAAGCCGTTTTTATATTGTTTGTTTCCGCTTCACGACAGCTTTAGTTAGTTTAAGGCATTATCAATGAGACGTTTGATTTTGGCAAACATTTTGATGAATTTATAAATACACATATCGAAATAATGTTTGCTTAATCTGTTTGAGTGAATATTTTTATTTTATAATGTGCTTCTGTATCTGCTTTCAAGTAAGTAAAAAAGCTATATTATCACGAATTACTTAACAATTTTATTTAACACTTCTTACTTTCATGTTTTCCTTGTTACTACTTACAAACTTGCTTTATAAACGAAAATTGAGATTTCCAATACTAAGTTTCTCAAATCTCTTGTTATGTCACCCAATACCATATTTATGCTATCTGATACAAAAACATGTTTCTTCAATTTTCGAAGTCAGAAATAGGACCGGGGGGAGGGGGTTTGTAGTTCAATAAGTAGTGACATTATGACAGCTGTGATATACGATTGTCGCTGAAAAAACCACATACATGCACTCATATTAAATAATTTATCCGCATTTTCAAATGTTTATATGGTTTAAATTGGTGATATGTTACACAATGGGGACAATCATAGTTAATCGCAGATTTACACTAGAAAAAGTACATCCCTATAAAAAACAAATTAGCGCATTAAAATGTAAAAAGATAAACATCACAAAATTATATGTGAAGATAGCAAGGGTTGTCCATTTTTTTACACTGTGTAAGTATTTACTATTAGTATTTAGTTTTATTAGTAGTATACGTAGTATACTAAGATATACTAATGATATAGGTTTTTGCTGAATATTAAGAACTTGCCCAATTTCCCACTAGTTAATAGATTACATAAAAATACTGTCTGCTCTATTATATATTTCTTAAAGTGTATGTTCTATTTTTGCTAGAAGCACTGTGCCCTCCGCGTACCTGATGTTATTAATATATTTTACCTGAAAACGTCAAGATAGTCAAACTTTTCAAGGCTATTTTGAGTATAGAAACCATTACACGACTACTATAGTAATATTTTTACGTGACTGCTATTACTGCACTAGTCGTGTAAAGGTTAACTTTCAAGAAACCTAATATTCTTTAACAGACCTTATCACTAGTTTTTTAAACGACTGTCAAAATGACGTTTTCAAAATCTCAAGGTTATGAATGCTTTAGTTTGATTTTATTGGCGAGTTCAGATAAAATGTTATACATACCATGCCATGAAAGTTATTCTACTGGATTCAGGAGCTTAAATGTACTGAGTCTTACAGCCTCGTACAATATGCTCCTTCGTTTAGTAAAAAGACGACCTTCATGACTTGATATGTAAATAGCTATATTGTTGAGTTTGTAAAGTAAAGTACCTTTAATATGCATTATGAGTACAAATTGAGATGTAGAGGGGACATACACTTCTGTCTGACGCCTCGCTGAATGAGAATATCTCTGGAAGTATTGTTTTTGTACCGTTTTCTTGCCAATAGATATTTTTGACTATTTCCCTCAGAAAATATAAACCAAACCCATCAATAAATTTTCAAAATTTGAACCAATCAGAGTCGAATACAGTGAATATTTTGCACAAGTGCAATACCCGGGTATTTTCACAAGTGCAATATCGAGTATTTGCCGGAAGAAAACCAAACCAGCTAGGTATACAAGAAATTTCAGAAAGAAAACTGAAAACTCTTAAAAAAGAATAATATGGTTTACATAGGATGAAATTTCTTGGGGGAATAGTCTTGAAATATTTCCCGCGTGCATTCTGTATAATTTGAATATACAGAATGCACTAGGGATACACTAGGGATATAACTACTGATGATCTACAGATCAAGTTAGAGCGTTTCACTAGATCAAATGCCTTTTCGTAGCCAGTGAAGTATAGATGGATTTTCTCATGATCAAAGTTTTCTTGAATGAGAATTTTGGTTGAAATAGAGCTTCATGTGTTCATAGAACTTTTCTAAATCTAAACCGGTGGGCACTTCTATTTTTATAGATGTAATTACGGATAATCTTCACTAATACTTTATACCACTGTAATATTACTGTTCTATATTATTTATGTGTACAGTTCCACATTGCAATAAGTAAAATAAAAAATATTGCGTAACCCACTCATATGAGCTTAACCACCCAACACTGGATCGCGACCAGAGATTTTCAGGCTGGCAAATTTCGGAAAAAACGTCCAGACACTGGTTTATTAAAAAGAATTATTTTAAGAAACTTAAATAACGTTATAAAAAAAGGAATATTTACTGATTATAAACTCTTTTTCCATTTCCCTGGTCTTGATATTGCATACACAGCCTGAAAATGTTCACTTGATAGTATAGTAGTAAGTAAATTGTCCTCAATTTCATCGTTGGGGATCAGGGAATTTATTCCTTAATCACTTTCGTCCTGCAATCCAAACAGAAATCTACATTCGTTCCCTATTTTCTAAATGTTTAATAAAAACAGCTAACCACAATTATAAAAGCAAGTAAAAGTAGTAAAAGCCAAAGTCCACATCAGTAGAAACACCTTGAAGCATATCTAATACAAGGGGAAGAAGAAAAAAAGCAAAATTAAGCATGATAATCTTCTTCCTCCTCTTACATGAGGCCAGTGGCCTGTTTAGTTCCACAAAGCTGTGGTTCTATGCGCTCTCTTTACTCGTAAGTTCGGTAGATGGTTAGTCTTGCCCGTAGAAATAGAAGAAGAGTTCCCTTGTTAGGGGTTGACGACTACCGCAGGTGTTAGTGTGGTAGCCAGGGAGCGTACAATTTTTAAAATCCTTCTAGACTCGCCGGGAACGGGCTTGCGAGTCGAGCATTTGCTGGCGGGGCCATTCGCTCGCCCCAGTAATCTAGCTCTATTAATCAAATGCTATATTTTCTTAAACGTAAATGAAATATGCAAGCCGTTGCATGTAGAAACATTTTGAACAGTAAGGGGACATTTCAATGCATATATTGGAAAAAGTATAGGATCTAATAGATGCCCTTGTGGTACGTAGTATTTAATTTAAAGGTAATGGATTTTGAATTGCTAGAATAAATTTTTGAAAATGTGTTTGTTAAGTACATACGGAAAATTGTTAGTATCAATGTTCATAAAGTTCATGGTTTAACTCTAAATGCTTCAACGTGTGTTGCATCCATAAAGCTCCACGCATATCAGGCTTCTTCAACAGCTAGATACAGTTATTACTTTCTGCTGATTTATTATTCAATCTTTACGTACATATATCGCAAATGATGTCTGCATATTTAACATGATGTTGAAAGTACTACAATTTACATTCCTTTGAGGTTTAGTTTGTGAAAAAGCATTTTATATGCTAATTCATGTATGCACCTCAACATGGTAATTATTAGTTGGCAAGAGAATAAAGTCTATATCAAATAAGATTTTCATTGGCAACAATATAAATTGGATTTTGTTATTTCATGATTTAAAACTACGCGGAGCACGGATTGCCAAGTGATGGCGGTTTGTATTTTTCAGGCCTATATAGTATAGAAGATCCTGAATGCGTTTAAGACTCCAAAATAAGGCAAAGAAATTACGATTGTCGATATTGATTGAGATTATATTACTACCACCCATGCAAAAAAGCTTAGTGATACTTAGCCCAGCATATTTTAAAAAAACTAAAACATCATTTAAATAAAAAGCTAGAAACGCTGAATGTTTTATTCTGGGTACTCATTGATTTGGTTGGGGGCATTACATCTATCTTTCCTATTTTTTTCTTAAGAGAAAGAGAGAGAAAACAAATATGAATTTCTTTCATTTCAAATTACTATTATTGTAAACAACAGTTGATCCAAATGCACATTTAAAAAAAAGCGCAAATATACATTGTAAACAACATATTTCTATTGTGTGTCATTTCATATTTTAATCCAACTTATAATTCTAACTTCGGCTGCCGAACAACTAGGAGCTGACTTTTTATTTAGGTCGCTCATAGCTGCAGCTTGCAAACGCTTGATTGATTAAGTTAGTTCTGAGCATAACATTGAATAATGGGTTTGAGCTTCCATTTTGCATCCGGGAGACAACTGTTTCAGTTTCCCTAACTGATGCCTTACTTCACAATGCGACGAAATCTAAAAATTTTCCTGCAGATATATCTTCTTCCATACAGTTACATAATTTCTAAGATTTCGACCAATCCGATGAAAGGTAGTTAATTAATTATGCAGCTACTCACCAGAGTTTAGACGGCGTTAGTAGAGAAGGGGTTGCTTATTGAAAATAGATTTACCTGAAACAAATAAGAAAGTTATATAATAGTACATTTACGCATTAATACTAACATATTGTTTTCCAAATTAAAAAATATTTCCTTATCTTTGCACACCGCAAATTAGATCTAGTGCTAAAAATAAAATCGTTTATTTAATACAGCAGCTCATATTAGCGAAGAAGCAATGAATTTGTAGCCGAATATATTCAGGGAAAAATCTCTATTCATAGCACTTTTATTTGAAATAATTTGATACCTTGAGAGCTGGAACAACACGCCACAGTAACATAACGATAACCATCAGCTGCTAGCTGCAAAGATTTCCGCTTTCAAACACATGTCAAAGGCACGAGGAGCTTCGTATACGTAGCATAGAGGCCTGTAATCAATATATTTTTACGTCCTCCTCATTACATGGTATCTCGCCTGGCGCCATCCATCTTGTGCTCCTTTATGGCAGCAATTAAAAGAGTTTTATTTAAGTTGACATGTAGTCAGCTGACTATTCAAAACACAAAATAGCATTTCAACTGTCTTATTACGTAGCTACATATTTTAAATTCAATCTTTAAAAAAATACAATAAAAATATGCTGCTTTTAGACACAACTTATTTTACACGAATAATATTTCTTCTACTAGATTACATCACGAAGACTTGTAAAGAGAAAAAGTATATCAGAATCATAACTAAACTCGACATTTATTCAGAAAGGTTATATATATTAACGATACCAGTTTGATTGCCAAAACGGGGCGGTGAGCCGACTTTTTTTATATAAAGAGAGTGCGGCAGCGAAGCTCTTAACGATACCAAAATTAATTTAGTTAATAGTCTAGTCTAGAACAACACCGATGAAGATAAAAAATCTAAGAAAATTTAAACCCAAGGGTCTAGCGATGACGAAAGACGAAACAGGAAATATAGTTTGGTACAGAGAAAATCCGAATTGCATCAACCTGAAAAAATATACAATCAGCTGTGATATAAATCACGCCTATGATGAACTACAATGGAATATATTAAAATTTGAAATTGAATACGCCATATATGATGTCAAATATGGCGCCGCTAAGACCAGATGTGATTTTCGTGAAAGTTCTTCGTTCTTCAGACGTGGAGAGACTAGCTATAATGATTGATCTATGCAACGAAGTATGGCGAACTGAAAAGTGGTCTAAAGACTGGGTGCAATAACTTTTTATTACAATTCATAAAATAGGATTTCACACAGCGGTAGTAACTATGGAACTGTTTACTTGTCGCACATGTAAGTAAAATACTAGAGCAAACTACCTAAACCAACAAATTCCACCAGAACAAGCAGGATTTGTGAATGGAAGAGGTAATATTCGACAACTCATAGAGAAAGCTCGCGAATTTACAGAGATGCGACTTTGGCAATCCAATATTACTGTGCTTGACTGATTATACCAGACATTTGAGTGCGCCCAGTGAAGAAATAATACAGCTCAACCCTTCAACATCTAAAAGAACGTTGGTAGGTGAGTACTTGTGAGATAGAAGTTAAACGTAGAATTGCAGTGGCCAGCCTGGTGAAGGTGTGGTCGAATGAACAAGTAACTATAAACACAAAGACGCACCTGGTATTTTACATTTACCTGTAGGGCGTAGAATCATGGATCATGGAGGCATCAGAAATACACTGAAACAATGCATTCGAAATATTGGCCACACTACGTATACTTTTGCAAGCAAACTTTAGACACGTTGTTCGCCGAGATACCACGTATTATATTAATGTTTCCGTGCACGCCTGAGACCTTAGTCAGTTGGAAGGGATGATTTTGCGTTGAACGCGAGGCAAGTGACCCCCATTGTCATTGAAGACAGAATCGTAGAAATATCAAGAGGTAATGTTTGTGGCTTACGTGTTTTCGATATCGTAATCCTATAGGAAGCAGAAGTAACATTACGGTTGTAAATATTCTTTGGTTGCTCAGAATAATCAACACTCCTACAGTGCTTAATCTGTTGGAATTCCGGTTTCGTTATTACCTTCACGCATCGCCGCAATATTTTTCTGGCGTTGGTTTATTTTCAAAGCTGGCTGATTTTCAACGTTTAGCCCAACTTTTCGAGCGCTGGAGAGTACTCTAAACCGGCTATAGAACCCTGTGGACAATTCGTGAACCTCCCAGGTTACCTCCCCCCCCCCCCTGCATTAAGCTATAATCACCCATTTACTTTGTGTGTAATTTCTGCGTGCATATCATCTTACGAGGGTATTTCAGTTTGTCCTTAGAAAATCCGTGCTCATAGCATCAAATATCTTTTGTTTTTAGTAAATGTCATTATTCACTTGACAACTGTCAAAGTTTCAGCCACATCCATTACGTAGTTTCGTTTTTATTGTCGATTGAAGCAAGAAACTTTTGTTGATTTGAAAAAATGGAAAAAAGTGAGTTTCGAGCGGTAATTAAACACCTATATTTAAAAGGCTTACACCGAAAGAGATGAAAGCTGAGTTGGATGAAGTTCATGGCACATCTGCTCCTGTGGTTGCAACTATATGTAATTGGGTAAATGAGTTTAAACGTGGCCGTACATCCACAAGAGATGCACCTCGTTCAGGACGTCCAGTTGAAGTGACAACGCCTGAAATGATTGACAAAATCCACGACATGATTTTGAGTAATCGAAGAATCAAAGTGCGCGAAATAGTTGAAGCTATGGGCATATCGCAAGGTACAGTGTTTTTAATTTTGCACGAAAAATTGGGTGTGAAAAAAAATTCGGCAAGATGGGTGCCGCGTTTGCTATCGGCGGAGAAAAAGGAAAAACGATAACTGGAGAGTATTATGCGTCGTTATTGGACCGGTTGAGTGAAGAAATTAAGAAAAAACGTCCCCATTTACAAAAGAAAAAGATCCTTGTCCATCAAGACAATGCACGGGTGCATACCTGTGCAGTTGCGATGGCCAAAATCATGGAATTAAAGTTCGAGTTACTACAGCATCCACCGTATTCCTCGGATTTGGCCCCAAGTGACTTTTTTTATTTGCAAACTTAAGAAAATGGCTTGGCGGAAGGCGGTTTACGTCGAACGAAGAGGTCATCGCCCAAACAGATGCCTATTTTGAGGACCTTCCGAAATCTTACTTTTTAGATGGTTTAAAAAAGTTGGAGAAACGTTTGGAAAAGTGTATAGAGCTAAAAGACGATTACGTTGAAAAGTAAATAAAGATCCACCTCAAATAATATTGAAAATTGAACTACCCTCGTATATACAAAATTTACTACGTTTTAGTTTAAAAATGTTATTTATACTGTATATATATGTTTTTACAAGTATTCGCCTAACAGACACAAGCTTTGAGCATTTCTCCTCCAGAAAAGGCCAAACACTATTTGGACAAGTGACTTGATTGCGCCAAATAACTTCCTCTTACAGTATATTGCCGTTGCGTCACTCCATATAAACTTCCCTCTAATATTAGATGTTCCCAGGTGAACTCAAAGCTACCCTTTAAAATATATGTATTTCTTTTATTATCCTATGTTCAGTATAATGTAGCAATTTACGTTCTATGCATTTTTCTTTGTAAAACAAATATGCAGTAGCTTCTACAGGTGAAATAAGCTCTAGGAAGATGAATGTAAGTTAAGTTCGACTAGCAAATAGGACTCCAAATTATTATAACGTCTCGGGACGACTACTTCTGAGTTGGAATCATCGCTAACATTGACAGGCAACTCAGTGGCACCTAACAAATAATAAAATTCATTGTTTACGTCTCTACTTGCGTTTTCATAACAACGCCGCGCCCATATTCCACTGTAGCAAGCCGCGACCACACTTGAGTAAATGTGTAAGTATGTATTGGTATTAATTAATTAATTAACAAGATCAAGCTAAAAATAAGGTACTCCTTAGCCTTGGTGCTACCGGTAGCATTGGGTGTAACTTTTGGGTATAGTAATCGATTATGGGAACAATGTGCAACATTTCATTCAGATGCAAATTTGTTATTTGAACAATATTTGTTAGAACAGAATATAGCTCAAATAGGATATAAATAATCGCATCTGACAGATTTCTTAACAGCATATAGATATATTGCTACTGTTACGTACAGTCAAAGTTGGAACGTTCCACTTCGTTTAAGATCTATAAATGTTAGTTATCTACTTCACATTTATCCGATGGACCCGGTAATGTCGCTAATATCATGTCACTTATTCTACCTACATACTTTCTCACAAACGTGGAGGAATAACAGTTCGGTATGTGAATCAACGGCAGAGGCCTGCAAGAGGGGCATTCGCACCAAGATTTTAGACAGGTGCGGGTCGTATGCGAGCTCGCTGGTCGTACTTACGAATTATCAGCAGTACGAAGAGGGCTAATAACATCGCTAAACAGTGTTTTTTTCGCAATTTCAAGTTTTCTTAAATTCAGGAAAAAATTAAGAAAACGGATCAGGTGTGCAGTACTCAAATGTTGATACTGTCTTGATTTTTCTAGCTGGTATCTTGGGTCTTGGTCTTGAATTTTGCCTCGAGAAACTATTCCGCATGCGCACGCACGGCACCACCACACGACAGTTTGTGCGTGTCCAGTTCTTTTGTGAAAATAAAAATACCCGTTTATTGGATATGCCCACTATTTTTGCTACCACTTACAACTTCAGTCGCCTATCATTCAAAACGATATTGCCGATTATTTCTGGAATTGTGACCATTTCTGGGCATTCGCTGATATGGTGATATATCCTCGTATTATCATACATTTCGAACACATTATTAAACACTGACGTTACCATATACTTATTACTATGAATCATGCAAGGTAAAATCCAAGCTCGCAGAAGCGCAAGAAGAAGAAAGACGTCGTGATCAACCACATCGCTGTTTCTAAAATGCAGATAGCCAGACGCATCCAAAAACTGATTTTACCATAAAATGGTGAATAAATATTTTTACAGAATATAAACAACAATGTTACTAAAATTTCGGTTTTTAGTATTTTTAAAGTTATAGAAAAACCATTACCTTACAATATTACATTACTTCTAATACTATAAAAAACTTCCCTCAATTATAATTTTTATTCTTGTATTGCAATCAATAGAACTATTATTTTGTTGGAGAAACTTAAAAAACAGCTATTCCTTAAAACCAGTTGCAAAATAATTGCTATGTAAAATAAAACGCTATACTACAGTCATGTAAGATTACAAATAATTTACAGTAATATTTAAGACTGCTTAGTAAAAACATTGCTTCTCGCAGCTGTATTTTTTTAAAGAAACTAATCCAGTAACTATTTCTCTTTGGCAGCTGAGAAATTCGATCCTCGCCCACGGCGAGGATCGCAGAGATCTGTGGTTGCGATTGAACTGGAAACTTGGAATAAACAATTTTTGGGAGCCCCATTTCATGTACAAACCCCGAGATTGATAGTAAACGTCGACGTAAACCGACCTAATATCCTTCAATTACAGCCATCCCAAGATTTTGGAAAATCGTAAAAATAAACCTGATCGTTATGGCCCCGTTTACGGTTCCACTTTACACTTCGCAGCTGCTGTCATTTCGCGAATTCGAATATTCATACTGAAAAGCAGAACGTTTCGAAAAATGTCTTTATGCGGAAATTTAGAAACGTGGTCGTTCTGACTAGGAGTAAATTATCCTTATTCGCTGTAGGCACATTTGCACAAATAAAAACTTCACAGCGTACGTTTTAATACGGGTGTACATTTCCCGGGAAAAGCTACTTACATTAATGAACATTCCAGCTGTACTTAAAAGGGACTCGTGCTATCTGAATCCTGCCTGTTCATTAATTTCGTTTTAATGTGTCACGTCACAAGGAAGTGACTCAATGGTCTCATCGCTATAACTTGCAAGTTTTCGCTACAAGAACTTGGGAAATATATTCGGTTGGTTAGAGAGATATGCTACATCGAGTACCGTCGGTGTACTGATAGTGTTAATGGCCCTCTGTTTGCATTTGTAATTAACATCAAGTACTGCTGATCGAAATTAGTGCTTCGCATACAGATTATACTGAATTCTGATCGTGGTACTCTAAATTTAAACAAACCAGATCACCTCACGCAACTGCTAATAAATCTTTCAAAACCCTTTCAGCATGCTACGCAGGAACACGAAAATTAACATATAAACATCTAGCTAATTTGGAGCATCCTCCAAATAGACCGTGAAATTCTGTTGCAGAATGGCTAACTTAATTTGAGCTTCTTTCCTGCATCATCGTTACTACAATAAGTCACCGGAGCTGTCACAGTTTTGTAAATCTTCAAATTATTTCAATTGACCTGTTGTTCTCTTCTGAATATAGCTTAAAAGTTGAAGCGACGCCAAACACGAATTTAAAAAATCTTATTAGATTCTAAGAAACATTTTTAAAGACTAAACTGAAGGTGTAACAAAGACGAAGTGCTACCAACCAATCTGGTGCTCTGCCTAAATACACTCTTTAACCCTTTAACGCGCAAAATTACTGTACGAGGGAAAAATGTACATTTTATGTCGTATGCGTTCTTTGAGATGCCAGGAAACCGAAAAACAACTTTTTTTTTCAAAAATCCATTTTCACTTTCCCAAAATATGCTGGTAAACCGTTCTACCAGTGAGCATTCAGGACAAAAGATGCTGGTAAACCGTTCTACCAGTGAACATTCAGGACAAAATATGTTGTGAATGTTCACTGGTATAAGAGGTGGTAAAATAGTTTTTGAAATTTGAACTGAATAATATAAACTCTTGAGAGTGGAACACTAACGTTCTGTTTAAAATTTATGACTACCCCATCGTAAACAATCAAAAAGTTCAGCTAAAATGCCACCGCGATCGGTTTGACCGTAAATATTTGCCTAGCGCAACATAGCAGCAAAACCAATTCGATTATATCTTCAGTAGATATGTTTATAAATAGTCAAAACACAAAAACAAATTGTATAAAACCTACGTTATTACTAAAAAATTGGACATAAATATAGACTATTTTTGCGACGCAAATGAAAGGTTTCCAAATATCAATTTATTTTTCAAAATCAGGACAAAATTATTTCTACTACTTATCAATACTATAATCCTTACATATTATACTAAAACAGTTACCAGCTGAAAACTTGAAAGTTGCTCCCCCAAACTAATAACAAACACAAAACTTCACCAATGCTCGTACACATTTCAAAGTCGTGACGCGGAATGCACGCTGGTAATACTGTCATACCAGCTACACATTTATGCCAAGGTTTATTGGGGTAGTTTTATAACTACAATAATTGTAGAAAATATAAAATTAGACAAAGGAACTGCAATGTCTGTAGAACGGACACAATACGTTTCAGAGCAGTATTAAGTTTCAAAACAAATGTTATTGATTGTTATGCGTAGTGGTATAACTGTCTACCAGAGAGCGTTAAAGGGTTAAAGTAGAATAAGCCATTGAATCGACTCCTGGTAAGAGGAAGATAAAACTGTAGTAGCAATTACCAACTGATAAGACTCCCCAGAGTTTGGGTAATAGAAGCAGTTTTTCGGACAACACATGTGATGACTGCTTTTGCTACATCTTCTTAGGTACTAAGGTTCAGTTTGCCATGCATAATTTTTATACAGTATGAAACCATAATTCCAATATTACAAACCTTGTTAAGTGCATTTAAACATTAAAAAGACTGGAGTCAGAATTTGGTACCTTCACATTTATGTTAACGACGGTAAATATTAAATTTTCACAAAAGAAATCTGTTGGGTAGTTGGCTCTCTTGCACTTTTTCTTTTGAGGTCATATAAAACTTTTATTTGCAGTACTCGGCCTTAAATAATAGGATTCAACAGGCAATTATCGCTATATTGCTGCTGCAATGTTCAGAAATGTTAATCATACTACATATTTACAAGCTCGTTTACATTAAAAAGGAAATAAATTAGCCTGGACTGCAACTAACGAGAAAATGATTTTACGGTTGGGCAATTACTTTTCGGTTCTTAATTCTTAATTTCATTGCTACTTAACGATTTGATGACGATATAAATATTATCACTTATAATACCATGAGTAGTCAAAGTTATGTCGACTATTAAAAATAATCTACTTAACTTTGACTAAGAATGGTATTCAAGAAACTATTTAATGAACCAAACTACTTTTTCAAATTAGTTTTCAGTAAATCTAGCAACAAACTACGCAATTTCTATAGCAACAGAACACTAATATTGAATTTTTCTAATAAAAATCGCATTTGTTAAAAATAGTCATATATAATACCGCGAGCGGTCGACGAATTGCCGAAAATTTTTGTCAAAGTGTATGAGTGTTTATTGCTTCGATATAAATTGGTCGAGTGCGACAGCACGAGACCAATTTTGAAGCAATAAACACGAATAAACACTTTGACAAAAATTCATGCAATTCGTCGGCTGCAAGCGGCATTTGAAGGACTATTCAACGAACAAAATTGACATTTCTTTGTAATTAATCAATTTTATCACGTCCTCTTTGAAAATAAAAATCTGTTGACGTAAAATAAATTGTTTGTCAAATTTGACATTTCTAATATCATATCTGATTAATTTTACAGGAAGTTAAAGAAATGTCACAGGAAGAAAAAAAAATTTCATTAAAAAAATTTTACGCTGATTGGTGGCAAATGACATAAATACTAAATTATGATTGGTGAATAGTTAACTTGAAGGGTGTGAGTTGAATAGTCACTTGAATACCTTCTAGGAAGATATAACCACTGATATTTTTTTGATTGGTCAAGAAACGTCAGAATTCTTGATTTTCATTGGTCACTTTTTGGCAGATGAAAGTTTTTTGTATTTTAAGTGTTTGATACTGTAATTATTACAATAGATACTTAGGTAATAAAAATATGAAGGCTACAATTTAAAAGTAGCATGTAAAATTTCTGTTTTGGCGAAATAAATATTTCCACAATTATCTCTGTTGCTCAAATTTCATGCCGCCATTTTGTTAAATTCTTTCAAGCACTAGTTGTTAACATTATCTCAGCATTGAGATTTACACTGGAGGATAAATGAATGCGAATTTTAAACAGAAGCTATAATGGATTGTGTACTTCTACAAAAAAATACAGAAAAAGGTCTCTTCAGAAACAATATCACAATATAAACTATTGTCCATTATACTGGCATTTAAAGCGACACGATTTTTATACTTTTAACATCTGTACGGGCCTGTAATAAGCTTATCCTGGGGTATAGTATATTACATACCAAGGTGGAAAGTGTTTCATTCCTGTCGAGAGATTAAGTAGTTAACCAAGACGCGGAGCGTCGAGGTCAACTTTATCTCGACACAGGAATGAAACTTTTCACCGTGGTATGTATACTATTTTATTCGCAACCACTTTATCTAAACAATAATTGGAAAAATTATTATATTATGATACGACAGGTTGTGTCGCGCATGAATGGATGAACGAGATTCCCAGTGTCTCTGCCTACACAGCGGTCGGGAATGTACTTCCCGCACTTACTTCCCGCACTCACTTCCCGCACTCGAGTGCGGGCGGAAATGTACGACTTCCCACACTCAAATGAGGTCAGTAATGTTAACATTACATATATGGTTGCGAATAAAATATTTTACCTCAGGTAATCATATTTTCAAAATGTCAAAGCAGGACAAATATTTCCCTACCGCAAGAAAAATACTTCTTTCAAATTATTTGTTTCACATGGAGTAAGCGTTTAACGCTCATAAGGTGATGATGATGATGAAATGTTTCTTTAATATATTCTATAAAAAAAATATTGGCTAGTGTCTTTTTTAACTGTTTAAATGTCAAAATATCACATGAACATTCGAAACCAAATACAGAAAAATCAAAATACCATATATATATATATATATATATTGCCGTTACAGGCCATTATGGCGCAGGGATTTTTGTACAATTAATTTCCATTCTGTTCTATTTTGTGATTTTGTTGTCCAGTCTGTTACACCTATTGTCTGTAAGTCTCTTTTAGTACTGTCCAGCCACCTTTGTCTTGGTCGTCCGCGTCTTTTATCCTCCATTATCCGTCCATGTAGCACTTTTTTTGTTGTTCTTTCCCCATCTGATCTTTTCACGTGGCCTTAACCATCTTAATCTTTGCGCCTTCACCACGTTTGTGATGTTTGGTTGGCCATACAAAAGTGGTACTTCCTCGTTGTTTCTTCCAAATACCATATTATAAATACAAAAATTGTACTAAAAAATGAGATTAATTTCCACGCAGTCTTCAAATTTATTACTAAAAGATATAAACAGGGTGTCCCCTAAATATGTGGACATAGCTTAACTACAAATTCCTGGACATAAAATAATACTAGTTGGCTGAACTTATGATCAATTAAAATTGAAAAGTTGTACATCAAAGTAAATTAAGGTTTATTTCAAATATTTTTAACTTCCTCAAGAACCACGCGACGCGAATTTTTGTTCTAAAAGCGTGATAATCTAAGTCCAGTTAAAACATAAAATGATACACAACAAAAATGTCATGACTATTAAGACAAAAACAAAAATGTCTTATGCTTTTACACTTTACAAAAAGATGTTAGGTTCTTACGTGGTTTTCGTCTTTTTACTGAGCTGATTTCCGCATAAAACACTGTACAAAAAACTCTAATAAACATATTTAAGTTTGACTAAAAACGCGATCTTTCTCTTGGTGTGACTGGACGTAACTGCTTAAATTGCCCCTGCCGTTTATTCAAACCACTATTTCAATTTTCATTATTTGTTTATAGGTACTAAATGCTCATAAAATTTCCCTCCTTAGGTTTTTATACAATAATTTTATGTTTGAAAGATTTTGAGGATGCTGGAGAAGATTTACACAAACTGCTAGTAAAACAAAAATTAAAACACATCTAAAATTTTGACGAAATAAGTAGTAGACATTAGATTTGTCATTTTTTGTTTTGGTCATATTTCTATTATTGTTTCCAAAAATGTTTTTTATCAATTTTTTTACAAAAAACAATATGTTAGGCGACATTTGGGAATAAAAAAAGATTTCCAACTCGATCGTAGTAGCAGGTGGTCAAGGAGGAAGTAATTCAAGTATGTATCTTAAGTTTCCTTGGGAATCTGTACAAACTCCAAGAATTTAAAATCATTATGCATGAAACTGTAGAAAATATAAGGTATTAAGTGATAAAGTGGGACACACTCTATATGTCTATATATTGACGATTTATTACAGAAAAGAAGCAGCTGTTGAAATTACTAATTCTGTCAGTTAACATTAATCCTATTCTTATTAAACTGATCAGAAAGAATTCTAAAACTAGATGCCCTTTCAAATGTACTATTATCTGTCAAAAAGTTTAAGCAAATTCGATCCTTTGGCCATGTATACTAAGAAGGTACAATGAAAATGTTCCACATCTATGCATTTAAATATGTGTTGTACTGTCAGCTTCTCTATATCCTTGTTATTTCAGTAAATTTCCGAAAAACGATTGTAGTAGGCCAGCGTTCTGCCTTTGAGCTTACGACAGCGGTATAAATAATGCGCTCACGATAGGACTTCAGCAGAGTGCTCACCCTGTATATGTTCGGTCTAAAATGTGCCTATTTTCATCAAGGGTAAAAACCTGAGCTATGAGCAAAGTATTACTTTTAATTAACTAATAGTCCTTGAGTTAAAGCAAAATAGGCAGAATTTTACTTTTTACGGTGCTCACCCTGTATATATTTAACCGAAATTCCCTTGGTTATGAACCAGGCAGACATATAATCGGCATGTAGAATATGATCTTCGTCGAACAAATAGTTTTTGAGCTATACCGACAATAGACGAAAACAGACAGAGAGACAAAGGAAATTAAGAAAACATGTTTCTCGTCATCTAGGGACTCGTGAAGATCTGAAGAAATATCGGAAGGTGATTTTTTCGTGATTACAATACTTCCTTCTTCTTTTAGATGAGGAAAGTAAAAAGTATATTTCTGAAAACTGTTCGGTCATGCTTCCAAATAATTCATGAATTAACCAATGAGTCCATCAACTATCTGGTCGAAATTTAAAGTCACTTAAGGCAATATACACTTTTACTATTATATGGGTGGTCGTATTTTTCTTATTTTAAGGTGCAACTTCATTTAGAAATGGCGCAATTACTTAGCTACTGAAAACAAACTTCCTCAACGTTTATTAAAAGTTTGCTGAAAATTGTCTGTAAACATATTAAGACTTCACTGAAATTGCCCAGAATGTGAAAACATTTACTGGAAATGTGTTAAAAATTTACTGCAAAATTCTTTAAAAAATAATGTGTTGCACGCTGTGTATACCTACCTGTTGAAAATTGGCTGCTAAGGTGCTGAAAATATCCTGAAAACTTGTTAATTTACCAAAACTTTATTACTGCAAATGTGCTGCTGTTCTTAAGAAGACATATCTGAAAAATTCAATTTTAAAAAAAATCATTTGAAACTCGCTAAACGATTTCCTCCAAATGTAAACATGATGGAAAATGACTGTAGATATATCGAAAAGTAGCTGACAATTGGTTGATAATATGCAGAAAATCTGCAAATTCCTTAAAAGTTTGCTACAAAATTTTCTTTAAATTTCCTAAAACTTTATTGCAAATTTACTGTCAAGTTGTTGAAACTTTTTAACACACATATTGGAAATGTGTTTATAATTTATTGCAAATCTGTTTAAAAACGTACTTGTTGCAAGATGATTTATATGTACTTGCTGGAAATTGCTTGCTAACATACTGAAATGTCCTGAAAATTTACTAAAACATTACTACAAATGCGCTGCAAAGTTCTTCTATCTACACATTTAATTAACTACTTATCATTGTGATGATGCAAACTGCAACTGCGCGGTCTAAGCCAAATTCTATTTTAACAAGAATCATTCAAAGCTAGCTAAACAATTTTCTCAAAACGCAAGCTTGATGGAAAATGACTACAGATTTATTGAACATTGCTTAACATTGGTTTCTAATATACATATAATCTGCAAACTTCTTAAAACTGCTGAAAACTAATAAGATTTTCTTTAAATTTACTAGGGATGTCGTACCCGGTCTAAAATCAAACCCGGGTACCCTCGGGTACCCGAAGATTTTACATTTTGCCTTATTATTTTATCGGAAATTGGTAGCAGCATCAACATCACACGAAGGATGTTTATGTTACTTCAACCCATACTGTCGCGATTTAATGGTACTATTGAGGGTTTGAAATATTTCCGTGGAGCGGATTTATTGCCTTATATGAAACAAGAATCAACATTATGTGGTATGTTATTGCTGCATTGTTGTTTTTCTAGAGCTTATTCCTATTGTTTTTAAGTTTTTATTATCTTCTCCGAAAAGGGCTGACTTTCTGGACATTACATAATTTACTAGTCGGGTACCCGGGTCCTGAAAATATACCCGGGTTTACTATTACCCGGGTACCCGCCGACATCCCTAAAATTTACTAAACTTTACTGCAAATTTACTGCCAATTTGCTGAAAATGTGAAAATAGCTATAGGAAATATGCTAATAATTTACTGCAATTTTTCAAAAACTAACTTTTTGCAAACCTGCTAAGAATACTGTAAAACTGCTGAAAATATCCTGTAAACTTACTAAAATAAACTAGAAACTTATCAAAGAGTGCTTACAAACTAGCTCACCACATTGAAGTACATACAATTATTAAAAAGTTGCTTCAAATGCTTTAAATTGTTGATAATTAACTACTGACTTAAACATTTTATTATAAACTTCTAAAAATTGCTGTAATATTTTCAACTCAATGCAAGCAATAAGATTAAAATTTACTAATTAAATTTAAAATATACTACGAATTAGCCAAGAATGCATTGGAAAGATTTAAAGTGAAACTTACTGAAAACGAACTGTAAGCTTACTAAAACTGTGTTGCAAAGCTGCTAAAAATTACTATAATTTAGCTGACTATTCAACTCACCCCCTTCAAGTTAACTATTCACCAATCATAATTTAGTATTTATGTCATTTGCCACCAATCAGAGTAAAAATGTGCAACAATTCCGCTAGCGGAATTTTAATGACGTTTATTTAACTTCCTGTAAAATTAATCAAATATGATATTAGAAATGTCAAATTTGACAAACAATTTATTTTACGTCAACAGATTTTTATTTTCAAAGAGGACGTGATAAAATTGGTTAATTACTAAGAAATATCAATTTTGTTCGTTGAATAGTCCTTCAAATTGCATGAATTTTTGGTCAAAGTGTTTATTCGTGTTTATTGCTTCAAAACTGGTCTCGTGCTGTCGCACTCGACCAAATTATATCGAAGCAATAAACACAGATACACTTTGACGAAAATTTTCGGCATTTCGTCGACCGCTCGCGGTATTGTATATGATTAGTTTTTAAACATTCCTATCAGCCAATAGTAATAAGAAAAAATTTCAAATCGACCAATAGCGTCAAAATTACACTGACTATTCAACTCACCCCCTTCAAATTAACTATTCACCAATCATAATTTAGTATTTATGTCATTTGCCACCAATCAGCGTAAAATTGTGCACCAATTCCGCTAGAGGAATTTTAATGAAAATCGTACGACACTCATTAATGACCAATAGAAAAATTAGTTCACGAGCCGTATCCAAGACAACAAAAAAATTTCTTGGAAATTTTTTGTAGGTAGACATTACTTCTTTTTAGGGTTTGTGTCGTTACGATTTTCTTACCGAATCTCCATTCGAGCATTAATTCATATCCGTAAATTATTTTTCGTGCATTCAACAGCGTCCTAATTTGCCCTCGCGTCCCGCTCGGGCAAATTAATAGGACGTTGTTGGAACGCACTCAAAAAAATTTCCGGGAAGAATTAATGCTCTTATGAGATTATATGTGACAATTTTTTTCTCTTCCTGTGACATTTATTTAACTTCCTGTAAGATTCATCAAATATGATATTAGCAATGTCAAATTTGACAAACAATTTATTTCACGTCAACAGATTTTTATTTTCAAAGAGGACGTGATAAAATTGATTAATTACTAAGAAATGTCAATTTTGTTCGTTGAATAGTCCTTCAAATGCTGCTTGCAGCCGACGAATTGCATAAATTTTTGTCAAAGTGTTTATTCGTATTTATTGCTTCAAAATTGGTCTCGTGCTGTCGCACTCGACCAATTGTTATCGAAGCAATAAACACAGATACACTTTGACAAAAATCTTCGGCAATTCGTCGACCGCTCGCGATATTGTATATGACTATTTGCTAGTAGCTGATTACAGCTACTATTTTTTCGAAAACCATTCAAATCATCCTGCTGTATCACAACTAGCTAAAAGTGGAGTAGGTAAGCAGCAGTTGTTAAAAATAAAACAGGACACTCATCTGGAAGCTCCATCAAACCCTATCTACAACTTGGGCTGTTTAAAAAATAATCACGCCGAATTACATTCGTGAAAATATTTTTTTAAATAATTTTAACTAGATTAGCACTCATGGTGAATCGTGAATTTAGTTAAAATTATCACAAAATTATAACTACTTAATGTAATTAGTGTTGAAAATTTGTAAAAAATTCTCTAATCTTGTCAATTACATAACGAAAACTTCTGATAATACTATTATTGAACCATATTTCCAATTAATTCAGCGAAAATTGTACCCATAAATGCTTTAAAGCCTCTTGCATAACAACTCTTCATGAATGCTAATTACGCATTCAACATTAGTTAAGTCTTACTGTTGCTAATACGAGTATTACCAAAAGAAACGTTAAAGAAGTATTTAGTTACTAACCAGAATTTATAAAGCCTCAGTACATAGTAAGATTTCACCCACAACTAAAAATAATTTTCAGCGTTATTAATTTCCTGATAATTCTTTGGAATTTAAAAAATCATTCTAGTCCCATGTAACCCATCAAACTTAACATTAAAGATAAGCTTCTTCGTAAAAATTTGTGATTACTTCATTTTAAGAAAGCATCTGCACCCTTAATCGTAGCAATGGTAAAAACGCGGAACGTGCTTCAAAACGGGGACCCTAAAGTTTAGAGGAAAATTCGCGCATAAGGCCGGCGCCAATTATTCCCGAAATAAATTAGACATTTACGGTAATCAAGCCGGAGGTCTTCAAAATAAAGGGGCATTACCTTAAATCCTAACATTTTCATCCGGAGTGCTACAGCTGTTGCCCCATCTTCGAATAAATTCCGCTTTCCATTACGAAGGGTTGGGACTAGGAAATTAATGCGGCCCTTAAAACGCAATTTATGACGCAAGGTAAGTATTTAGTCAAAATTACAATCGCGGCCGTTATTAAGCGGGCGGGCGATAATCAAACCCGCCGTAAATGCATCTGCGGAAGGACACCCGGAGGATCGCTGTTCGGGATTTATGAACCACGAGCAGATAGCGATGAAAGTGCAGAAGCTACATGAATCGCCGATAACCGATGGTTCGCGCGTTTGGCTGGAAACGGGAGAAGGTGATCAATCACCTTATCGGCATCGCTGAACACGGCACTTCTGGTGCTAAACTACGCCCGGTACCATAAGGTCATGTGGACGCATCAACCTGACGTCGAACTGACGAGTCGCATTTTTTATAAACAACAAATGAACCCTCCGAAAGCAGTCGAAACTATTAAATTGATCTGGAGCGACAGTGACGAATCTGCGGGGGCCTCAATCTTGAAGCTTCTTTCCTGGATTGCCAACATGCTTCCGATTTATATCCCTTTCCTTGGACAGCAGTGCGTCTTGGTTTGTTAATTTTATGGGTATAATAACGTCCCCACAGTTATACGATCCATTCCAGTTTCCCAAACGGTATTTATTAATTTGAAAAATGGTGCTGCAACGAATAATGACGCCGGCCGGATTTATTCCAAGCGGGTGCTGCACCGGAAGCGAAAATGACGGAAGTTCAATGGACATCATGTTTATGTTCATTTCAAGGTTATTTTCATTTTTTTAGCACTTGACATATAAATCTACGTGAATCCACTATTAAAGCTAAACAAATGAAATGGCATGCTCCTTTTCAAGTGCGTCGACAGGACTTTATGCAAGGGGTTGCACCGGAAGTAAAGAAGTTGATATTAACCTACTGATTACAAAAGTGCAGAAAACATTAGAAACAACAAATCTGTAAAAGTATACGTGACCAATTTGACAAATACATACATATTGAGATGATCTGTCAATATATGAATGAATTGTATTTTTTAAATTTTGTTTGTTATCAAAATTACCTTCCACATATCCTTAATAAAAGATTTACTCTCTTAAACGTCAGATTAACTTAACCTCTACATTCCAATATAGATGGCCATATACTTTTTGCTTTATTAAATTTCCCGGTGAGTCAATTATGTTTTATTAATTATTTTACGTAATTCTTTTTATACATGAAAACGGTCATTCAGGGAGGGACATGCTTTCATATGATTGAACGAAATCTGTAATGACCATTTCTTTTCGAGCTAAAGTTTTCCGGTAAAGCAGATTTCTTTAATACGAATTATAAGTTAACAGTTTAGTTAACCTCGAAATTCGAAAGCAGTTTTAGATAGTAATTAATCGGTTTCTCTCTAGTACTTAATTATTATAAATTATATGAGTTGGTTTATTTCTCATTAATATTGCCTTTCAATTCGGTCTTCAAAATACAATATTGTTCAAAACTCTTACGAAGATCTCGGCTACTTTGTAGGACTTGTAACAGCTAAAACGGGCGAACGACTACTGGTCCACAGCAATTTTATCAGTCATTTGCACCAAATAAGGGATGTTGGCAGTCCCAAACAGGTAACTACCAAATTACAACACTAATCGTTTTATATCAGCATAACTGGAAAACATTTGACAATCTATGTTCATATACCACTTATTTCATGGAGCATTGTAAACACAAATGTATCTAGGTAACCAGCCTAATTACTACAATTTTCCTAACTGCATAAAACTGACGCTTCAAAATATACATTTTAACATTTCAAAAATCTAAATTACGCTTTTGATTTTGAACGTAGCACTTCTTAAAACACTTTGCAAATTTATATATTTATGTTCATCTTTCCACATTAGAACTACAAATGCCAGAACTGCACTTATGTTCATGTTCGTTCTTAAGTCATTTATCCAAATTCTACATTTATATTACCTAAATTATAGTCTAAGCATCACAACTTTAAATTTCTGTAACTTCGGAAGTGGCAACTGTTATTTTGGTAACAATCATTACCGTTGTCATCTTCTCACATCGTGCTGCCATCTTGCATAATCAGCTCCTTGGTTTCTTCCAAATGTTTATTTCCATCTTCCTACATGTCAACTTGCTACTTACTTTAATCATGACCTCTATTTCTCAAATGCGGTGTGCTTTATTAATGCCATTTTCTTTCAAGTCGTGCAGCTGCTTCTACATGGCTTCGCTGTTTCTTTGAACTACGTACCATGTTATGAGAACGACAAGAAAACAAAGTGGCTCATCGTCACTTTCCAATAAAAAGAAAGTATGTAAATTTAGTCCCATTCTGGATTTAGGTTCCTTTATTGTATATTTTGAAAAATAAGGGTGCTTATTCTTGAGCCAATTTCATATTTTCAAACCTCCCCCGTATACGAAAGGAGATATTTAAGTTTTGGCAAGTGCATTTTTAGTTTGAGAACAGGCAGGGTTTTTTACGAGTTTTTTTTTTGAGAAGTCAAAAATAAACATTTTTTCTCTTCTTTGTAACTCAATCCGGGGACATCTTGTATATAATTATGAGCCTTTCTATCATGGGCTGAATGGACTAATGTTGGTTCGGTTGTCACACTTAGTTTTTTTCCTTACGTTACACTCCTGTGTTTTTTGTCTCTGAACTGCTGCTATTTTTACATGTATTATGTCCATGTCTCCCTTGATCTTGCCACCTTGTTTTTACTTCTGGTATTTTCAAATATTTGCTTCGCCATTTTATCTTTTCGCATTCTATGTACATCTCCTCAGTTGCCTTTGTTATGCCATCTCTTCTACTGCTTTTGCATTCAATAAGTCTCTGTATATTGTGCTTTTAACCTAATCTTAAGTATCTCTGATTTTTCCTCTAATATCTAATCTCATATCAGTGTTTGTTAGTCCATGTTTCCTGTTATAACCGTCTACGATTCGCTGCTGTAAACTAGAACTGGGTATATACTTATATTTTCGTTTTATTTGGAATTTTCCTACGAAAGTATATTCATATCATTATATTTTTTCCCACAGTGACTGTTCGCTTGTTTATATCATCATTTAGTTCCCGTTGCTGCTAATATACGTACTATGTCCCAAACATTTGAATTTATTTACTTCTTCTATTTCTTTCCTTTCTATGTTATACCTACCTAGTTTCATTTGCTGCTTAATTCATTATCCTTATCTTTTCTATATTAATGTTCATGTTTATTTGCTTTCTGCATTTCCTAGTTGATAGGTTTAGGCTGTATTCCAGGTCCCTCTCTAAGCTTGCTACTATTACCACACCAGCTTATTAGCCTACCAGGTAGGTGGCCTTATTATAGTTAAAATAATGTTTGCATTTTATTGAAAAAATGTATCTAACGTCTTTAGTTATGAAAACACAGCGCAAAGAAAACACTTAACTGCATCGACTAACGGTTGAACAATGTTTAAAATTATGTGCAAAATATGTAGAAATATTTTCAAATTTCTAATAATGCTGAAACAGTAAACGGCAACACTTAGTAATACGAGTTACATTAATTCGCAAAAAAATATCGGTAGTATTCGTACCTGTGTACCCACTGAAAATCTGCTTTGCAGCAATGCAATGTACACGTAATTGCTTATTATTGCGTTATGAAAGGCGCGGTGACGACAAGACCGATCGCGCCCTATCGGTGGGAGTTCTGAAATTTGTACCATTTGATAATCTTTTTGCCGTCTTTAAATACCTCATCCACAACCGTTTCCCGATGTCACCAAGTTTGTTGTTGTTGTGTAATACTTTGAGCATTTCTATCTCTGTTGTTCTTATTTCGCGATTTGCTAGTGTCTTCCATATGTCCTTTTTCTTAATTCTGTCGAAATCAGTTTCATGCCTTCTTCCCCTGCTTATTAATTTTTCAATAATGTATATTAATATGAAAACATTATCCTGCACTTTTCTTCCTTTTCTGAAATCGCATCGACTATTTTTTAATGTGCCTTCAAAAATTTTCTTTATTCTTGTTTTCTATACGCTTGCTTAAACCTTTTACGTTATTATTAGTAATGTAACTCCTTCGAACCTATTGTAATCTTTCTGACCACCAATAGCAACATCAAATGAGCAATAATTGAAGAACCGATACGCAGCCGTCATAATCTAGAGAGAAAAAGACAGCGAACAAATTGAGGAATACCAAGAACGAAAAGAAAGCGTGCACCAATCCACAAACTGAATGTAAGAAGCAAATACATAGACAAATGTGCTCAAAGGTTAAAGATGAAGCGGTGGATGAAATTGCATACAATAGTGTGAATATCGTAACAGACCAGAATGGTAAAGTAATTATAGATATAGAAAAAAAAAAGATTTGGAAAAGATACAATGACTTGTACCAAGATAAAATAAAACCAAACTATGGCTTCAATTCAGATTTTGTGCCAATTACAGAAATGCGGCACGTTAAAAAATGTGACTGTTGTTTATATGAGTAAGTTGATGATTGTTTGTTCTCTAGTCTGGCAAAATACCCCACTCACAGCTTAAATGATAGAACGTCAACACGTCATGAAAGAGGTTTCAGAGAGTATGTTAAGAAATATGCTAAATATTGACCAATTATCATCAGTCATATATTTCAAATATTTCTGATAACTACTTGCTAACGAATTCATACGAAATTCAGAAAATACATAATGTAGTCGAAATTTGGTGTTATAAATGGGCTTGGAACATACGAAGCCCTAGCATTTATGGACTTACTAACTTCAAAATATTCAAGTATAAAGATTACATTGTTGGTGTGATTGATTTACAACCAAAACTAAATTTAAGTAACAAACGACTTCTGGGATTGGACCGTGTCATGATAGAGATCGAAGAACTCAACGTTTCGCCCACTTTCGACTCAGTCGAGTTTCGCCTCTGGCGTGGTTAACACGTTACCGTGCTCTTTTGCTTTTTACTCCTGATGAAACCCCTTACGAAAGTGGGCAAAACGTTGAGTTCTGCAATCTCAATCATGATACGGTCCAATTCCGGAAGTCGTTTGTTACTTAATGACAATGGCCGTGAAACCCTCAGAAATCATCCAAAACTAAATTTAAATAAATAATTTTACAAAAAAAAACTCTTAATATTATTCCTGTATGAAAATATGGAAAAAATAGATGTGGGTCTTTATTCTGAAACTCAAAACTGGATGCCGACAAAATAATATATAAATTACATTTTCAAAGGTCACAGATCAACTTTATATCGAGTAATATTCAATCAATTTCGGATTTGATTCTGTTCATTAATATTTTAGATTTATCAGGAAACACACTGAACCTTCCACTGATGTATGAGAATAGCATTTATTCAACTGCTTTTTTAAGTTTCTTATTTCGATATACAACTCCCAAATAAATTAAAAACATTACATGTTATCCGATAAAGATTTTAATAGAAATATTCACACATTATGGATTAAAAATGTACACCGACGCCTATAATTGGCCTAACGGCTGTTGGCTGAGTAACAAAATAAAATTTAAAAAATTAAAATAAAGCTGAGCATATTTAAATGGGAATATGTTAACTCGGGGAATTCAAACTGAAAAATATAGTAATCTACAAACTATAACAACATACAACCTCAATACGTATTCCAAAAGACCATTCGTATTGTTACGAGTAGTTCTGATAAAAATCTTTTTATTCATGGTCAGCGGCGTGTGAAAATTTAAACATTTCTCCGGTCATCTAACGTTGAATGGATTACATAACGACAACAGCAATTTTCTAAAAGGTTTTTACAGCACAACACCTCTAAACTTCATTGCACAACCAAAACGAAATTAAATTCCGCCAGAAGAACAACACTTTCGGGTGATCTCTGCCCTTTTCCAATTTATTCCGAAGTTTTGCAGGCTAACAAACATCTGCATAATCGACCGCGCTGACAGAAGGTAGACAACAAATAATTAAACCCGGGGTGATTTTAAATGCTAATATCTCAAATTGTACAAAATGACATCAGTAGACAGGGTTCCATAAACGGTGTCGAAGCCGCCATAAACTGGGACATTTACAGGCGAGTGATAACGGCTGTAACAAATTTTGAATCTAATTAAATTCACGTTAAATAATTAGATGCATAGAAGTGCTTCTAAATTTTTTATAAAAGCTCTTCGGAAATACGCCAACATCTCGTGATTGCCTGGTGAGAAACTAAGACTAAGATCTAAATGATTCATGAACGTCTTAATTAAACTCATTAATATTTAACTGATTTGCACAAGTACGAAGAACGAATTTTCAAGTATTGAGATTATCAGTCATCTTAGCGTCTGCTTTGATATGAATGCAAATAAGATTTGCCTGTCTCCAAAAATATTAAATATTTGAGGAAGAATATGCATACATTTTAACTTAGTTTTACACTTTTCTTATTATAGAGCATTGTCTCGATCCTTGTGCAGCCGGTCTTTATTCTAAAAGAGTTTAGCTGCTACCTGTTGTTTGCTCCCGGATCCCCGCAGTTTGCAGAAGGCGTAAGGTTGCCAAGATTTGAGTTTTAAATTGAATGCTCTTTACACTGGCGCTTCGGATGTAAGTCGTCACTCGCGACACCAATTACTCAGTTTATCACACTAAGCACTTACATGCGTGTAGCGTTACGTCCAAAATGAGTTACCAGCTGATTTAGGTTGCACAGCTTGTCTATCTGAAGTTTTCATTTTTTATGATTCCTTGTCCTGATCCCAAAACGTACAAGAAAGCGAAATGAGTGCTGGATGTCGGCGAACAGCAAAGAGAAATACGTAGGAAAACGAAGAAATAGGTAAAAGGTCTACGATTTTGCGTGGCAATGGTAATTTTGTCTCAAGGAAAATTCCCACATCTTGAAGTAATCACGAGGCGGTGACGATCCCACAACAGGGCCAAAACTGCCCTTTTGACGACGGTTTCAGGGATTAGCACGTATCACTACACTCAAATAAATTCCGTACACATGTGTATTTCCAGAATCAAAAATCAAAATTATGCCCATTTCTGAAGAAAGTATCTCCCGCTACTAGTTGCGTACTCAAAAATGTTTGAGCCAAAACCGCACCGGCGTACATTTGAATTTACAATTTGTTGTAAATTCAAATGTAGGCCGGCGTTCGAGATCGTCGAATCTGCGACGAGCACGGATGAAAATTTATCAAGCTACAGTTTTAGATTCTAACAAAATTGAGAGAAAATTATATACAAATTTTTTTAAATTTTACAGAAAAGTTAGTGGGAAGAAAGCCATTGAGAAAAAAACAGGATTTGTAGCAGCAAGGCCATGCGAATATATGGATTATATACAATAGCGCCATCCATGGGGCCGTTATAGAACTACAGAAAGAATAATCTTAAATTCCTAGGATGAAACTATGCAAAGCTATACTAAAAGTGATAATAAAACCAACACTGTCTGAAATATTCTTGGAGAAGGCATCGAAGCCATAGAAAATAAAGTGGTAAGGAATGGAAGTCTTGGTCAGAAATGAACAGCATCACACTCTGGGCTTTTCGAACGATTAAGTTGTCATCCTACAGAATGAAGAAGGCATCATGTTCATGTCAACAAAATGCAAAGCATTTACGGCAAAAATATATTGAACAGAAATAGAAACAAATCCAATAACAGACGAAGACTTTTGTTATCGAGGTAACCAATAAATAAAACGTTTGGAATCACTACCAATGAATTCAATACTTTCTTACAGCTGAAACAGATAGGACAGTTTTAACTTATTCTGAGTATCAAAACCTTATTTCTAATTCATCGCCAGAATTTCAATTTAATTTTTTTTAACAAATTTCATTAATTTCCGGGATGGTAAATATTTGAAAATTTACGGCTATGGTTGTTAGAGACATCGCTGCTAAGCAAATAAAAAATAAATCACCTAATAAACGATCCAATGCAACACAAACATTGGCCAATGGCTTTCCAATTACCCTCTTTACGATTAGCTGCGAAATCAAAGTTAATTACCTATGCACTGTGATGTACTCATTTTTTACTTTATTTTACAAAAAAAATCGAATGGAATTCAGTGCAGACGGGAATCGAGTTCGTGCCGGATGGAAAAGTAAACAACTATATTTGCAGAATTTGTAATTAACAACGAAAATCCAGCTGAACGCAGCACGCCGAGCAAACTTCCGAGTCAAAAATTAGAGTCTATTTGTGGAAACGTTCTATTATTCGGCCTCGATTTACATTCGAGAATTCTTGGAGGGTCAGCGGCAATACGAAGAGAAGATGTGGATCTCCTTTATTGAAATTCCTATCAGATCGGGGATTGGGTTTTTGCACATGAAGGATTGCGATTCGGCCTAACTGGAAGTAGCCCACAGCGACGACTATATCATGGCCGAACACTATTTAAAATCATTCCAGGAGTCCACAGTAACCATCCGCAGCGCCATAAATCCGCTTTAATGGAAAACGCCTCGATTCGAAGTGTACAAAGCGTTACAAGAGATATCTCGGACAGAGCTCTCTTCTTATGTAACCGTCTGCGCCCGGAATTGCTATCCGTTGTCGGATTTTATTATTTCCACCCAGCCAAAATAGATGCTAGCTTGAAATGTAAAGCTCATATTTAACCGCATCACATGCGCTGGAGAGTTGCGATTAAATCATCAGAGGAGATTAGCGCCGATTACGTCCGCTGGACCATAGAAACGCAAACAGGCGCATTTAAAACAACACTCTTCGAAATGGTGGTCCAAGGCCCGCCGGCTATTTAGCCAAGTAAAGACCCTGGAGATTAGGTAAATTTATTGAACAGACAGTCCGTAGAATTGAGTAATTGACGCCACGCATTAGGTAGTTAAGCGTATCAAGCAGCCGGCGTCCATTAGTTAATGAAACTGATTAGTTTCTCACTGAACCTAGGACGCGGATCTCCCTAATTTAAATGGTTCGCCGAAATTAACACCTGCCTTCCAGAGTCCTTCATTTTAATGAGAAATTGAAGGCAATCCATACCGATCAGGCTACCAACGGAAATTAGCTCATATCAGGAGCGATCGACTTTGCATTTAATTGGAAAATAGAATCACAAATTGTGCCTTTCCGAAATTTCAGATATAAAACAAGAAACTTCGATGCACGCCGTCAAGAAGAAGCAAATGGTTTCTCTCCAATATTATATAATTTACTCTCCTATATTATATGATAGACGACCGAAGGTAAAATTTAACCAAGATGCGGAATGGTTAAATTTTACCTTCTTTCAATTTAATTATCAACGGTAATCCTATTCTATTGATTGAACAAACATATCTAAACAGCATCGTTAGCATTGCCATCATCACCACCATCAGCATCATCCTGCTCATCATCAGTACTGATAACCCATTTTTAGTCGTAGCTTCAGCAAGTATTTTTCAGCAAATTAGAATAACTCTCTTTGCTTCCTCCATCCCTAAAACCAGTAACCCAAAAGCTG
>OW679194.1:23237642-23311109 GCA_940337035.1 Agriotes lineatus | reverse complement strand
TCTAATATTTTTACGCAGAGTGCGTCATACGGCCACGCCCCACGGATAACGTTGCACTCAGATGACCAACCAGCGTTACGCCACTCCGCGCGCCTGGCACAGAGGACTATAAATAGCTCCACACCGACCTTCGGTTCCTAGTGCGACTTTCACTCTGATGATGCAAGCTGCAAGGTCTTGGGAAACGTTAGTGAATATGGATGCACAAACAGCAAAACGGCTAAATCTGCCTAAGTATCCTCGTTCTCAAGATACTCAAACAACACGAGCCACCAAAGAGCATGGCTTTCGCGCGGGTTTTTGCTCGACTACACAAGGTGCAATGCACATTAAGCCAGAAAATGCTGGGTGTTCATATACAAATACTACGCGGTCTAAGCCGAAATTCTATGCTAAGGAGAATAGTTATATGATTACTACACCACCAAAAAACCGCTCGTAAATTACTCAATCCGATCTATCTACCACAAAATCAGCTGACCACCAATCGGTAAACGGTAGATACTTTCCAGTGTAGTTTTCGCAAATGCATTAAGTTTACCATTTATACACAATGTCAAATTGACAAGTAATTACATTCATAAAAGTGACACATACTAAGGAAGACAACTCCGGCCTTGAACGGTATCATTTATTTTTGGAACACTAATGGCGGCTGACATTTGTGTTTGCCCGACTCTTATATAACTATATACAGGAAATCTGCTACCAATCAGAGACAGTTACTGGCTCTGCTGCCAATTATATGTGATAAAATAGTGGCGCCATCTGTTAGTACTATCGGAAAGTACCCCCCCCCCCCCCAGGAGCCGTTCAAGGTCATCCAAATCGGAATTTTGGCATCAAAGAAACCGACTGTGAGTGTCTCTACTTGTTTGATTTATGTACACAAAGAATCATTAAAAATGAACAGGGCTATGCAACAAACATTACAGTAGTTGATATACGTTTTCTGAATTTCCCTTGTCTCTAAAGCAGAACCGTGTTGTCCTAACTCTCTCCTCATCGTAATAATAAAATAACGTTGCACGCAATTGCAAAACGTCGGTTAAGTCAATTTGACATGCATAACCCTGTTCATTTTCAATGATCGTAAGTGTACGTTGGTATATCCGTGAGTGAAATGTAATAATAATTGGTAGGCCATGGAAAATATATGTACATTTTATTTTTTGTTAATTTGACATTTGGTGCTAAAAGTGTTGTATTGCTGCATTTTTACCTCATTATTATTTACTATTACATTAGTATAGCTTGTTTACGTTAAAATGGCACAACTGACAAACAGAGAACTTGCAGATATGCACTTCGTCTATGGCTTTTGCAATGGCAATTCCCGAGCTGCTGAACGGGAGTACCAGAGGCGATTTCCGAACAGATTAGTCCCTGTGCGACAAGTTTTCGCCGATATCCACAGAAACTTGTCCGATCATGAAAATTTTCAACGTGCTCGAGGACAGGGAAGACCTCTACTAGCAGTACATAATTTAGAAAATGTTCTGAAAACGACCCTTAAATAAACATTAGAACCGTATCCCGAAATACGAACGTACCCCGTTCAACAGTAACAACATGGAGATTAGGTACCTAATTAGCAGTTTTATTTTAACAACTTCTTTATTTTAGATTGGACGGATGTTGAGAATGCAAGGTGCTCATCCATACCATTATCAAAGAGTTCAGGAAACCATACCTGCTGACTTTTTGCCTCGAATGCGATTCAGTCAGTGGATACTTAACAATGAAAATGAGTTGCCCAACATACTGTGGACGGAAGAAGCCACGTTTACAAGAAACGGCTAATTTAACTTCCATAATATGCATAATGGGCTGATGAAAACCCACGAGTGGTACATCGTTCTAATTTTCAGCATAGGTTTTCCGTGAATATGTGGGCAGGGATAGTTGGCGATAGACTAATTGGTCCCGTGGAAATGCCCAATAGGTTGTCTGCTGTTCAATATTTAAATTTTCTTCAAAATATGCTTGGACAGCATTTAGAAGAGGTAAACAAAATTTCCGAGAAAGGTGGATTGGCGACGTGGTCCCATAGTCTGGCCGCTACGTTCGCCAGACCTTACTGTTATGGATTTTTTTATGGGGAGCTATGAATAGTATAATTTACACGGCCGATGAAATAGAAACGAGGGAGAATTTATTACAAAGGATAAATAATGCTGCCAATCAAATCGGAGAAAACAGAGTCGAAATTTTAAAAGCTTCTCGTGGTGTAACTAACTGGGCTCGTCTTTGCATTGTACAAAATGGCAACGTTTTCGAACACTTACTGCATTAGTAATATAACATTTTTGTTTCGCTTTTGTGTTTATATTTCTAGTGTTTTCTTCGTTAAGTTTTGTGACGATTTTCTCAGTTTGATCACGTTTATTATGATTAGTTTAAGTTCGTTAGTATAAGTGTCATATGTTTTTATTAAGTTCCTGTTATGTATCGTTTACGTTAAATTGTTGTCTTTTTTACTCAGTTACAAAATTATTTAAATTAAACGACTACATCTTCCATGGTCTACCAATTATTATTAGATTTCGAATATGGATATATCAAAAATGATTTTACTGGATATCGGGACACAATAGGCGCATGAGATAAGAGTATGTTTTTGTTGTCAAAAACTTCAGGCTACTACATTCTGAAAATTGATAAAAACTCCCACACCAAAAAGTTGGGGCAATATTTTCCTTAGCTCCCGCCAGTTTTACCCATCTATGTGCATTTTACATCGCCAAAAGTAACTTTATCATTTTAAGTAGAAAAAGTTTAGTAGGTGTACAAAGTTTCAAATAATTATCTTTGAACGTTTCGAAAATATTTAAAAAAATATCCTCAACACTACACTTTTAACACCCTGTATCTGGAAAACCAAGGGTTTTTCGGCCTATGGCTATATAAAGTTTTCTTAATATTTCCGGTACTAGAATTCGCTATTAAAGTTTGGCAGGCTAATTTTGGGGCACCCTGTATATATTTACAGGGTGTATACAAATTGGCGCAAAAGCTCCAAATCTTAATACTAGATTTGGGTTAGCCATTGGCACGGTTCACATCGTGTCCGATATAATACCTCTTTTCTGTGGTTTGTTATCATAGGAAAATTACGAAATTTGTGTCAAGTGCTACGTTTGTTACACCGCAATTTTTGTGCGAGGTGAAATATGTTAGCAGTTGTCCAAGTACGAAATAAGAGTTTATTATGGTTAATTGCACTGCGTGTTTAAATGCTATCAGTCGCAACAGGCCTGGAATTTCTTGTGATAGATGTAAAAAGTGAGTACCATGCTATCTGCGTAGCAAAAAATCACGATATTATTGAAATGCTGAACGATATACCGGGGCTGTCCTGGAAGTGCTCCGATTGCACTAAAAATTGTATCCTTCTTGATCCTACCGGTATTCACAATTTAGTAGAGACTAAATTAAATGATGCTCTGGGCTCCTTAAAAAATCAGATAAATTCGATAACATCAGAGATCAATCAAATTTCAGAGCCTAAGCCCGCAACCTCACAAGCGAGTTATGCAGATATTTTGAGAGATAAATCGCAACCATCTTAATTCATCCTAAAAATAATAATCAGCCTGCAAGTCACACGAAAGCTGATATTTTGCGTAACTTAAATCCATGATATGAAAATCTTCAGTTAGCAAAAGTTAAGACGGTTAAGGAATCTTAATAGGATGTAAAAGCTAAGCTGGTAATGCAAAACTGAGGTCTATTGTGCAGCAGACAATGTCGGATTCTTACAGCGTAAAGGAAATTGGTGCCGTCCTTCCAAAACTTCGCATTGTTGGTATGACTGAAAGTTATTCACCTGAAGACCTTCGTAGTTACCTTCTGGCTGGCAACAAAAATATACTTTCAAATGATTCAGAATGTCAAATCATAGAAATTTTTCCTACCAAAAAAAATCCTCATATATTTCAGGCTAGTGTAAAGATAGATGAGTCCGTGTATGATAAAGCTTTGAACGCAGGTAATTTATTTGCGGCTTATGACAGCTGCACTGTTTATGATGCATTTGAATTATATCGGTGTTTCAGATGTAATGAATTTAATCATTCTTCACAAAATTCCAAAAAACCGATTTCCTGCCCTATTTGTGGCGACGGTCATGATCTTAAAGATTGTAAGTCCCCTAACGATACTAATAAATATTTGCCTGAAATCTGCTACAATTCCGCTGCTGTGAAAATGTTCTAAACTTTGTCCTGTTTTTAAAAATGGCACCCGAACAGACATTAAGAATTACAGACCAATTTCCATTATCTGTAATTTTAGTAAAATTTTTGAAATTCTTTTGGAAAAAAAATTTACTGCCATGTGAATAATTTTATTTCTCCTCAACAACATGGTTTTATGAAAGGTCGCTCAACTGTAACAAATCTTTCTGTTGTTGCTCAGCATATAGCAGAAAATATTGACAACAAAATGCAGACTGACGTTATTTATACAGACCTTACAAAGGCATTTGATAGACTTGACCATGGCATATTAATACAAAAGCTCGGTGATTTTGGACTTTCCAATAGTCTCATTGATTTATTCAGGTCATACCTTAATAATCGAACTCAATATGTTCAGCTAAATGGGTTCAAATCTGGAAAATACCTTGCCACATCGGGAATCCCTCAAGGATCCAACCTGGGACCACTATTATTCAATATATTTATGAATGATATTGGTGATGTAATAGACGTGAACTATTTGTTATACGCTGACGACTTAAAAATATATAGTTTAATTAAAAATGTTGCAGACTGTGAGAGACTTTCATTAAATCTAGATCATGTAGTTGAATGGTGTAGGAGAAATAATTTAAAGCTAAATTGTGCTAAATGTAAGGTGATGTCTTACTCACTAAAGACATATCCAATTATTGTTCAATACTGTATTGGTAACTATTCATTTGAAAGGCTTAACACATTTATTGATCTAGGAGTTACATTTGACCCTAACCTCTCCTTTAATATTCATCACGATAACATTATAAATTCAGCCAATCGTATGTATGGATTTATAGTTCGAATCAGCCAGGATTTTAAAAATATTATGACCTTAAAGTGTCTTTATTATGTTTTTGTAAGATCAAAGTTGGAATATGCCTCGGTCATCTGGAGTCCACAGTATCAAGTTCATATTGATCGAATAGAAGCCAAGCAGAGACGTTTCTTAAAATACTTAAGCTATAGAATTGATGGAGTGCATCCTCCCATCGGCATATCTCATGATGAGTTACTATCTAGGCATAGTTTCTCAAGTCTCGATTTAAGACGAAAATATTACTCCGTTGTTACGCTCCATAAAATTATTAATAGTAAAATTGACTGCCCTGAATTGCTTACAAAAATTAACGTTAATGTGCCTCGAATAGCTTCCAGATACGGTGACTCATTCTACCTAAGTACACCTCGTACCAATTTTTTAAAAAATTTACCGGTATACGCCATGTGCAATAATTATAATAACTTTAGCCATTATATAGACATCTATAACTGTAACTTACAGAAAATCAAAGCTTACTGTTTAGAGTAATTGCTGTTATACCTTCTCATTTTGTTTGTGTAGTTTAGTTATTTAGCACAGAATATTGTAAATCCTATTATCCTGTTCTGTAATTGGGTTTTACCTGTAGAACAGTGTAAATTAAAATAAATAAATAAATAAATAAAATGTTGGATTGGTCTTCATAAGACGTCACGAGCGGTATATAAAAAAATACTTTTTTCTCAGGTAAAGTACCTTTTCTGTGCTAAATACGTCAAAATGTCATCAAGGAAAGTTATTCAAATTATAAAATTATGTCCCATGTACAATTTCAGAAATATCGGGCTACTTTTATGAAACCATGTTACCACAACAGTACTTCATCTAGTACACACGGTTTCATAAAAGTAGATTGATATATCTGAAATTTTGCATGTGACCATAATTTTATATTTTGAACAACTTTTCATGACGATACTTTCACATATTTGAAACAGAAAAGGTACTTTGCCTGAAAAAATCATGTTTTTTATCTACTACACGTGAGGGCTTATGAATACCACTTCAACATTTTAGTATTAAGATTTTCAACTAAGAATTGTACAATTAATATCGCTTGTTGGAGCTTTTGCGCCAATTTGTATACACCCTGTATATACTATGCAAATGATCCAGTTCATTTGTTGAGCAGTATTTGTAAGAGCGGAGATCCTACAGCCGCAGCTGCACCCCTCACCTCTTTTTCTTACGGAATATTCAATTCCATCCAACTATATCTTTCGCGATCGTCATCTTGTCCGTCTATTTCTTGGGCGATAATATAAGGCTTCCTTGGTCCATCGCTCTTCCTCCATTTTCTGAACAAGTCCGTACCATACATAGTAGCGTTCTAGAACGAATGCTGAGTATGATTGTATCCTACGCTAGAGCGCGACCTTTTGTTTCTTGATTTCTTAAATTTTGGAGTTCTGATATTTTACTCGTATTTTACATGAGCGAAGAAAATCCGTGTCTATACAAAATTCCAAATAAGAATGCAGTAAATGGCGATCTGAACTCAGTTTTACACTAGGAAAATAAGAGTTTGTTTGACTGCTCATGTTTCACAATCATTTTTTCTATACAGGATGTCCCTAAAAAGGTGTCCAATCCATTAACCACATATTCCTTGAGCAAAAATATGATGATTTAACTCAACTTACCATATACAAAGTTGCTTAGTTTAGCCGCTAGAGGGCTTTAAAAACGATTACTAACTTTTTTAATTTTTTAACACCCTGTTTAATCACTACCAATTTTTTTTCTGAATACTAGTTACTTTAATTTAGAAGCTATTCCCTCTCTTACAAAATTTTAGTCGGGTAAACGGTTTAGCCACAAAAATCCTTACAAGCCTAGTGTTAAGTTACAATTACTGATTCAAGCTTGTAGGGATTTTGTAAGAAAGAAAATAGCTTCTAAATTAAAGTAACTATTCAGAAAGAAAAATTGGTAGTGATTATACAGGGGGTTAAAAAAATATCGATGGATAATTTATTGTGACGAAGTTTTTAAACACCCTGTAACTTTCGAAATTAGGGTTTATTCTTCAAAAAGCTGTGGTTTACTGGTACAAACGCATCGCCAAAAAAATGAATAAAATCTATCAAATATTTTTCGACTTATTTGAAAAAAAATTAAAAAGTTCATTGTTTTTAAAGCCCTCTAGCGGCTAAACTAAGCAACTTTGTATATAGGTAAGTTGAGTTAAATCATCATATTTTTGCTCAAGAAATCTACAGTGTTCCGTTGCGACACTTATTTAGGAACACCCTGTATAATTGACATAAACGCTGTACGCCAGCCTTTTTTATCCACTATTTATCGGTTTGCTTTAAATTTTTAGGTTTCAAACGAATGTCAAATTGACAATTTTGAAAAATTATTTGATTCTCAGGTGGTTGTAATGATGACTTTGTTTCGACCAATCTCGACCAATCACGACCATAGTTATCATGATTACTCCTTAGTTCCAAGTACTCCCTGCTTATTTGAAATTTAGTATAGGCGCTTGCAGTTGTTGCTGGTTTCTAGTACTTTGCGAATATTCTGACCTATAAGTTGATATTGGTTCCACCACTGCTTCACATATATTTTCTTTATGTTCAACGTAATCTGAATGGTCGGCCATATGTATCTAATTCTATTTCTTATATCTTTTTCACACGTTCCTGAATTTGTTCATGTACTATACAAATATTTGTACCCCTCACAACATTTTATGATTGTATTTTCCAGATCTGTCTTGTGCCTGTCCTGCTATAGCCATGTATTCTGTTTTTGTTAGATTTATTTAGCCCTCGCGTATTCCTCGACTATCTTGCCATGCACAAACTGTCTTCATAATCATTGGCTATAATTATCTGATCGTAGGCAAATAAAGGAGTATACATACAAACAATTTTCACCAATTTCTATACCACTTTTCTTGAACCAATTGTAAATGGCTATATAAATCTTAAATAGCGTAGTTGATAGTGGCCATCCTTGGTATTAAGGCTTTTAGTAACTCTAAAGCTGTCTAAAGTAGTGTTTCCTACTTTATCTACGCATAATGGGTTTGTATTGATACTGGAGAAATATCAAACATAAACATTCAGATTTGGATCTCCCCCCCCCCCCCCCAATTCAAACCAGCATTCTGTTCTAAATTTAATGATAGACATTAATGGTATTTAGCCAGATAGAATACTGGTACGCTAAAGTTTAGAATCGCCGCAATAATTTCAGTCATTCGCATGGTAAGACACCGACAAAACCAACACAATTAGTGGTCTCGATTTGGTTTCCTAAATATAGAATATAATTATATTTATAAAAGTCTTAGATGGTTGAGCAAAGGGTTTGACAAATTAGTAATTGTTATTCGGCAAACTGTAATTTATTGTAAAAGAGATAGATAAATTTACTACAAATAATATAAGATAAATGAAGATAAATATTTTAACCCTGGTGATCGTCAAGAACAATCAGTCGACTCGACACAAGGGTTCGGAAATTTTAAGAGCAGGCAATACATGTTGCCATATCAAAACAAAAATGACGTTTTACTGATGAAGGGCGGCCGATATTGGTCTTTCCAAAGCAGAAAAGCGATTAGTGTTGGCGCGAGACGAAATTTACCCATTCTCGATCTCGATCTCAAACGTCGCTTCTATTTTAGGGTAACCTTTGTAATAGTAGTTTATTTATCTAGAACGAAAAGTTAGTACATTTTAAAGGACGAGAAAGTTGTTCACGGCCGAGGCGTTAGCCGCGGACAGAACTACTTGCGAGCACCTTTAAAAACACTTTCCGTTCGTGGTGAATACAACAGTTTATTTCATACTGCAAGTTTAATGAATTTTAAATAAAAAGTTCTAAATCATTTCAAATTTCATGTCAACAACTGACGTATAATTGTAGAGTACTTGAACTTTAATTTTACTTTAAAGTACTAAGACTTTAATGTTCCATTTTTTGAACCATAAATAAGTTTTATCTACGAAAAAAATTGCATTTTAGTTGGCAGTTTTAAGTTTATCAAACGACTGTTTTATAACATGTTTTCATTAGTTTACGTCGTCAGTAGTAACGTGTTTAAAAGATTTCATTAGGCACGTTCTCAGTAGCAACGTGTTTTAAAATTTTTAAAACACGCAAAATTACGACCGGTTGCTGGTAATCCTAATTTACATTTAATTATTTTTAATATTTACCGTGTTTTCTAGATTCTATCGTAGATAAAATATTGTACGATACACATGCGTAAAGCATCTTTAGTCACTCGCGGGGCTTAAAACGCTTACTCACTCGCGTTTTAACTCTACCCCACTCGTGACTAAAGAGTAGCTTTACGCAATTCTATCGTAAATTACTATTAAAGTACTTGAACTTTAATATTTTACTTTAAAGTACTAAGACTTGAGTGTTCCATTTTGTGTACCATAAACAATCCGAAAAATGTCATTTTTGACATCAGTATGAAATAAAAGTTTTATAAACAATTTTAAAAAGCTATAGCTGTTCTATTTGCTTAGTCTGCCGGTTTTAAA
The DNA here is from genome assembly GCA_940337035.1 of Agriotes lineatus. Taxonomy (NCBI): domain Eukaryota; kingdom Metazoa; phylum Arthropoda; class Insecta; order Coleoptera; family Elateridae; genus Agriotes; species Agriotes lineatus. The sequence goes on along the minus strand of OW679194.1, from coordinate 23,301,534 downwards.
AATACCACTGAAAAGCTATCGAGATCGACAATTTGAGTAATCTGGGTCGCCTCGAATATTGGAGATGGTAAAATATCAACCTATATCTCGAATTTCGAGACGGCATCACTACTAACAATCCGATTTTGCTGAGTTTGTATGTGGGTTTTAAATATACTATTAAAAACTGCCGAGATCGAAAAGTTGGTTAATCTCGTTGGGAATATTCGAGAATTTGATTAATCCCGTCTCGAAAATTCGAGATCCAAAAATGTCAATCTCGATCTGGGATTTCGAGACGAGACGAGACGAGACGAGACGAGATCGATGATTTTTTCGTCTTAGCAGCATCACTAAAAGCGATTAAAAGTTACGAGATCCGGAAAACAGCAACAAGAGAACCACCTATGTTTGGCCAATAAAAAGCCTCGATTGGGCTAATTAAAAAAAAGTTAGACTATATCGCAATGGAAAAAAGGTATTTTGGGTAGATGAAGGCAAATTTGAAGTTCACTGAGAAGGTTTGCATGGGATCAAGCGAAAGAAGAACGTTTTGACCAACAGTAAAACACAGTGGCGGTTCGGTGATGGAATAGATGAAATTATGATTTAAGAAACGTACAGGAAATCTTAGAAAAATCGATGATATGATTTGTCCACCTCACAGTCCAGATATGAGTCCCATCGAGTTACTATAGGAACAATTAGGATCGAGTAATACGCATTCAGGCATCAAAGAGTTTAAATAACTTGTGTAGGATTCTGAAAGAACAATACAAAAAATATAATACTAATAATAAATGTCTTTATTACTATATGCGTAATACAGAAAAGATTCAGTACCTACGCTATTTTGTATTTTACATATACGTAATGATTAGTTCAAAAGTAATTAACATACGTCTGCTCTTCCATCCACCTAATATCTCATGAAATTTATTCGAATAATACTTAATCCATGTAAAACAATTGTCGAACACGATGATGGTTTCTTTGACGAGAAGAATATTTAAGAATTGTCACGACGTAGTAGCTTCACAATTTCTTTATTATTATTACTTGTAAAAAAAATGCTTTTTACATACTTTTTTATTCCGAGTTGGTTACATCTGTTGACGCTTCTCGGTTCCTCTACGCCAAATTTCTATATTCTCTGTATCGTTCTCTCTTAAACCCAGGGCCCCCGCAACCGCGCGTGCAACGCGTGCACCGCACGCGGGCGCCACTCAAAAGGGGCGCCAAACTGGAGATTTGTATACAATTTGAATTTTTAATTTTTCAACAATTTCAAACGATTCCAATGAACAAAGCACTAAGGCACTAAAGAAATCAATTTTTTTTACTCAATTCATAATATAATCAATAATCTTATTGAAGTTTATGTTCGTTGATATAATGACCTACTGTGACAGAAAACATTATATTTTTGAAATCAAATAGCTAGTCCTTTAGCTTTAATTATTAAATATAATAAAATCGATAGGTTAGTTAATTCTGTGTGCAATATGCAATACCCTGAATAAAAATTATAGAGATGATAATGTTTTCGAGGAATAACTTGCTCAAGCTGGAAAACTAGCAGCCGCTCTTTAGATAGAGCAAGGTTTTCCTCCGTTAAATACTGTTACACGAAAGTAAAAATCAAAATTGTTCGATTATGAACAGAGGGATGAGACACCTCAAGATCCAAGAACCGCGTTTAAAATAAATTTCTTTTTTTTTAATATATGATCAAGCACTAAGTTCTTTAAATAGTAGATTTGAAATGATATCTGATTATGACAACGTTTTTGGTTTTTTAGTGATATTTTTAAATTAAATGACGAGGATCTTTTAAAAAGCTGTCGTGCTCTACAACAAAAGCTGACTAATCTGAAATAGAAGAAGGCTGACGTAGAAGAAAATGATTTTTTAACGAGATAAAAGCCCTAAGGTTGTTTTCATTACCTGAAGCGTCAAATCCCCTCGACTTCTACAATATATATTTGAAAACAATCTAACTTCATCTCTACCAAATATTACCATTACATTAAGAATCCTGCTTACTTTACCTGTGTCTGTAGCTTCTGGTGAGAGGTCCTTCTCAAAATAAAAAATTTAAAAAAAAGTATTTGAGGTCTACCATGTTACAAGAAAGATTATTTGGTTTGGAAATCTTAGCTATAGAGCAAGAGATCCTCATTAAATTCAATTTGGCAATATTATAAAAGTATTTGCAGCAGAAACTCCAGAAAAAAATCTATTTAATTTTTGGATGATTGCATGTCTTATTTGTTTATTGTTTGGTTTGTTTTTTCCTTTGTAACAAATTTAAAGAAAAATAAAATTTTAGTTTTTAAAATCTGTGTTGTTTCATTACAAAATTAAAATAAAATGGTTTTCGCATTTGGCTCAAATGTTTAAACAACTACAAGAATATTACAGCAAACCAGGAAATTTAAAAAAACACATGTAACAGCTTAAAGTTTTTATACTTCAAAATATTATTTATATAAGTACTACATACAGGGTGTTATGGAAATGAGTGCAAATATTTTAACCAGTGATCGAGCTCACCAAATTGAACAACTTTTCTATTTATCGTTTTTCATTTAATCGCATATTTTTTCAATCATTTATCTCCCCCAAATTTGACGAGCCGCTTGGTAAGCAAATCTACGTTAAAGGTGAATGACACAAGGTATATTAAAACTGCAAAGTTCTTGCACAAAAAACATGCGGTCAATAACTTACCTACCTCAATTGATAAAAGTACGCTGGTGACCAGATGTGAACTAAAGGTTTTATCAGTAACTATGCAGTTTTTGTTGGTTTGCATATCAAATAAATGTTTTTTGTGTTCTGTTCGTTTAAATTAAAATAGTATTCCATAGGCGGGTATGCATTTTTAGAGTAAAACTGTTTTGAATTTTAACTCAGTGTTGAGGGCGTTTTCGAAAAAGTGATAAATGGAGAAGTTGTCCAGTTTAGCGAGTTCTATCACGGGTTAAAATATTTGCACTCATTTCCATAACACCTTGTATATTCAAAGGGCGCCAAAATATTTCCAGCACGCGGGTGACGATAATCCTTGCGGGGGCCCTGCTTAAACCTCTGGCTTCCTTTGCTTCCGTTGTTGTTTTAGTCTAAGTCATCCGTGGCGATCATTAATTTGTAGCGTCATCAATTTTCTTTCGTTTCGGTTTCTCACTCCTACGGCTTTGGACCCATCTGTAGGTATACTTTCGATTACCACGTTATGCTTTTTTTGTTATTTGGTCGCTCCAGAGTAGTAAATAAAACATCTTTGTTACTGGTTCCTTCCTTCGTTATTGCAACCCCGAGGTACTTGAATTGTTCTCAAGTACCTACGTTTTCATTACTCATATCTAAATCACGACCATCTCCTATAACAAGGTACTTGATTTTGTCCATGTTTATCGTTAAATCCCATTTCATGTATTTCACTTATAATTTTCTACACATATAGATAGCATCGTCTTCGTCTTCCGCGATCACAACCGGACTATCCGCGAACAGCAATATCTATCTCCATGCATTTCCTCTTCGGATTGGAGGCTGGTTCTGCTAAGTATATATTAAAAAGCGTTGGAAAAATACAGCAGTCTCGTTTAAGTCCCTTATTGACTACTATTTCTTCTGATATCTGTCTTCCAACCTTCACTACGTTCTTGGTATTAGAGTATATATTTTTTATCGCTTTCCTTAATGCACTAATAAATCCTTTAAATTCCAGAATCTCCAACAGTTTCTTGATAGGGATGCTATCATACGTTTGACATAAGTCGATAAATACCAAATACGTCTCTCTACCACGTTCTCTTCTACTCCTCGAGCTGGTGACGCTAATTGCCCTGTAGTTGTTATGCTCCATATTGCTTCCTTTTCTAAATATTGGCGTAATTATTGCTGGTTTCTTTTCTGAGGAAATGTCTTCTAGTTTTATTAGACATGTGTTAAAAATCTCCGCCAACATTTATTTAACTTTATGGGGTGCATATTTGATCAGTTCGATTAGCATACTTCCTGGGCCTGCAGCTTTATCATTTTTTATGCCTCTCAATGATTGGTCTATTTCCGTTACTGTAATAGCCATTGCATAGTTTAGAGTTGGAAGTTGAGTTATGTAATTAATAGTTTTATATTCATCACGGTCTTCTGTTAATAGACTTTGAAACTGCTCTTTCCACTCACTCATACTGATGGGTAGTTTTCTCGCGTACATTTTGTCTTAAATTTTTTATAATTATCCATGCTTCTTTCGTTTCCTATTCCCTATTAAATTGTTAACTTCTGAGCATTTTTTCTTCCAGGCTTGAGTTGTTGCTTCCTTTACTTCTATCTTAGCTACTCAATTACAACGTACATAAAGTTTTCAATCTTGAGGGTCGCCTGTGGCTAGCTATTTTTCGTATTTTTTGTTTTTTCTTTCTTCTGCCTTTTCTTTCACCGTTTCATTTTACCAATAGGTTTAGTTTCCTTTAATCGTTGGCCTTTCACGCAAAACTTTATGTATTGATTGGCGCATGCTTATCTCCAGCTACTCGTATACCCCCTCCACTGATTACCTAGTTTATATCAATTTCTACTTTACTGCTTAGCCTAACTTATACACGAACTGAGTAGATTCTTTTTTCGTGCTATAAATATGTACGTGAAACCTTCTGTTGTGTTCGTGTTTTTGTATTTTTTGGACTAGCTTCGTTTGTGAGGCGTTTGAAATACATTTTTGTCTTGAGTAGAAAATGGTCGCTGCCGCAGCAGCACCTCTATGTACACATTTTGGATTCTCCCTTACACACATCGCTGTAAAGGTGTAAGTATGGTGCACATTTTAATTTTCTTTACTTTTTGTTTTGTGTCTAGGAGTGATTCGACATAAATCTTAATTTTTTCAAATTGTTCGGATACTTCTTTACTGCTACATGCATAGTCTGTAGTCGTAGCTTTTGCCGTCGTTAGTTTTTCCGTCCGGTTTCAGAGAGTTGTTAGCATTTAAGAAAGATTTCCAAGTGCCGAAGTTCTGGTCCTACACCAACCCCCAACCTGGAGGACTAGGTGTTTTTTTTCTCAAGGTTGTCTTCCTCTAACCTTTGGCGACTCAACGTCCAACTGCAAGATAACAATTTTCTGCAGTTATCTACATTTCTCGCCGTTTTGAAGTTATCTTCTGCACCGAGTCGGCTGTTGGGGGCTTCTCCCTTCACCTTGGATCATGGGAGCCTTACAGGCTGCTTCTCCCTGGGCAAGGAGATCCTGGAGTTCGCGTGGGCAAAGTCAAGCCATTCCATAAAGTAGGAATATTTTCAATACTTCCTACCCGCTACCACATTAACTTCTTATCAATTACATATTTTTTACTTAAAATCGATTGTTCTTTAGGGTGACAGCGTGCTAGGTTTTAGAGGCTTTATTCTAGGTTTTGAGGCGTGGTGATGCGTTGATGTGCATAAACTGCAATATATCTATTTACGCCACGCTACGTCAACTTTGCAGCATATTCAACCTCGAGTGCAGTTTTTGCACGTTTACGTAATTCGTTTCCCCCGTTTAATTGTGAAAAAAACGAGTGTGACATGACCATTACTTCGGTAATGCTGTTGCACTGTCCGGTCAGTGCTGTGTGCACCAAGGTCGCCATTTTAATGTTCAGAGTTGTTTCCTGTGTAGCCTAATAAATGAGCGAATTGTCCGAATGGAATTTAATGGCTCGGCATAATTTCGAACTCACCGGAGCAAATAACTACGTCAAGCGAAATTACGGAGGTTCGGATCCGCGTTTCGTCCTCCTCGTATGATGTTCGTCGTCTGAGGCTCTTTGCATTCCCTCCGATCGCCGGCGACTAATGTAATTTTGTAAACTGCATTGCAGGGAATTGCCCAACCAGAGAGGAGCAGTTTACACGTAGAGCTAGCGTGCGTGGATAATTCAAATTTCCGACATGGCTTTGTTGCCGAGTGTCGTTCTAGCTCCTCTGGTTTGGTGCTGTTCGTGCTTTTTCTGGAAATAATGATCATTTCAGCACAGGTGAACAAACTCGAGAAGGAATTAATCAATTTGCTGGAGTCATTGTTTAGCCTTTGTGATTGCTATAACTCGATTTTTGTAGCAGGCAACAAAAAGTTTCCTTTTAGATTATATTGGCAATCCGGAAACAACATTGAATTACGGAGACCCAAACGTCCTTCGGAATTAGTTTAAACGAATTTGATTAGTTACTGACGCACCTTTGCAGTATTTATTGTTCTTCAAAATTTACGAAATTATTGCTCTGCATGATCTGGCTGTGTAATAAAATACACCTTTTCCACTTCTGCTCCCAGACAAATAAATAGTGTACCTTCCAATAACGATAGCGGCTGAGTGTTGCACCATACTTGCTTAATATTCATCCTCGTCTTTCCTTTTTCTCCTTAGGAACTCTTAAATTGTGGAACGAAATGTAGTCACTTGCGACTACATAGGAAGAATCGAAAGTAATAGCATATTAACTTACTTCTTTAATTAATAACATTGAGCAGTTTCGCCATTAGCATCCTATAATATTGTCGTGTGATAGTCCCATAATAAAGCCAACATCTATTGACGCTAAATTAAGCCAATCCTCCACATTTTTTAGTATAGTGACATCGGCGCTTACAACAAACTTAGGTGAGCTATCAATAATTGCGCCATTAGCTCTTAAAAACAATTTTTAAATCAATTCTCCAAGGTAAGGTAACCAACTTAAAAAATATACCTCTCCGAACGTTTATGCTATTAACAACCATATTTTCCTTAGTTCGCCATTACCTGCCAAAACAAGATGAGATGTAAGAGATTAAGGGCTAAAAAGAACATAAGAGCAAATATACAGGAAAGCCTGATCCCTCAAGCCCAAAGGTAATCGGTCTACGAGGTGCCAACCCAGACAGTAAATTGCTTGGTCCTCCAGGTTGGAGATTGAAACGACGGGCCTGTAACTTTTAAAATATCTATTTATTCCAAAAAATTCCACTGTAAAAAAGGGAGGGATTCATGCCAGGTAGACATATAATCCGCATCCAACAGCTTTTGAGTTATACCGGCAACAGACAGACAGACAGACAGAGGGAATTGAGAAAACCTGTTTTTCACATCTAGGTAGGTACCCTGTAACGTGAAGATCTGAAGAAATCCTGGAAGGTGATTTTTTCTTATTACAATACTGTCTTCCCCTTTTATACAAGGGAAGTAAAAATCAATATGCACTATACTGTAAAAGAGCAATGTCTTGCATGTCCCTATTTTCGCACTAGCCTCCACCAATCGGTGTATTTTCCTAAATTTAAGTACATTGAATCAGCCCTATTGGTTGCTTCATTAAGGAACTATATAGCTTGTAGCAGCCGATAAATGTGTGAAGTAACCGCCCTTGTTGAAGCACTTTTTCTCAAAACTTTTTATTTTGTAAAGACATTTAGTTCAAAAATTCTAGTATTTTTGACACTACTCACCGTTTTAACATTTCACAGGAGAGTTCTTTTTGATCTCTTTCAACGCGATTATTATTAATTCTGGCAATTCTTCTGATGCTACATTAGCTATGTTATAGTTGAATATTTTGGTGCTGATAAGATACTAAGAAAAATATACGTATACATCCTGCAAGATCTTTTACCAAACAACCCTACTGGAGAGGAGTGTAATGTTCAAGACATCGTGAAATGATGAAATGGAGAGACAGAGTCTGAAGAATAAATGAGGTAAGAATGGCAAAATAGACAATGGTTAAAAACCAAAACCCAGTGGGCCAACCTTCAAAAAGCACGAATGATAGGCCTCAACATCAGCAGAAAATTAACTCATCCCGCACCAGAGGCAAATCAGAAATCACAAGACTTCATCTTAAATGAAAGAGAACAAAGAAGAAGAAATACTGATAAAGTAAGGCAATATCGTCCCGACAATTCAAGATGTTTTTGATACTGACACTCAAAGCTATCAGACTAAACCAAATTGATAAATTTTGGATCACGTGATTCCTGAAAGTATTGCCATTATTGCCCTGTGGAGGAAAATGGCTAAATTATTTGTTTATAACAAGATTATCACTTATAATACCATGAGTAGTCAAAGGTATGTCGACTATTTTTGCGATGGTATCACGAATGTCATGGCCCTGAATCCCAAGCGCAATGGACATGAGTACTGATACCACCGCAAAAATAATCTACTTAACTTTGACTAAGAATGGTATTCGAGGGACTTCGATGAACCAATAGTATATTGTACAACTAGTGCTGAAAATAGCACTTTTCACACGAGTTTGGTGATTACGAGCCGCAGGCGAGTGTCATGGAGCCCCACAAGTGTGAAAAGTACTTTTCACACGTGTTGTACACTTTTCCTACGATTGCAAGCCGCCGCCTCGATTTCAAATTGACGCGCTTAAAAACAGCGTGTGATATTGATGTCGCCATATATTTAATAACTACTGTAAGTAATACATATATGGATGTCGCATGCTGTTTTTGAGCGTGCGACAACGTTGTCGCACGCTGTGTGAAATGTATGATTTTCAGTTAGTTAGGAGTGTTTTTTTGGCTATTTTCAGAGCAGTCATAGAAAAACTATTTTTCAATTTTTTTTTGTAAATCTAGCAACAACGCAATTTCTATAGTATCAGAAAACTAAAATTGATTATTCTAATTAAAAACTCCATTTGTTTAAAATAATCACTTACTTTCTAGGAAGATATAGCCGCTGATATTTCTTTGATCGGTCAAGAAACGTCAAATTCTGGATTTTCATTGGTCAGTTGTTGACAGATGACAGGTGACATGAATAGTCAAAAATATTAATTTATATAAGAATATCACCAAAAATTTTTTTTGTGAAATGTACATCTATTTGTATTCCCGAGCCTATATGTACCATTTTACTCCCTACTTTTAAGGATTAAACTATCAGGGATTACAAATGAAGTGTTATCATAACAACATGCAATCATTTTCATTAATTTAATTTTACAATGGTTAACCTTGCTTGCAACATTACCTTAGTGACCTACAAAAGCGGTAGTGCAACAAGCTAATACTACTGTTTATTTGATTATTTTTTTCGCAGCGATCTCAACCAATCAGAAGGCTGGATTTAGTTAAGTTATCTTGTATAATTTCGATTATACAAAATCGATTATACTATAATAGTAACTTCACTAGGCAACGCAATACATAACTTTTGTTAACTTGATGTTGTTTTCATGGAGATGACTTTTAGCTAAGTTAATACAAACAAATCGAGCTGCCAATAAAATATTTATTTGTCCCTAATACTAAATTTACTCAAAAAATAATCAAATCGAATACAATGCGTACTTCGAACAGGTCGCTGACGCGGTCGGATTATTTAACCTGTCAAACTGACACTCTTTTATTATTGTGCAACAAGTTATCGACATATAACCCGATAATATCGAAGTACTTATAGTATTACTTCTGAGAATATAATTGCTATCTTAATATGACGTATTCAGTAGTTATATCTGTATATACAGAATGCACTAGGGATATATTGCAAGACTATTCCTCGAAGAACTGTAATCCTTTGTATACCACACTATTCATTTCTGAAGAGTTTTCAGTTTTCTTTCTGAGATTTGTTGTGTACCTAGCTGGTTTGATTTTCTTCCCGCAAATACTCGATATTGCACTTGTGCAAATACCCGGGTATTGCACTAGTGCAAAATATTCCCTGTATTCGACTCTGATTGGTTCAAATTTTGAAAACTGATTGATGGGATTGGTTTATATTATCTGAGGGGAATAATCATCAATATTAAATTATTGTTATTTTTGTTATTAATTTGTGATCATACTACACTGCTGTATTGCCACTGTGGTACACGCATTTCTATAACTACTTAAAATGCAATACACTTTTTGTCGATTTGTATCAATATATATTATGTATGTACTCATTATATTCTCTTTCTAAATATATAATCCATATTCTTTTGAAATGTCAACTCATGCCGGTCCCAATCTTTGGAAAACAAGACTCATGCATTGCACTCGCTGTATTTTCGTCGTTGGTACTGACATCTCTGACACTACAAAAAAATATATCGATAAAAAACGTCAGTGGCGGTTTACTATAAAGAGCCAAGAAGTCGTTGCTCTACCTACCATAATAAGGCATTTAAGAACGTTTTGTTCTAAAAGAAATACATTTTTGTACTTATTTTTCAACATTGTTCTCATTTTAAAACTTAAAGAAAGCACGAGACATGTTCATTACATAAATATAAATTGACTGTAGGATAAGCAGAGCTTGCTTTTACTGATCCATTGGTGCCACATCGAAGCGGCTTCTCAGCTGTTCGGCAGTTTATAGACTGCTGCGGGTGCATAGCGGGAAGAAATGGGTCAAAGATAAGGATATTTTAAGATTCAGTGGGAGCCATAAAAGCGAAGGCTCAAGTCGCAAACAATCTCAGTCTGTATTAGTTATCACTTACTGTATACCTTTGACAATAATGCCAGCGGGAGTGTAAACAATCCTGTATAAAGTTAATAGTGTTTACTTACTCCTTCATACGATTGTTCCCCAGACGAGGCTACAAAATCGGGATAGTAAAACCTACTTTAGTCCCTTGATTATAGTATTATACGAATACGATTGATTTTATGAACTTAATTAATTATTATTTATGAAACTGTTTCAGAGATTCATTAAAAATTCAAGGCTGTATTACGCCATGGAACGGCTATCACTTGCATATTTTAACTGCAACGCTGACCATAATCTTAATAAGAGCATTAAAAGTATCTTTAATTTTAGCGAACAAGTAGTTACAAGTCCAACTAACTTGTTTGGCAACATAAAGGTCGAGTTTCCTTGAAACAATTCCAGAATTGGGCAGAATCGCGTCTCCATCGTCTGTTCCTCAAATGTTTCGTTTAATGTTGACTTTCCGGTATTCTCCGTTATTATAGCCAAGTTTAAATTGTATCTTAAATAGACCGGAGAACTGTAGGGCAAGCTATATTGTTAATGGTATATTTCTGTAATTAAATTTAGCGGAGTGTTCCTGGCGATATTTACAGTTTTATAACTTTAAACAGTGGACTAGATTCAAGAAACTTTCTGAACTTTTTCAGTACTTAGAAATTATTCCTTCGCCGTTTTATTACAGAAGGTACTGATTTGCAGGAGAAGCAAATTATTATTTTGGTGCTTAACATCATTCTCTATCTATTTCTTCTTCAGACCACAAAGGAAAGAAACCTTTTCCTTTCAGAAAACATTTTGTTAAATTATACAAGCAGGTCACAGTGATAAAAAATATTGTTAGGAACGCCCCAGGGAACGTAAAATAGACTCCGAAGGTTTAACGTTTATAATACTTGGTATTTAATCCTCTCCATCCTCATTTTACGTTCCAGAAGTTTTACATATTCTTCTGAGCCCTCTTTAGTTTACTGTAGAGCAATATCTTCTCGAATAATTTTAATAAAGTTTGCAACAAGTATTTGCACTTTTTAGTTACCAACATAGTACCTATAAATGTAGTTTCCACATATATTCCTGTCAGGCAAAGATTAAGTAAATATTACTCTGGCAAGGTTTAATATCGCAAACTGAATTACACATTAATATTTTACTCGATCATTACAACTACGCAATAATTCCACTTCAAACTATAATCTGCTTGCGGCTACCTTTTTATTTTGTAATTAAAGAACCCATCGTCATTATTCAAAGTCCAAGTGGTATCAACAAGATCAAAAGCCTGCTACAAGCAATAAAAACAGACGCAACTGCAGTAGTAGCAAAATATTAAAGAGGAGCAAACGCACAATTGAAATATCTCTTTAACGATGACTTGGAGCTACACGATGCTGATGAGATGATTGCGATCTAATGGGTTTAGCATATTTTTATAACTAAATTGTAGCAAAGATGAACTACATACATACATTAAGACGTAACCTGAGGGAGAAACAACAGTAGCTTCTGGTTTGAATATGGTGTTTTGCATGGTTCCATAATAATTTTCTAATGTCTTTAAGGAGTACTCTCTTAAATGAATGCTACAGCAATGCGGCACCTTAATTGGCAGAAGCTGTACTTTTTGTGTATTATTTGAGATTAGACTGCTTTAGACTATCACGAATTTTTGAAATGAGATCAAACCCGCCAGCAAATCTATACATATAGTTGGAAGTATAAAGTTGTTTATTTGTCTCAATTCTTAAGAATCACAATGTTCCACTAGGTACCCATGACGTGCAGGAGAAATTATATTCCATTTCGTTGGAATACCTTAACCCAGTTAAGAGTGTTTATGGTCATTTCAGTCCAAACTGTTCTAATTAGCTTTACTTTTTACTGCATGCAATGAATCCGTGTTAACATCCATAATTCTTGCGTTTAACATGCAACATTACTAATTAGACTAAAAATTTCCACCTTACTGAAGTAAATCGAGATGACCTATTTTACCCCTTTCATCACGGATAATCGATTGTATAGCAGCACGCGAAAGAAATGTTTGAAGATGTAAGTGTACTTTTCATAAAATATATATTTTAAATCCCAGCCTTTTGTTCGTCCTCGATCTGGCCGTTACGACGAAATTAAACTTCTAATAGCGGGTTTTTATAATTAAAAACATATCCCTGTAATCCCTTCAGGCAGCACTGCGAAATAATGTTTATTTAATCAAGAACGTGAACCGGTTTTAATAAGTTTTAGACCGCTTTGATGAAAGGAACCTCTAATTATGCAACAATTTTTCCGTTGGCAATTCTGGAAAATTTTGCGGGCCAGTTCGTCTAATAGTACTAGCCGTTTGTGACTTCGCTTTTCTACTTATTAATTTGAATGAAGATGTGGTTTTATCGTACTAGAATAACATTATTGGTTTCTTAATTTATGGCTGTCAACATGCCACTCCTGTGCGACAAAAAAGAAGCATAGATGAATATTTACGAGTGGAATTATTTGCTCGCTATATGAAAATTAGTTACTAGTATCAGTGGCACTATTTCACGTAATTGTAACTAAAAGTCATATATAAGAGGTCACAGAAAAATACGAAGAAATGATCATGCAGCAAATACGTAAACACTAAACTTAATGCGAAATTTAACTTCCTGAAGGTTCGCAACTTACGTAAACGGATTTGCAATTTGCGTTCAGTATTAGAGGATATATTTCAAACCATCGCGACAGTATGGGCACATTAGAGAGCTGGCTAGCTAACAGTGAAGTCGGCGTGCAGTTTTTTACAAATGCTTAAATTTACTAAAAAAAATACAAAAAGGGGCGCTAAAGAGTATTTATACAACAAATGCGCTCAGATAGAAACAAAAACTCATAAATTCAAAGACTAAACAAACTCATAATATTAAATGTAATAAATATCTTAACCAGGTCATACTTTAGTTTGCAGTAACAAAAAAACATAATTATAGTCAAATACATAATCCTTCATCTAATAGACTTGTCTGTCCGGGACGCTGTTTTGTCTGTCCGGGACGCTGTTTCAGCAGCCAAACCGTAAGAGATAAAGAAAAAAGTGATGAAAGTTATATGTTTGGAATGGTCATGTCAGGTCAGGAACCGAATTTCAGTCACGTGACACTTCCGGTTTTCGAGAAATCACTTGATTTCCGTCCGTCCGGGACGCTGGTCCGTCCGGGACGCTGTTTCAGCAGCCAAACCGTAAGAGATAGAAAAAAAAGTTATGAAAGTTATATGTTTGGAATGGTCATGTCAGGTCAGGAACCGAATTTCAGTCACGTGACACTTCCGGTTTTCGAGAAATCACGTTTTTATTTAATACGCGTTCTATTTGAAAATCGGTCTTTTTTGTTTTATTAAATGAGACATTTGTCTCACTGGTTGCTAGTAGTTAAGGTGGGTGGTTAAGGTGTTCGTTAGAAATTACACACACGAATAACTATACCACTTTTAATATTTTTTATTAAACGCAACGGATTACAGACATAAAATTAAATGTGCGGATTTGCTACTATACTATTACACGTGTGGATCGAATAGGTCTTGTTAATCAGCATACATGTGAGCGTTTGTGGATCTGACACTTGGCTCGTGGAAACACTTAAAGTAAATGTTTCACTAAGTATGAGATTAATATTAAACGCATTGAGGAACTGACTCTTTGCGTGTCTGTTTAACCAAAGTGGTTTAACAGGCGAAGACCTGATGTGCAATGATTCCGTTCAACCCCATCGCTCTGGTTTATATACCCATGTTACACAATTTACACAATATACAAAAAGGATTTTCTATTCTAGTAACAACAATGGTATTGTATTCACAAGACAAAGGATCCGTTCACTTTCACTTGGGACGCAACGGTTGGAGGTTTTATGAGTTTATGACACCACTTGAAATTCACTAGATTTTTACAGCTGCAGTTTTGTATTGTGACTTCACTTTCGCTTATGATTTAGAAAAGTGTATTTTAAGAAACCTTTTAGTTCGAGGGACGTTGAATAATTTCTCTCCGTTGAATTCCGCGCACAAATCACCTTTTTTAACTGCGTGCATCCGTTTGCTCGAAAGTTTTCTAATGGTACTTAAGCTGACTGCTTGCATTTCACAAATATTTATTGCGGACTGGCACTGTTTATTTTATAGGCGAGCTTCCTTTCTTTGGAATTCTTACGCTAACTGTTGACAACGAGTTATTGCGATTTATGGCTCCACTACATAGTCATTAATATGATACTTCAATGCAAACATTTAGTATGCTGGGTGCACCCAATAAACATAAGATCAAAAATATAACAACAGTCAAATATATAAATACAATAACAATAACGATAAATGGACAAACTACATAAGTTAGTAAATTTTGAAAGTAAATTCGATGAGACCTTAAGTTAAACGCATCGAAGGTGCTGGTGCCAAAGTACAACGCAAGATCGCAATGCACGAAAACAAAATCAAATTATCACATGATAATCAAAGATGAAATTCGAGGAATCCTGAAGGAATTCAGTCGGTCAGGCTGGCATTCGTCACAGCAATTAAGACTCAATTGAAATGACTTAACGGGGAATTTTAAGAACTCAGCTAAAGTCGTGGAAGCACTCCACAAATTCATAGGCATGAAATAGCTAATCAGTGCAGAAACTGAACAGCCTCGCCGTTAACGTGGCGGTTGCTTGCACAAATTACAAGTTTTTTGACGATAGCAGCAGTCCGTACCGCATTTGGGTCAATATAGCCCCAACATTTGGACTCGCCGGGAATGAGATTAAAGATAATCCTTGCACCCAAGAAGGACTTAGAACTGGGAGAATTGGACATGGCAGGAGAGGAGGAGCATGGTAGTAGCTGCTGTGATATTAGCCCCGGCAGTGGCGGTTGAAAATACCACGCATTTCAAAAAGATGCAGCTCGAACCAACGAAACAAGTAAAACAAAAATAAGCTGGAAGAGAACTTACCCCAAAGATCGATGTTGCGTTGAAAAACAAGAGACATTCAAGTGCTGACAGACATCGGGATCAAATGGACAGAAATTCGCCAGGGACTGGTGCGGTTACATGGGGGAAGCGCAGACTCTAGCTTAAATTACGTCGCTTTTTGTTCGTAACAAATTTCGGTAGTTTTTTTGTCTATTAACGCTTATAAAGTAATTCATGAATTGTAAAGGAGATTTTAGTATTGGGTCTCATTTTAGATTACAAATTGTACAAGATAAAAGTGCACAGCATATGGGGATCCCTTAAACCATGAGAGATTCGGTTAATAGAAGAAAATTTGCAACACCTTAAGCGTTACGTCTGCGTACAATAAAAACTTCTCAAACTTTACTTCCGCTATGGTAGGTAGAGCATGTTTAAAGAACAGTTAAGTGTTTTTTAAATTGTCAGAGGATTTTACAACAAGAAACTCATGTGAACGTTCTTAGATCTAGACATTGGCTCTCCAGAATTTTAAGTACAGCTATTTTAAGTGGACGTTTTTTGGAAAATCCCTTTTTGATTATTTTGAAGATGCAATGCAACGCATGTGCTTTCAACATGATGACACTGCTGCTTATTGAGGAGGACAAAAACTCGATGGGCAAATACTCACTTCGGAAACAAATGCATTGGCAATGAGGTTCGATATCATGGCCACTGCAATCACTTGATATAAACCAATGCGATTTTATTTATGAGAATAAATGAAGCAATACGTTTATCAAGTAAATATGAATAATTATAATAAAAAAACTGCAGATCGTATTAAAAGCAATATAAATTTATGACGAATTAAGAAAAGTTTGAAATTGCGATGGTGAATTATGTATTTAAATTAAGGGGAGGGGGATTTAATGTATTTGGTGTAACTCCTAAACGAAAGAAAATCGAGTCTATGCCTATATAATATTTTTTTCTTGAAAATGCATATACTTTTATCTGTCCAAGTTTTTAATACGGCTAGAGAAGCACCCTACATACTTAACCATTTTAATAATGAAACTAATCCTAAAAACTAAATCCACGATGAATAATACTAAAATCCAAAGCCTAATCTAAATGTAAACGTCTCCTGTCGGATTAATTCTGTTTATAGATCCAAAAATACCTGCAGCAGTCAACCGAAACAGGTCCTCGGAAAGTAAAAGCATGAATTCTAAAAAGAAATATATTTATGCCACAAATCTAGCATTGTTTCTGCCGCAACTGCACTTTACACCAAACAGAGCTTTGGAAAAGGCTTGTAGTTTCTACAACAACAGTTTCGGATAAATATTTGCACTAACAAAGCGATGGGTGCAGTGTTCAACGTACCCGGAATTGATTGAAGTAACAGCTAAAAGCGTAGATCTAATATGACATTAAAATGAAGCTCATTTGGTCAACAAACAGACAGAAAGCAATTAGCGGCCATAAAAATTAAATGTGCACGTCCACAGTGCTCACCAAAGATTTCCTGCCAGGGGCTTTAGAAGAACGCGGAGAAAAGCATTAAGGGCTTTTTTTCCATTTAATCATTTAATGTAGGTAATTTAATTACAGCTGCACAAATTTGCCAGGTCGTTACGGAGGAAGGTGGCCAGTGTGAATAAGTAAACAGAAATTACGGGAGGGAGCGTTTAATTAATTATTTTATACATGCTCATTCTTGTTTCGTTGATGTTTTCGTATGCTTTGGGTCGTTTTAGGCAAGTTTTCATAACTTTTAAATAACGTCGGTAAATGGTTGAAAAAACACGACAATTACATAACTAAAGGCGGGAAGGTGGGAAAAACAATTATATTGGCTATCCCTCATATCAAATAGACTAACCATTTGATATCCAATTTTCATATTTCACTAATCACGTTAAGAATTGAAGCGGCAAAAACAAACAAACGTCTCTTGGTATTATTCAAGTGAGAATATAATTCCTTGAATTTTAAACTAATCATCATCCATTAAATTTAGGACATTGGCTAATAGGTCCTTCTACCATACTGACAATATAGCGACTCACGATTTTCGGTTTGGTAGGAGCTAACCTGATTTGTTTCACGTGTCAAACTAATTTATAAATGTCATTTGATTTTTCTAGGTTAGGTCGTGCGTTTTAAGCATAGAAAGCAAGAAAAAGTGTGTTTGGAACAAACATTGATTATTAGCATTGATACTTACATAATAAAATAGCATTACGCTCTCTCTGGTATATATTTTAAATCATTATATTCTCTTTCGGGCGAAAATTTTCCAACAAAATAATCATCGATATTATAACTGAAAATATTTTTATTATCCTATGATTGGCCGACAAGCGAAAGAAAAACTCAATAGCAAAAAAGAAGAAGAAAAGTAGATAACAGCGTACCTAGCACAAAGACAAATTTCACAATGCCTCAAGACGAATATGGCAAGCGAGTACAGAATTAAATCTTGATCCTGCATTATCTATGGAAGTAAAAAAATGGAACATTAGAAGCATTCTGGAAAAGAAATTGAATTAAGAAAGAAGAAATCTTAATTACATCTACTACGTATAAGAAAAACAAGAGAAAAGGAGAAGGTTGCGAAGTGCTAAATTGTAAGAATGTAATTGAGGATGAATTTAATAGTACAGCTGCTAGAGGGATACACATTTTAACTGTGAGCTTTGTACTAAGATCCGAAAGATTAACAGAAAAACGGTGTTATCCGTCAACCTATTCCTCCACTTAGAATACCATTTTGAGCTGAAATCCACACCCAAAATCGACACCCTCCTTCAATTTAGCATGGCTACGTACTACCGTGCCGCTTAAAAATATCCATTCATAATGTAATTTTGCATTCTCACCATATGTTGTACTGTTTTGTAAGATACTGCGCCTAACGGACTCATATTTGAAGCTCATCCTCGTATGGGAAAGCCAAATTCTATTTGGTGCGTTGATTGGTTTTGCGGCCAATGCATCCACTACTGTGACGTCACATTTATGAAAATGTCCGTAGTAGTAATTTGATAAAAGGGTGTCCCTATGCTAACCTCGAGACCGTTCGTTTATATGAACAATAAAAATTTTACAGTATAGATTCAAAAAAGCTCGCACGAAAAGGAGCTTCAAATAAAATTGACTCGTTACTTGATAAAATAAAATTCATTCGTTTTTATACCTATTATGGTTCACTTATAATTGCTATTTATGCAACAAGTGCTAAAAGTCGACGTTTATGCACGAGACATAAAAATTATGAAGCGGAGCCGAAGGCTGAGTCTCGTAACATGTCTCGTGCATAAACGACTTTTAGCACGCGTTGCATACAATATTTTATCTACGACCTTAATTTTACAGTTATTAATCTATAAATATCGATTTAACAAATGTTTGCATCTACGACACTTCTAATTTATGTCATAATAAATAGTAGGTCATGCGCGGGCGAATATTTGCGAAGCCAGTGCTGTCAAGGTCAGTTACGAAATGTAATTATTAATACTCCACATCTGAATGTATTCATTACATACCGCTTTAATTATTTCAAAAACACTTTACCTGTAACGCAAGAAGCAACTAGAATAACTTTACAACTTCACTTCCAGTTCAAAATTGTAGTGTTATAACCTCACTTCACTTTTAGCACTAGAGCTAAAAGTAAACAGCTGATTTCTTTAACCACGGTAAACTATAAAACGTCACTTTTAGTGAAACAAGCTAGCGCTAAAAGGCCTACTTTTAGTAGTGGTCCTAGATAAACTGGTTTTCAGGTAATAAATATCGTGTGTTCCAAAAAAGAACTCATTCGCAACATGCCATGATCAAATTGAAGTTTGCCGTAACTTGAGATATACCAATTGATGGAAATGAACTACCAAGTCAGAGAGAACTAAATTACATCTTGACCTTGAATTATTTTCCTAAAAATATACAATGCACTTAACAAAAACAATTTTTATTGACCGTTATGATTATTACACTAGTTGTTGTGTTCATGCCATCTCATTTTCCTTTCTGCTTGATACAATTAAACTTAATGCATTGTAAACTTTTACCTGTCACAGTGACAGATGTGTTCATAAATAAATTGCAATCTGACATTCACCTACAGCAGGGATGAGCAACCTTTTTTTATAACGGGCCAGATACAAATTTAAAAATGTTGTGCGGACCGCATGCAAGAAACTTATGATAATACAAACACTGAATGAAATACAGAAATAAAACACTTATTAATAGAAATACTATAAAAAAACGGTGAAAGATATATGTGGAAAAAGATTATTTAGTGAGAAATAGAGTACAATGAGGCTGCGGGTATTTTTAAAAGTCAAAATGTAAAATCTTTGAAGGGCCGCATGAGAATGTATGGCGAGCCACGGGTTGCTCATCCTTGACCTACAGACTTATGTTAAGACATGACTAGATGTTCTATCTTTCTTTCCAAGGTCTACTCTAAACGATTTTTTTTTTGGAACACACGATACAATAGACCTATTTTAAATTGTACACTCGATTGAGTGAACATCTGTTGTATGAACAACTCTTAATTAGTTCACATAATAGAGCGGCTACAACATATGAAAAACGGCAAATTAATTGAACAAATTTTCAAGACTGCTTAGGCAGTAAATGAGAGCTTTGAGTAGATATAAGTTACATACTTCGAAACACAAAGTTCTGCAACATTTCAGATCTTCCCATCCTGAACGCCTAACGCGAGGAAGTGCTATTAGTATGGAAATTCTAAGTTTGAGCCAAGTTCAGATTGAACTACAGTGTGAGCACTAACTTTGATTCGACTTCAGCTTCTTTAAGTTAATTAGACGAGCAATTAGGAAACAATGCCGGAAAAGCACAACTCAACTTGATTAACCTACTCTGTGATTTGTCATTCTGTCATGGCTTGATAATAAGTTCTGTTTGATAGCGATGGCAAAGTTTGGGATGAATTCGGCGGAGATTATTTCGCAAACTCTATCTATAGAAAATGCTGACGCCAAAGGCTAAATATTCTAATTTTATAGATTTTGGGTATTAGCAGAATTGTGTTTCTCTAAATCCGCAAATGCCGAACGTATGAGTGCTTCTTTTACCAGTGAGGAATTCTGAGTAATAAAGTCAAACTATTAAAATTGAATAAGCGTGAATCAGGAGCGTGATTCACCACCTCAATCCACAGCCGGCAGCCTTTACTTCAAATTAAAAGATTACATTTTCAAACTGAAATCGACGCCCAAACGTAACTGCAGAAGAAGTGTTATAGTAAATTGCACAAACACATAAACATTTTACTGATTCAGAGCGCACTTTACTTTTTAAAGTAGAACTAAGGTCATAGTAATGATGCCAAAAATTGAGCAACTTGCCCAAACCATAATATACTATCACGAACTAATGTCATAACAATTTATAATTGGTACACAAATGATAAATGTGATTATTATAACGATACTGCTCCCGATTGCAGAATACTAAGAACATATTAATTTTAGATTCACAAAATAGCTCAAATGATAAATATGGAAAAACTAAAACAAACACGGTCTTAAATGCAATTTGATCGTTTCTAATAGATTTTTCGATTATTCCAAATTAATTATAGCAATCCAACTTTCCTAGATATTTTATTACGGAATGCTTTGGGTAAATACAATTTAAAATAGTTTCACTTTATTCAAATTAATGGGAAACAATTAAATAAGTGCAACTATATGCATATTCGTCACCCATCTTTACCGCAATAACAAAAAGTACAAATGAATTTCTGGAAAAAAGCGTAGCAACAGCTATTTTTTAATGATTTGAATTATTTTAAATCGCAAATACAGATAGCATAAGTTCAGAATATGTTTAATATTATCACCATTTGGTTTTATATTTAGAAATTATTTGGCACAGCAAAAATTCAAACCATATTGATATTGAAATTATCTAAACATTACTTGATTTAAAGTCAGTTTCTTATTACATATTTACTAACACAAAAGTTAAAACAGTGGTTGCAAAATAAATAAAAATTCCAAAGAATGACGAATAAAAATCATAGTTGTTAAAAAGAACTGAAGTTATAAAAAATTGTCTACGATCAGTCCGAAAAATATGGTTTTTAGACGTTGACAATTGCAGACCTATGTAAAGTAGGTTTGCAGACTTTGTCTATTTGGTCGCGGTTTACAAACGGCTACTTTCAAATCTTGGTATACAAAATAACTATAATTCACAATGAACACCTTATAAACTAATTATATTAAAATAAGAAGATAGAACACTTTAATAGTTATTTAACCAAAAAGTATGTTAATGAAGGCGATTAATAATCGAAACTGTTTAAAGCACGAACGAGCGATAGCGAGTGAGTGCCTTTAATAGTTGAGATTATTAATCGCCCATTAACAAGTTGATTACAAAAATTTTTCGTTGACCGCAAAATCTTTTTTTGTGGCGAAAAATTTGATTAATATAACTAATCTCCATGCAAAATATCATCAAAACGTCAAAATCACAAAAACAGTTACTTAATGAAAAAGAGTGTATTAATCAAAAACAGTGTATTAATGACGTCTATTAATCCATCCTTTTTTAGGAAAAATAATTCATTAATATTTAAATTAACAAGCGGTCAACGAAAACATGAATTATGTATTCCAAATTTTTGGCTTGCCATATCAACACCTTTTGCTGCTCTTGTAACTATCACATCTATATTATTTCAATATTTTCTGTTTCTAAGTCAGTTTGTTTATTGCATAGATGTAGTTAGTTCTATGACGTAAATTTTATTTAAAGCAAAGTATGTGAATAATACAATTTCTTTACAGATGATTAGCTCAGATTGGTTCAACTGGTATACAGAGTTTGTGTCAATCAAGCTTGAGAAGATAATTTGATTGTGGTCATAAGTTGCGAAAGAGACAAATCCAAATTAACATGTTTTAATTATACCACTGATGTCCTGCAATACCTACAACGTTCTTGTCATTATGTGTTCAAAAGATGACTTTTGCATTTTAAATATTAACAACTTTTTACATGGCACAGCAACCACCAATCGCTCAATAGCGCAGAGAATTAAAACAGATAAAGACAAATATAATTTAAAATTGCGAAATGAACTACTTACCTGAACTTCAAATATAAATTTTAATTTACAAAATATGGAAGGCTTCTGTAAGTGTTTTTTAAAAGCTTCAGACTCATTGCCAGTTTACAATTGTTTGTGGTGCAATTTGCAGCAAACTATGGATGTCCATCTCAGAAAAGAATGAAATTGATTGTTAAAATTAAAAAAAGTGCTTGAAAGATAACAGAGAACGACCGACTTACAGAAATGTACTATAGATATGAATCATCAAACTGACCAGCAAAACGTTAGAACGAATAAAGCGATAAAATAAATATAGTACACACAACGAACAAAAATCAAATGTATAAAGGGAGAGCGAGAAAGCAGAATTTTCAGAAGTATAGGTTGTGGATTTAAATATGTAAATATCATAATATGGTTTTGAAACTTGCTTGTTCGGTTACATACTTATTGAACTTCTAGTTTTGCATCCGTTAAGTTCCAAATATGATTTAAATATTTGCAATAGTTGTTGACGACTGAGTAAAACCGTTTGGTAAAACATTTTCAACTGATTTCTCTCACAGAGAACGTACCAAGCTACCAAGAGTCATTCGTTACAAAAAATACACTCACTTCCCCGCTTTACTTTAAGCAACATTTAACCTAGCATTTTACAAAGAATGAAGATATTTATTTGCTTTTTCAGAAGTGCTTTTAGTTGAGTTCATACTAATGTTAGATTAAAGATTGGGAAAAAACAAAAATATATATTGCGTTAATTAATCTTTGGCGCAAAAAACTTCTCAATTTTACTTTAAAATTGGTAACTATAGAGAATTCAAATAGATTCACATCTGCATACCTTATGTGCTTTTAGAAACGTGGTCTATAAAAGAATATTATTGTCGTATTGTTAGTATTAGCTGTGAACCTAAACAACTACTTCAAGATAGAAACTAGGGCAAGCAATTTTAAACTGTTTAAAAAACTTTGCTGGGAATAAGCAATTATCAAACATTAAAGTAGAATATGAGTCATAAATATAAACAGAAGCTGTGAATCCAAGATCACAGTATTACGTTCAACACCCGCGCAAAGGCCAAACATTTGATTAACAATATTTTCTGAGTTCTCATAAAAACTTAATCTTTTCAATCACTCCAAAAAATATATATTTTCTGTCTTGAAAGTTTGTATTTAAAAAGAGTACAAGTTCTCATCTATATAATAAATTAAGAAATCGACTTTTCGTCTTCTTAGAAAACAGTGGCATATAATTATGTAATTATTTTAATGGCATCCCTAGTTGGATCACGCCCCTTAATCTAACTTACATATTCCGCTTCTTTCCGACAAAACGTAGCACCCAATCAAACGCACAATTAAAGAGCTTTTCGATTTTAGTTGTCAATAAATATAGTTTAATCCACAGATTATGATTTGGTATTTATTACAGTAACCAGTTCTATTATACACTTATATTATATACGAGTATAATAAAATAGAATGCTTTTGAATTAAAATATTGCAATAACTTGTGATTGCAAATTAGTACATTTACTTAAAACAAATGAACCCATTTTTTATGCAATATGAACTATTTTGAAGTACCAAAATCGCATTACACGTATAGCCTATTTTAAGCACTTTATAATGTTACAGTGTATAGTCTTGATTGTGCCCATTGTGCTGTTGTTAAATGATATGCTTCAAGATGCCTTCAAAATTAAACTATTGAAAACGTTTTGTAGGTTCATATCTAAATCCACAATGAAAATATTTGTTTCTTTAATTTAATCATAAATTCAAAACCAAATTTTAACCACGAGGCAAAATGCATGAATTTAAAAACTCGTTGCAGTTATATGTAAGCGCGAAAATTTATGTGAACTCTGACTTTATAATAGTATGTAAAACGTTTATTATATTTTAAAATTTTAAAGCAAGTTTTTAATTCTGGGTTCACTGCAAACTGTAAATTCGAAAATAATTTCAGAAAAGACGTTGTTAGTTTTTGTAATTAAATTTAACAAAATGAAATTGTTTATTATCAAGAATATAAACCGATAATTTTTTATACAAGAAAAAAATGTTGGTGATATTTTCTTGTAGAACATTATTTTAATTAAACAATACACAATAATTTAGTTCTGTATTGTACTATTTAAACATCAAAATGGGTTCAGAGTGAAGGTCTGTTCGACTGTTGCAATCCGATTCCTAGTCACTCCTTGTAAAATTAAAAGGGCTGGAAATCCAAACTCATAATTAAGATAAACTTCAGTTTGGCCACAGCTTGCTCAAAGTGAGATATTTTTAAAACACTTAATTTAAGTGAAGTTAAATTAAAAGCAATGCATTCATTTTCATCCAAAGCCTACCCTAAATGAATTTTTTAACGCAGGATATAACGTAGTTGGCAATTTTGAAATTATTATGTCACTTGTTTGCATATACTTCGAATATCTTTCCTTCCTCTTGATTATAAGTTAGTCACATGTTTACACCTAAATGTGCAGAAATAGAACCACTGGCTAGATCAAATGAGTACGTTAACATAAAGCACCAAATTTCATTGAAATACGCAATATATGAGGTTTATAATAATAATGTTTATTTAAATCAGAAAGAATCTGGTACATACAGATACAAGATAACAAAAAATAACTTATTCTAGCTCTTAAGAAATTAAATATAAAAATCACTATTAATTTTTTCTTTCAATTTAAGCTTAAATTTACTTAATGTGTTGGATTCCTTAATGCAAGTTGGTAATTTATTGAACTCCACAAAGCCTTTAAAAAACAATGATGACATGGTTTGTTGAAGTTGGGTAGTCGCAATATATATATTATTTCTACCTCTTGTAGGATAATTATGGGTGTCATTCACAAAATTTATATTACAGCTTAGGTATTTTGGCAGCTGGTTGTGCAATATTTTATAAATAAAAATCATAGTAAAGTAATGTAAATGTATTTTTACCGGCCACCAGTGCAACGTATACTGCATATCTATAATATGAGTGCGTCTACCACAAGATAGTATAACTCTCATTGCCTTATTCTGCAATTTTTGTAATTTATCGAGTTCACCTTTGTTTAGCATAAACAATATTGACGGACAGTACTGAAAATGTGGCTTGATAATGCAGTTGTATATAGTAATTTTTGACCACATTGATAGGTTTAAGGTACTTCTTGAAAAAAAGAACAATTTTTGGCAAATTTTACCATATATATATCGAAAGTGCTCATTTAGGTTCAAGTGCTTGTCTATTATAACGCCTAAGTATTTTATCGAATCAACGTAAGAAATCATAGCCTTCGTTTTTTCTTTATTTAACTTAAGACTATTCCTAGCTAAGTATGTTACAATGTTATTTAAAGTTACATTCATTTTATTAACTGCAGTTTCAAGGTTTTCGTGGGTACAAGATAATAACGTATCGTCAGCGAAAAGATTGATAAAAACATCATCAGTTACTGTCGCAATATCGTTAATATAAATAATAAACAGTAATGGGCCAAGTATACTACCTTGTGGCACTCCGTGTATAACAGGCACTTTAGAAGAAAGTGTATTGTTAATTTTTGTCCTTTGGTACCTATTGTTTAAGTAATTAACCAGCCACTGCAAAACAGTACCACCAATACCATAAGCTGTGAGCTTTTGAATAAGAATATCTCTATTAATTGTTTCAAACGCTCTTTGAAAATCTAAAAACACCGCCACTGTAAATTTGTCAGAGTCTATTGCTTTTTTCCAGTTACATAGTGTTATTTGCAAGGCACTCTCGCAAGAATGGTTTTTTCTGAAACCAGATTGCATCTGTATGAGAATATCATTTTCGTTAAAATATTTAATCAACTGATTATATACAACCCTTTCAATTATTTTATCAATACACGGCAGTGAGTTAATTGGTCTAAATTTAGTAATGTCATCAGTATTTTTTACTTTCGGAATTGGAGTAACAATACTAGTTTTAAACAAATCAGGAATTTTACCACAAGTTAAAGATGTATTTACGTGTAATATCGCATATCCAGTTACATCAAAAGTACTCTTGATAATTTTATTATTTAATGTATCAGTATTGTTAAATTTATTATCAAGATTATTAACAATTTCCTTTAATTCCTAAATATCAATTACATTAAAATTGCAGAGTAATTTATCATTTCCAGTACATTAAGGTTCGAATTCGATTTGTAGGATGCGGTGAAATTATTATTATTTAATATATTTTGTATACTATCTAAAAAGTATTGATTGAACATATCAGCCTTTTCTTTGTCATTCGCAGGGAAAAAGTACTTATCATTCATATAATATCTACTTATTTTAGTAAGATCTTGATTTTGATTAGGATTAATTATACCGTTAATTGTTTTCCACATATTTTTTGGGTCATTTTTAGCTTGTCAATTTTATTTTCATAGTAAACTTTCTTTTTCAATCGTAGAAGATTAGTGGTTTTGTTCCTGCATTTTTTATATTCTGTCCAATATAGCTCTCTATGACTATTATTTACATCACAATTTTTAATTTTTTTATACAAATCGTCTCTATCATACATAGATCTTCTTACCTCAGCATCAAACCACGGAACACTACGTCTTTTATGGATATTACTTTTAACCAAAGGAGCTATTTTATTAACAGCATGTTCTACATTTTTTGAAATATTCGCATAAATTACATCTACATCAGTTGAAGCAAGATTCCATGTACAATTGAGTAAGTGATTATTTATTAAGTAAATTTTTTGTTCACTCAAGTTTCTAAACTCATAATTGTTTTTTGTTTCACACTTTGTATTCTTTAACATTTTGTAACAAATATTAACAACAGAATGATCACTTATCGCTGGAGAATTCAATACAGAGACTTGCACATTATTCAAATTTGATATAACATAATCTATTAATGTACTGGAAGCATTAGTGTATCGCGTAGGTTCCGTGACGAGCTGTTCAAATCCCCAGGTTTGAAACATATTTACAAAATTATTCCTTATATTATTAGAATTAAGATAGTTTATATTTACATCGCCTGCTAGAATAAACTTTTGAGATCTGTATTTCTCACACCAATCATCAGCTGCATCAATAAAAAGATTATGATCTGAATTAGGTGAACGATAGCATGTTCCAACATAGAAAGATATATTATCCAACAGAATTTTTACAACAACACACCAGAAAGAATTTACCTTACAATCCATTAAATCAGTGTTTCCCAAACTTATCTAAAGCGCGACCCCTTTCTGTTAAAAAATATGTTTGCGACCCCCTACACTCAAACCAAGATAGCGACAAAAATAGCCTAACTAAATTAGAAGTAACTGATTGTCAAATTTTATTTTACCTTACTGTTTCAGTTTAAATTAAATAAATTAAAAATTAAATTCAACAGTTATTTTAATTGCAATCTGTCCCACTAGTAACTAGTAGTTCTTCTGCCAGACTACCATTTACAATAAAAATAAATGATAAAAAATCGACTGCACATTGTAGGTACATGGCAGTACCTTTATATGTATTTAGTGACCATATTCTCGAAGCCTCGGTGTGGCTTTATATAAGCATCGAAGTGCAATGAGACTTCAGTTCCAAACAGGGCGTTGTGGTAATTGCGGTAGTGGTAGCGAGTAAATATTTTACTTTATTTATCTCTTTTATTTTTACGGACTTATTAATATTTAGTTTTATGTTTCATTTGATAACTAATTGTTAATTTTTATTTACGTTATTAAAATAAAAATACATGATTTATCAAAGTGTTTTTTGTCTTATTTTTGAAATTCCCGGCGACCCCCCTAGTACCTCACCGCGACCCCCCAGGGGGTCGCGACCCACACTTTGGGAAACACTGCATTAAATCCACACTAAACTGTAGCTCTTCTCTGACATAAATTATCACTCCACCTGTATGTCTGTTGTCCGAGTCGCACCGTATACAATTATAATCAGCAATATTAATTTCACCATCGCCAATATCAGTTGTCGTTCTTGTTTCCCCCAGCACAATCAGATCTGGTTTTTGTTGTTCAACGAAGTCGGTCAACTCATCCATGTGGGGTAATAAACTTTGAATGTTCAGTGCTAGTATATGAAGATTTGGAGATTTATCGAAATTCGCATTAGAATATTTGTGATTAAGTCATTTTTGTGCTTTGAGTTTGTTGACGATCTGTGGCAGGCCGCGAATGTATTTAATGCACTTTAAATATTCATTCGTTTTAAAAACTTATTCCCATTGTTAAATATCGGACATTCAGAAACTTTTTGTAAAAATGTAATTTTGCTATTTTTACAAAAACTGTATACACCGAAAGACAGAAAAGTGGGACAGTTAATATTTTCATAATGTTGAAACAGTCTGAGACACTAACAGTAAATTATTAATGTTATACAATAATGCAGTACGAAGTAAAATAAAGTAAATATTCCAAGGCATCACAACCTAATTTTCAGATAGTACCTACTTAAACACCACCCTGTATAGTATAAAAACAAATTTTGTTTAGGGATGTTTCACATTTACCATTTACTATCACAACTTTGAGGTACTTATCTTGAACACACTATAATATTGTAGTGATAAGTGATAACCAATTAAAGGAAATCTTCAATACAATGCAGAAATGTTCAGAAAAAATTACCATAAATGGGAAGGATGGCAGATTTTTGAATAATAATAATCATTATTATTATTACTCTCTAAACCCCCTTCTTTGGGTTGTACTTTGTGATAATGAGAGATTAAACAATACTTATTTTATTATTAAAAATATTTTCCCAAGATAGAGATATTGATTTTAAAATAAGTACCAATTAATTACACCTCGAATTACACCTACTGACGAATTGCCATGTTTTGAAATGAAAATTTGTATCCTGGCAACATATTTTTTGATAAAATATGTATTGCTTGAACTCCCATTATCACCCTATAGATCCCAAAGGAGAAGGTTTAGATAAAAATTGTATTAAACTATATTTATTATTTTGCTAAAACCTTGCGCTTATTTCTGAAACACCCGGTATGTTTCAGGGAGATATAGTTGGTAGCCTTTAGTATGTGAAATAAAATGTTGAAAATGTCAGGCGATTCACTCATAATAGCTCGATGACCCCATTTTCCATCACGATCCATAGAGTGACAAAAGCTGCTTTAGCATGTCCATTTTCTCCTCATGAAGGCGCTGGCGCTGTAGTGATTTATGTTCGTGGCGACTAAAATCTAACAATAATAACAGTACAGGAAGTGAGTTAAAATTTTCCAATCCGATGATCGATGGGAAACATGACTTTCACTCTTTCCGGTTCGTTTGGAAGGACGCACAGGAGTTCCTCGATTCGCACTGCGCTCCTTTTACCCTCTGTTAGCAACTGCAAACCCAAGATTGCGTCGATTCAGATCCGGGCCGGCTCCTCGGGGGCAAAAAAAGCGCTCGTTATCTCGAAGATAAATGAACCCTTAATTTACCGGCCATCAATATATATTATATGGCCGGTAGCAGGTGTGAGTGACCTCCCGGAGGAACCGACTTGTGACTCATTCATCATTCGCTGCGGGGTGCACGCAACTCCGAAAGAACTCCAGCTCCGCTAATTATAATTACCCCCGCGGAAAGTGACACCGAATGATACTCGGGTGCGAGGACCTCTTCAGACATCGATCACATTAACAATTCATGCCATCACGGAATCGATAATGGGGTATTTGGAGCGGCAAAAACGATTCGCGATCCAAATACGTAACCTTGACAACCAAAAACAAACAAAATCCCAACCTGTGAGAGATCGGGGTCGGTCTCCATTTTCTCCAGAATCGTGCCGCTGGAGCCCTGGAGGGCCAGCAGGACGGCAACAAGTCCGAAGAACACACACATGTCGTCGATTCGCACTAAATACTAACGCGGCGAGCGTCGGTCGGGAAACTCGCAAGCGGCGCACTTACACCACCGGTTTTCGCGTCGGACTGAAGTCAGTGGCGCACGCCGCAAGGTGCGCGACCCGGAAGGAGAATCCCCTCCAGAAGGACGGCACAGGGAGTGCGCATTCGCCCTTCGCCCCTCACCCTGAACAGAACCATTGTATGACGGTGTCATGGATATCATTAAAATGAGTAAAAATCGGTCTGACTCAGATCTGAACAATCCCAACATCCCTTAACATTTGACCCTTTGTTAGTGCGCTGGAAAATTGTCACGTAATTAATGCAGTAGGGTGTGTAATACTTCAGTTTTGGTTATCAAGATCAAAGACAATAGACGTAAATATATTTTTATCGTTTTATTGATATTAAATTATACCATGACTAAAATTTTATTCAAAATTTTTTCTTAAATAAAAGCATCGTTATCAGGCACATTTCCTGTGGAACGACTTGCTGTAATTACACTTATCTTAAACTAGAAACGGGCGAATAACACTCTTCTTGAATTCCAAAAGTAACCCCGAATAGCTACACAAATTGTTAATGAATATAAATATAAATACCATTTCTTATTAAATTAAATAATAAAATGAAAGGTAAAAACTAGTTAATTTGTAACTAACATTTTAATTGAAAATTGAAATAATTTTGCAACAACTTTTTAAGTAGGAAAGACCGAGGTCGCTGATATAGCTTCTTTTTTAGGTAACTTGTAAAGAGTATCCCATTATTAATGAGATTAAATACAAATATCTGTTAGCATTCCAGCTAAAAAATGAGGTCAAATTTTCAAGGGCAAAATGATACTGAAAACAGTAGATTAATCTAATTTATTCGGAATTATTTTGCCTGCCGCCTATATATTTTGAGTTATTACCTAAAACTCCTTTTTAATGCAAGTGGCTTTGACTTTACCATTTCAAATATATATCTATCATAGCTAACTTTATAACAATAAATGGCATGTTTTGGTTTATACTGAATATGGAGTAAGCTGTGGAATTTAAAACCGACGTTGTTTTCAAAATTCACTTGTTTTAAACATTAATTATCAACAATAGCTGATAGTCAGTACTTCAATTAAATATTTAAACCATAAACTTTAAGTATTTATTTAATTAAATGTAGTGCATTTAAAATACGCATATATTTCAATCCTTCAAATACAACTTTTACTTTCCCCTCAACTCATACTTATAACTAGAGCAAGGATAGTTATGCATTTGCATGTTGCATGCATAAATGCATATTTTCGACATGTTTTAAGTAGAGTGCATATTTAGCAAAAAATAAGCATAATGTGGCATATTACATGGAATTTTTGATTATGTAATTTTGTGGATTGTAAGGGGTCAAGTATCAAACTTGCATACATTCCTCTTATTAACAAACTTCTAGTTAGCGTTGTTTTTAAATTATGATTCACAAAATAAATCTCATTTTTACCTAGAACAAGTTGCTCAAAAGGAAGGTTATAAGAGGATTTGAATTTCTCGTTTTTACCTAGAATAATTTGCTTGCAAACAGGTAAAGAGGATTAGGCTTTCTTTCGTTTTACAAAAGAACAGTGGGCTTAAGAAACTTCAGGATATATGTTGTATTTTAAATGATAATAGAAAATCAAATAATTCTGTAATGGAAAACTATGATGTTGCTAAAATTCTAAAATTTAAATTTGCTCAAATAGCATCCTGTGATGTTGAACGTATTTTCTCTGAATATACATATATTTTAAACGAAAGAAGGCATGGATTTTTATTTGAAAATTTAAAGCAAAATTTAATTATAAAATGTTTACATTAAATTATGTAGATTGCTTAGTTTTAGTTAGATTTTTATATTTAAATATGTATTTAGCTTAATGTGGTTGTTTTTTCTTGTATATTATGTAACCGCAAATACAAAAATTAATATTTACCGCAAATTATAATTTTTAGTGCATATCAAAGTGCATATTTTATATAGGTTTCGTGCATAAGTGCATGCATATTTATTCATTTTAAAGTGCATAACTATCCTTGCTCTACTTATAACTCACAACAGAACATCACAACTTTAGTTTTGGAAACAACAACAGTAACTACAACTTTTTTCTTAAATTTCAGTATTTTTTATAATACTTAGCACTAATATTTACTATTTACGAATGTAATGTATTTCTAAAGCTACGAAGGTTTACATAACAGTCGAAAATACGAAGGTGGTGCAAATACCTAAAACAGTTTTGCCTTTAGAGGATGGTTCAAAAAGTGTGGCGAATAAAACTTACTTTTTTAATAGAATGTCCTATATTTATGTAGCTAAAAAGTTTTACACTGAAATACTCTGTTATTCCGTCAAAGAGTCTTAAGGTGCTTAAATTGTTTTTTTTGTTAAAACTCCATATCTCCATAACTCATATCCGAGAAACAGTTGAATATAAGTTTACGAAATAAATTATCAAAAGAAATCTCATTAAAAGGGCCTATCAAAAATACAAAAATATAAAGGGCGTTCTATTTAAAAAAAAATGCGACAAAATTAATACTTACAGCGACCGCCTGAAATTCTGATGTTTTTGCACACAATCTTTAATATATCCAAACAAGTTGACGTTAGACCCATATAACTTCATATTAAAATGGTTAGTGTTTCAATGCAAGAATGTTTAAGCTACCTAAATATAAAGTATTTAATAAAAAAAGTAAATTTGATTCGCCACACTTCTTTGAGCCACTCTATATAATCAAAACTATTATAGTAATGTGCACCATCTTGGTATCTACAACTTTTATTATAAACGGGTTTTACATAATTCTCGTAGTTTTAGAAATATCTTCTACCCCCGCTACCGGACCCTATATAAAACGACTTAACTCTAATAACTACTTTTCTGCTTCAAGGCCTACCGGATATGTATTAAATTAGAGAAATTGTTATAATTTCTATATTACTAAAGTTAATTAGGAGAAAGTATATATTGCTATAATACTAAGGTATTAATTAAAAATTAGAGCCTCATGTTGGCTGCAACATATAAATATGCTATGTTACTAAACCTCGACACGCAACGACTGAATTTTTATTATTTAAACTGATAAACGTGCAAAGTTCAGTACTAGCATTCCCACGGCAAAAGGAGACTCTAATTCAATAATTAAACTCAGAGTATATTAATAATTCCTCACTAATGAACACATGCACAAAGTACTATAATATTCTCGTGGATTCCTAGGGGCTGGTTATACCGAGTAAAGTCTGGCATGGCAGAAAAATTATCGCGGCTTACTGAGTCAAATTATATAATTTTGTAAGAACAAACATTTACAAAGGTGTATCGCGAGCTAGACATAGACATGGCAATACAATGTAAATCTCACCTGTACGTGAACTCCTCTTCAGACTGCACACCAAAGCTCGATTCCTCTGAAGGCAGAACGCGAATGCTGCCCTTGAATCTGCTTGCTGAAGCCAAAATAGAGTCGATTTGCTCAAGTTACAGACAAAGTTGTGCGGGTTCATTTAACACGGTTTAAGTTCGAGAGCTCTGCATCTTCTGGTGCAGTCATATCTATAGTCGTTGCTAGTTGCCCACAGAGACGTTCTTCCATTGTTAATAACAATCTATGTCTTTGGTTAAATTCAAATATGACAGTTACAACAAATTGAAAACCGAACAAAACAAAATAGGACACACAAAATAAGATTAAAAATTACTCAAAAACTCTACTTTCTAACTTAAAACTAACATTGCGTTTTTAGGATTAGCGCACCCTTATAGTAACACTTTTACTTGAATCCGATGTGCTGTGTCGTTCCTGGTTTTTGCTCGTCTTGCAGCGTGAGCCTCATTTCACATCACATCTGACACCAAAATGTTTATTGTAGGTTTTGTGTTCGTGACATCGGTATTTCAACTTGGAACACCAAACTACGTAAAATCCCAACAACTTTGTCTGGTGCTTTCATATTTAGCAATTTAATCATTATTTAATCTATTGCCTGTTCTTGTAGTACCTTTATGGACCAGCTGTATGCTCAGCCCTGCTGTATGTATATTTTATATGCCCTTGGTGTAGTCTGCAAGGATTTCAGACGCAATTGTCACATTTGAAAAGATCCTAACATTCCGGACGGCTGAGATTTTAAACAATCTAATCGAAACCTGTTAAAAATACTTTTTGGAATACATTCCACACATATGTTTTGGCATCAAGTCACTGTTTATTATTAATCGCACATATTGTCCCTTGGCGTAAAGTTATATGTCGTGTATGTAATTGCCACTTGTATTACAAAGTTTCCTATTCGGATATTAGTTATTTAAGTGATTTGCCTGATTGGGTGTTCAGCTTATTCTAGCTGAATTGACCTTATATAACCTAAACTTTTTATTAAACACATACTAGTAGTTCTTGAATTTTACATTGATGCTGGGAATACAGCTCGAGCCTGTATATTTGACTTATTTTGATAGAATGAGTTATTCTGAGAGATGTATTGTTTGAGCCTTTCGCAATTACTCGAATTATTCGTGTTAAAAAGAAATTTCGGCTTAGACCGCGTAGTCTTTGTAAATAAACGCCCAGCATTTTCTGGTTTAATGTGACTTGCACGTTGTGAACTCGAGCAAGGATCCAACCAATGGCTATGCTCTTTGGTAGCTCGTGTTGTTTGAGTACCTTGAGAACGAGGATACGTAGGCAGATTTTTCCTTGTTGCTGTTTGTGCACCCATACTGACTAACGTTTCCAAGACATTAGAAAGAAAACCACACTAAGAACTGAAGGTAAAAAAGGTCAGTTTGATTCCCCCAACTGGGGGCGGGCTGCTACAGGGACCTTGCGTCCCTCTTCAGCCAATAACGAAAATTTCAGGATGGGCTAAAGAAATGAGAGGTGGAGAATGGAAGAAAGACAGGAAATGTGGAGAAGTACTGCCCCGGCATTCGCCTCAGAGAATCTAATCTGTTGACTCAGGAAAACCACCTAAAAACCTGAATCAGAGCAGGCGGGCAACGGAATCGAACCCACGACCTCTCGAATGCTAAGCAGACTTGGTAACCACTAGTCCACAGAGCTCGGTAGAGGAACTGAAGGTCGGTGTAAAGTTATTTATAGTCCTACGCGCCAGCCGCTAGGAACGAAGTAACGTTGATTGATCATTCAAGTGCAGCGCAGTTTGAATCCGTGGGGCGTGGCCGTCTGACGCGCAGTGGTTGTAATGCTTTAGATTATGTACCACAGAAGTCCACGTTTTGCTAAGCTTAAAGTCATCTTCCCTGTTTATATTATTCGCATGTTATTCTATTTCTATAGCTTCACGTATTACTCATGGGAAGTAGTTAGATATGCTGGCAAGTACTCTAGCGTATTCAAATTCTATAATGTGCCCATTTGTAAATGTATACTCAGATAGAACTAGTTTTGTAATGGTTTTGTATTTGCAATCGCCTTTATTTTCTCAAGTCTTAGATCAATGGAACGACCAATCTCTCCAATGTAATTCGAGCCTCAAGGGTAAGGAATGTGATATACGCCAGCGGTTTTTAAACTAGGATATTTGTCTTCTACTGATCTGAAACCGTTACCCAATGTTTCATTGGTCGTGAACACAGGTTTGATGTTGCGTCGTTTCAGGACACGTCCTACCTTATTAGCAGAGTCTTTAACATAAGGTAACAATGTTAAGCCTTCGAGAGCTGCGGATACTTCTTTAGCCTTTTCATCATAGTCTAGTGCTTTTCGTATGGCGGTAAGTGCGTATCTGTTCTTTTATATAGAGTCAAATAGATGTTTCTTTTCTTTCTCTAGATTCTCTGCATGTGAGATACAAACGGCTCTGGCCGCTAAAGTCTTAAGAACTGTTTTTTTGCATTGGGCGATGGTGTGAGTTAGGATTTAGATATTTGCCCGTTTGTGTTTTGTTTTTATAGATTGTATGTCCTGTTCTGATTTAAATTTTTCGAGACCGTCTAGAAACGAAATACTGCCATTTTCCTCCGCTTCCATTGTGAATTGCATGTTGTGATGTAGAGAATTCAGGTGTTTTAGAAAGAAATTCAATGTCTGGCGTCCGTGTGACCAGATGACAAAGATATCGTCTACATATCTAAACCAGCAGGTGGATTTTAATTGCACTTGATCGAGAGCCTTGGTTTTAAATGACGCCATGTAAATATTAGCGAAAACAGGTGATAACGGTGAACCCATAACCGCTCATTCGACTTGTTCGTATGTTTTGTTCTTCTTACTGAAGTAACTGTTCTTCAAGCATATTTCAACGAGTTCAACTTAGTCTGTAGGCAAGAGATCTTTGAGCATTGCTACCATCTCATCAACCGGTACTTTCGTGAAGAGGGATACTAAGTCGAAACTGACTAAGAGATCATTTTTGTTTAACTTTATGTTGTTTAGTTTCTGGACAAAATCTGCTGAATCCTTGACAAAAGAGTCTGTTTTGTCAGTTAGTATACTGGTTAAATGTCTTGGAAAGCATGTGTAGGAGAATTGATTGCACTGACAATTGGTCTCAACGGCACACCCTCCGTATGTATCTTAGGTAGACCATGGATGCGAGGAGTTATTACATTTCTAGGAATCAAGCAATACTTTAAAGTGGGGGCGATGCTATCGGAGTGTTTTATGGCGACAGTTACTTTAGTTTTGAGAGTAGTACTGGGATTGTGATTTAGACATTTGTAAGTTTTATCAGATAGTAAGACCTCCATCTTCGCATTATGTTCATTACCACAGTAGCATTTTTTTGTCGGCTTTGAGAACGACAATATCTTTGTTATTCTTTAACGCTTTAGCTGCCTCTCTTTCTGCTTTGCTGATGTTTGAACGGGGTGGTTTTGCCTTTCTTAATACGCAAGACACATCCTATCGGATGATTTCTGAATCTTTTTTGGAAAATTTGTGAATTGCTACTTCTACTCCACATATTATCTCCTTCACAGGTATTTATTTGTTTAGGCGCTACGCTGAAGTTAAATATGCTGAGCGTTCTTGTACAAAGACTACGCGGTCTAATCTTTTTAACAAGAATTATTTTGAGAAAGCGAACCTCCTATGTAATGATGACCTGAATGCCATATTTCTCTTTCACGTCTATATTTTGCGCTTGTAACGTTTATTAGCAGATATAGATATTTATGCATTAAGGGAGATATGAATACGTTTTTTCCCTGAGGTTGACATGTGTAAGTCAACCGAAGGTAAAGAACATGAATATCTCCCGTGGTGCATACAATATTTTATCTACTAGCATATTCGTAAAAATAGTATGAAATTTCAAAATGTCATAATGACATTTAAAATTAGAATATGTAAGTCACATCAAGGATTGCCTCATTGTATGGTTGCTAAGACGTTAATTGTAGTTGCATTGCTACCATGAGTTTGAGGGAGAAATAATTTGACAAGTCCCTTGGGAGTTATGAGTAGCTTTTCATATTTTGTTTCTATGACGAAAATGAACAATATCATGTTGCTAGTAGATAAAAAATATTATAGCTACACTGACGTGTTTGCCTACGACCTGTATTTAGAGAAACATAGTTTTAGATCGTAGCTCAAAAAGTACAGCGGCCTAGATTTTACTAATCTACGTAAAGAATGCATTAGGGATCTCTACTTTCTTGTTTGCTATTTTAAAAAATAAATGAACTTTGTTAAACAAAAATTTTGATTTTTTCATTTTAATTCAAAATTACCATACGGCGACCTCCAACCTAATAGTTCCGTATCAATATAAAACGACGTGAAAGAAACGAGAACTTAAAATAAGCTCAATGTGGAAAACACGCTACAGAGTCACTTGAAAACGTCCCACATAATATTCGTAGTTGGTCTGTTATCATGATGATGCACCAATACATTTCGAATTATATGCTGTAGATAATTTAAATTTCAAACTCGCTGACTTGGGAGACAAGGTCCTATCCTTTGGTCTGCACGTTCGCCCGATATGACTCCAATGAATTTTTATATTTTTGATCTTATTATATCGCTCATATATGCTATGTGACGCCTGTTGCCACACAAGTGATTAGAATTATTCTTGCCTTTTTATGACATTCGTAATATTTCGCAGATGTTTTGAAGAATTGGTCGGTCAGTCACGCGTCGTTATAACATGCGTGTCGAAAATTGCTGCAGTAATTTTGAACAGTTTTTATAATTTGTGTAATGCCACTTTCTTAATATGAACAATAATTACAACAACTCGAAATAAATAATAATTTTCCACACAATTTTTATTTACGTCATGTAGTTTATATCGATACACAAGCAGTTTTCAGTTTTCTTCAAGTGCTGGCTATAAAGTAATTCCTAATGATAGTCCTTTAAAAGGTGGAGGAAGATTAGCTTTTTACGTATATCACTTATTGCGAGCATAGATTTTAACTACATCCGATTCTAGAGAGCAACTATGAATAAAAACTAAAATAGAGAAAAGTAATTATATTTTCTAAATAAACTCTTAACACATCAGTATAGTCGTCTTAAAACAAAATGGCCTCCAGGTTTAGTAACATTCGTCTGATATATTGTAATCAGAAGCATCTGAGGTAGTTTTGTCTATATTATTTTATATACCGTATGGTAAATCGTTTATATGTGCTTCGGCAATTTACACTATAAATCATGTTTACGCACATTCCTGCTTTCCTATTCAATGAAAAATTAAAAGCGACAAATATGTCAACCTATGTGGAATGTGGTACTACATAACCTATTTAGAAGTGCTTCTCAGGAGGAAAACATTTTAATAAAAAATAATCGATGGTGAACCTATTTCTAAATCTCGGTTGCCATGAAGTTTTACAATAGCTGAAAATATAGTTATTAAATATTAGGTTATTGCGGTTTATACCTTCGAAGAAAGGGTAGCAGTTATAAAAATTTTTTACTTAAGTAACAGTTTGCGTAATGTTCGAAATTAATTTTCTGTGTAATTTGAAAACTGGCCAATTCGAGCAAAACGAGCTTATGTTTGAAAATGTTAGACTATACAAGTGTTGCAGCTAAAAGTAGCGAAGGAAAAGATGCTTTTGCCTTAAACTGATAGTAATATGTACTTTACTTACGACTACACATTTACGTTAAACAATAAACCTAATGTACAGAATAATTGACTTAGTCTCGAGAAAATTCAAGAGTTCACTTTCTACAAGAACGCGGTATTCTAAAAAAATGTGGGTTGGCATTTTCAAAGACAACATGTGACGCAATGTCAGTATCGAGGGGCTGTGATAACACCGCTGCATCTTCCACAACCACTGAAAGGTTTAAAAATCGGTGGCGCCATATTTTATCGGTTTACTCTCTTAGACAGCCCACTCACTGAGGCGACGCGATTACAACGCAACTGACAAGAAACTCATATAAGCGATAATCGCGTGGCGATCGTTCTATGGGTTTATGTACTTCACTACACACTGCTGCGACTGCTATGCGTTCACGATGCAACTTGCACAAAATAATTGCTCGCGACTGCCAGATCCGTTGAAATTGCGTAGTAAATTGCAAGAAATGTCAAATTAGTACAAAAATGTCTTTGTATCGATGCCTCGTTTTTCAATCGCCGACTTAACCTTTTCTACTAATACATTAATGTTCTACTTTGACGAGCTGCGTACTTATGGGTGTGATACAGGTGTTAGCCCCCCCCCCCGTCCAGACGCTTAGGAATAACTACATAAATAAAATTCGTCTTAAACAAAAGAGGTCAGTTTAAATAAAATTACCATAGGTTCGAAAATAGTGTAACGCCGACGTGAAGTATCACCCCCAGAGCTAAATCTTAGTTACGCAACAGAATGGACTTCATTGTCGGTTTCTTGTCCTTATTTCGTATGTACCAGTAAGCTACAAACACATCATCATCATCGTTACTCGAAAACATTTTCGCGATCGCATCGTTGGTATGTCGTAGTTGTATAGTAATCGCGTCGGGCAAGTGGACGGAGAACCTTACACTCCGCAGTTCCCTCGTTTCTGACGTAGGCCTAAGTAGCTGCAGTGGAGATTAAGTAGATTTCAGGGTCTTGATGAGGGCTTAAAGCTAGTATGTTCTTTAATAGACAAATCAGAATTATATCAGATGAGAATAAAATAATAAAAATTTAATCTATTAACATTCAAATTCAAGATAGAGCAAAATCTGCAACCCAAGTTACAAATATCAGCAGTCAGTTGATTACTAATTTAATTTTATTAAAATGTAGATCATGGGATGTAAGTAGTATAATATAGAGGTTATAGTTTTTGTTAAATTTGCAAAGTTTGAAATTGGAAGATTGTGCCATGTCTACCTACATGAAATCTGCTGAATGCGATCGCAGGATAAATTTACTAACTAAAAAATGTTGCACGTGGCTTCTTTAAGCAAAGATTCATATTAAAAACATGACACATTAATTTTGACACTCATACAGACAGCAGAAAGCCATATCTCTCTGATCTAAATTTTAATAAAATTATATTAGTAGTCAACTTACTGCTGATATTTATAACTTGGGTTGCAGATTTTGCTCTATCTTGAATCTGAATAAACTATAGGTTTAAGTTATTTAATTAAACTAATGTTAAAGCACTACACAAATTATTATTATTATTTAAGCGAGGCGGATTTGAAAACCATGCACAGGCATGATATACAAAAATAGTTAAATGCGGAATAATTACAAAAATTCGTTGCGTGTGAACAGAGCGGACACAGACGTCGGATAATAGCTGCGATTCTCAACAAAATAAGGGTATTTAGTGTACGGTAGGGTTCGGTTGGAGAAGGAACGGAAAAATATTTAAATCCAAGTGCGAACCTGGGCAGAGATTAATGCTGTTGCAGACAGTTTCGTGAAGGCACAAAACCTGGGCAACCAACCACGGTAATCAGGAAACATCCTTAGTGTTTTAATGCAGATTGCGTGAGCACACAGAACCTGTATCTCTACACCAACTATCACGCATCGACTCGAGTTTGATGCCGCTCCAGTGACGGAAGCGCTTGAATAGACAATCTTTAAAGTTCATAAGATCTATTTGAAATAGCTGGCAATTTAAATTCTGTAACATACTTCAACCTTTTGATGAATGAAATTGGCCCTCCATTGGAGGAAAATCAGGAGGTCTGGTTTCAGCATTATGGCTGTCCAGCCCATTTTGGAGTAGAAGTAAAAAGCTACTTAGATAAAGCATTTCCAAATTTCTCGGTTGATCGCGGTGGTACTATTAGTCGGCTAGCCAGCTCTCCTGGTTTAGTAATGTAAACGATTTGCAGCAGTATCATTATATAATACGTTATTTATTAATACAATAAAGAAAATACTTGTACGTTGTTGTACGAATTATAATAAATTGAAATTGTTTACAAAATACTTTATCCGTATTTTTTCTTCTGGGCAATGTGATCGTAAACCTTCCGACTTCGTTGGCTTACCTAAATAATAAAATGTACAGGTCTAGCTATCCAAATATGAAATCTTCGAGTGAGCCAATCATTAGAGAGAGAGAGAGCTCAACAAGGAAGATTAATTGAATACATGTTATAAATTGTTTTGTTTAATTTATTAAATTCTAAGGTTTAGGATATAAGTTCGTATTTTCTCTGAATGATGTCATTTTATGTACCCGTGTGGGGTTGCTAGTCCCCCATCGGGCGCCATCCCAGGTGGCGGATAGGGGAACGCCTCCCA
Organism: Agriotes lineatus; assembly: GCA_940337035.1. Lineage (NCBI taxonomy): Eukaryota > Metazoa > Arthropoda > Insecta > Coleoptera > Elateridae > Agriotes > Agriotes lineatus. Next base: position 23,259,431 of record OW679194.1, on the reverse strand, counting down.
GATATGGGTGGTATCAAAGAAATTAAATACACGGGGAGGACCAAAACTAGCATGGCACCGAGCAGTAGCTGTGTCATTACTGACTTAAGACTATTGAAGAATATCTTCCCTTAACATCGGACACTCGTAGGCGATAATCGCATAATGATTTCAACTACTACGACACTACGGTGTAGTATAATTAGTATGGTTCAAAGTCACACTGAACAAGTTAATACTCATCATGGCCTTCGGATACCAAGATCCGGCAGGGAAAGACACTCTACTACAGACCGTAGGGCTTCCTAGGTCGTCAGCTTGCTAAATCCCTGGGGTCCAGGTCGCAGATCAGCGCTATTAAAAATAGCTGACCTAACTTTTAAAATATCCACATGGAATGTTAGAAGCATGTTCGAAAATGGTAATCCCACAATGTCGTCAAAGAAATTAAAAGAATGGGAACTCATATAATGGGCATAAGCAAAACACGATGGCTCCATGCTAGACAGTGTACAATATAAGACCATACACTATACTACTCAGGCAACAATGATCCAAAACATAGACATGGGGTTGGTATAATTGTAGATAAGGAAATAAAAACAGCAATGAAATCCGTTGTACCTGTTTCCGACAGAATAATCCTGTTAAAGTTAAATGCTGTACGACTGAACATCAACATTATACAGATATGTGCTCCCACAGCATAGAAAAACGATACAGTGATTCAAGAATTCTACGAAGAACTAGAAATACTTATGAAACAAACCAAAAAGAATGAAATAACAATAGTGATGGGAGACTTCAACGCCAAGGTCGGCAGAGGAAAACATACTGACATAGTGGGCAATTTTGGACTCGGTACCCGAAATGACAGGGGATAGAGACTCATTCAGTTCTGTGAAAAACACAACCTGGTAATTAGCAACACCTTATTCAAACTCCCCTTACGCCGACTATATACCTGGAAGTCCCCAGCTGATATACCATCTAACACTATTAGATATCAAATAGACTACATTACTATTCTCAAAGGATTTCGCAATGCGATTAAGTCAGTGAAGACCTACCCAGGAGCTGACATAAACTTCGACCAGAATCCGGTTATATGCAAATTGGAGATCAAATTAAAGCGCGTCGATAAAAAATTCAAATAAACTCATCTACATCAGGAATCCCGTAATTAAGCACCAAGTACAAGAATCCATAACTAAAAACTTAACAGAAATCAACAAATCAACTTATCATAGCTTATAAAAATGGAACAATATCAAAGAAACCATCCAAACAACATGCACACAGCATTTGCGCAAAGAAACAACAAAAGAAAGGAATGGATGACAAAAGAAATTTTAGACTTAATATAAACACGAAGAACTTTTAAAGGCAGGGGCCAACTGAAGTATCAAGGAATCCATAAACTTATTAAGAAAATAATAAGAGATGCCAAGGAGGCACACCTATCAGAAAACTGCCAAGAAATCGAACAGTGTGAGAAAAGATAAGACTATTACAACATGTACAGGAAAAGTATAGAACTTACAGTGAAAAAAACACACAACCGTTGATCTGGAAGTTTATTGGATAAAGACGAAAAATTAAGAACTGAAACAAACGAACTACTAGTTGTATGGGGCGAATACATCAAAGAACTATTCAACGACACACGCCCAGAGACACATAACATAACAGAAACTACAACAGGGCTACCAGTCATGAAATATGAAATAGAGAAATCCATTGCTTCTATGAAGGGTTATAAATGTCCACGCTGAAATTCTGAAAATTATGTGAGAATTGGACCCGAACTTTCTTGATATGTTGTTACAGCTTCTCAATAACATCTACGACTCTGGCGTAATACCTGAAGACTGGAAGCACTCGACATTTATGTCCCTACCCAAGAAGTCAAATGCAAAAACCTGCGACCAGCACAGATTAATAAGGTTAATTAACCATCTGACTAATATCCTTACAAAAATAATCCAGAACAGGATCTATGCTAAGTGTCATTCGGAAGTTAGCGAGTCGCAATTCAGTTTTAGAAATGCTCTTGCCACTAGAGACGCCGTTTTCGCTCTTCAAGTTTTGATCCAACGCTGCAGAGACACAAATAAAGACGTCTATCTCTGTTTAATCGATTTTGCAAAGGCGTTCGATAGCGTCAACCACGAACAACTTATATCTATCTTAACGACAGCAGGCTTGGATGACAAAGACATGGGAATAATAGCTAACTTGTAATGGGATCAGACTGCTTGCGTCAAGATCAACAACCGTTCAACGGATAAAATCGAAGTAAAGAAAGGTGTTCGCCAAGGATGTATCCTGTCTCCTCTTTTATTTAATAGATACGCAGAGGAAATATTCAAAGAAGTGCTGCATGACGCTGCTGAGGGCACAAAACTAAATGAAGCGCTAATTAATAACATTCGTTATGCTGACGACACTGCCATATTTGCCAGCGATATTTATGAACTGCAACACCTTGTAGAAATGATCCAGGTCGTTAGCGAACAATACGCGTTAAAGCTCAATATCTCAAAAACCAAGTTGATGATCGTCAGTAAGCGCCAACAGCAACTCGAACAACTAGAGCTGGGTACTGAGCAAATAGAACAGGTGGACAAGTATTGCTATATTGGATCGATGGTTAACTCACAATGGCATCAGTCTATGGAGGTAAGATCAAGAATCGAAATGTCGAGAACAGCTTTTAACAACATAAAGCAACTGTTCGTTAGTAAAGATATATCGTTAGCATATAAAATCAGGCTAGTGAAATGCTATGTATTTTCAACTCTTTTATAATAATAATAATAATAATAATAATAATAATAATACCACATTTATTTACAGAATATAGATACATATGATACAAAAACAAAATGTAGATATAAATTTGTAAATAGGACATAGTTCAGTTAGCAAGTAAAAAAAGAACAAGCTAACTGATCTACCACTATGCGCATCCAGGATACGATGTCTATATATACGGACAAGTGTAAAAGTGTACAAAATAAATAATTAGAAATTAAATGATCAATATAGGTAAACAAAATATATTGCAAGAGAAAGGAGAGCACCTCATTGGCTTAGAGCTAGTTTACTTTTAAAATGACGTTTACATTTGGCTCGTGGTGCGGTGCGTCTATCAAATTATTGGGAATTATGTGATTATAGTAATAAACTATATTGTAAGAAAAGGACATCTTGAAGAAAGACATTTTGTGGTAAGGAATAGTCAAATCATGCTTCGATCGAATATTAATATGATGTTGTTCGTTTCTATAGGATAGTTTATCAAATAGGTAAGGGGGTACTTTGTTGTTAATAATTTTGAAATAAAAGATCGCCGTATGGAATATGCGCCTATTGGACATGTTAAGCCATTTTGCTTCATTTATTTTTTGCGAAACGTGATGCTGCTTACGCAAACCAAAGATGAATCGCAGACAAGAATTTTGTGTTCGTTGGATACGCAAACGTGTAAGAGCGGTAATACAAGAGTCATACAGGGAATCGCAGAAATTAAAATGAGATAAGACTAATGTATCACACAATAAAATTTTCATGTCCCTTGTTAGGCAGTACCTGTTTGCGTATAGCAGTTTTAGATTATGATACGCTTTTTGAATGCAACGAGATACATGGTAATCAAAGCGGAGATCATTATCAACATAGACTCCTAGATTTTTGAAAACAACTTTATATGGTAAAATATCATCGCCCACCTTTATTTGGAACAGAGGTGCATTCATATCTCTATCCTTCTTCTTACCAAATAGCATGACAGAAGATTTGGAAGAATTTATTAGCAACGAGTGTTTCTTGCTGAATTCGACAAGGTTTAACAAATCCTCATTCACTAACGACACCGCCTCCTCTAATAAATGCCGAAAAAAGAGTAATATAGTTGTGTATCGTCCGCATACATGTGAAATTTACAGTGCTTTAAGCAAGAGTCTATGTTGTTAGTGAATAGAGAAAACAAAAGAGGTCCCAATATCGAACCTTGTGGAACCCTCGATAAAACCACTCTGGGGTCAGATATTTTCGACTGATATTTTACCCTTTGAACTCTATTGGCTAGATAATTATTTATTAAATTAATTGCTGTGTTACTAAAACCGATTAAATTTAAAATAGACAAAAGAATTTTATGATTAATGGTGTCAAACGCTTTTGAGAAATCTAAAAGTACAAGTACCGTGAGTTTATTGTTATCAGCCGCTCTAATACAGTCATCTGTTACGTCCATTAATGTTGTGTTGCAACTATATCCAGCCCGAAAGCCAGATTGAGTTTTAGGAAGAATATCATTGATATTAAGGTGGCCGCGAATTTGCTTTTCTATAATTTTTTCAAAAACCTTGGATAATGTACACAAGATACTTATAGGTCGAAGGTGTTTCAGCTCAGTAGGAGGATTAATTTTGGGTAACGGAGTAACAAGGGCAGTTTTCCATACGTCTGGATAGAAGCTCTCAGTTATGCAAAAATTTAATATATGAGTAAAATAAGGTAATAGATACGGACAGCACAAACGTAAAAGCTGAATGTTAATATTGTCCCATCCAGAACATCGTGTCTTAATAGAGAAAATAAGATTTTGAACTTCCAACTCAGTTGTCTTATGAAATTGTAGAAGATTACGAAATTCATTTTTTTTATGGGTAGCGTAGTAATTAATTAATTCACTATTTGTAAAATGGGTAGCATTAGAAGAATTTTGAAAAAAGTCATTAATTAAATTTAAGTTTTGCATATTAAAGGGCAAATCTTGAGTATTATGTTTATTAGCAATATTCAACTTACGAAATTCATTCCAAATAGACTCAGGACTATTATTGTTAGTAAATTTTGATTGCAAATACACTTTCTTTTCTCTAGAAACTGTGGCGGTAACAAGATTTCTTAGAGATTTATAATAATCCCAATATATGGGATTTCTTGTTTTTTTAAATTTACATAGAGCTCGATCTCTTAAACGCATCATAAATTTTAAATTGTCGGTTAGCCAGGGTTTGCTGACCTTAAAAGATCTAGATTCTTTGATGGGAACATGCAGGTCAAAAACATTGCATATGTTATCATTTAGAAAATTTATTTTGTCGTTAACATTCTGTATATCAAACATCATGAACCATGGGACAGCGTATAAATCCCGAATAAAAAGATCATTATCAAACATTGAGAAATCTCTAAAACTACGAGTAGTAGGTGGAACTGCTTTTACCGAAAGAGTGCAGGTTACTTTACAATTGATATGGAGTAGAAGCATGGACCATGGTCAATTCCATGATGAAAAAATTAGAGGCATTCGAAATGTGGGTATACCGTCGATTTTTGCGTATATCCTGGATCGATCACGTCACCAATGAGAATGTCCTTTAGAGGCTCAGAAAACGGAAAGAGATATCATTCATAGTTAAAAAGGCAAAAATTGAATACTTCGGGGATATAATGCGACATGACAAATACCGCCTGCTTCAGCTCATTTTACAAGGCAAGACAGACAGTAAAAGAGGACCGGGTAGACTGTTACGGTCTTAAACTGACTTTACGACACCGCACCGGCTCATACAATAACGAAACGGCCGGCGCGGGCCGCAACTGACAAAATCGGGACGAAATATCTCCTAGGCCGCCACCCACGCCGCAACAAGTTAGGCCGAGCTAGACTTTCAGTAGAGATGAGCGGGTCCTTTAACGAGATTATCTGAGGGTAACGGCCAGAAGGTCGGTAACTAACGGTAAAATAATGAGGGCGCCACCAAGCCTGTCTTAACCCGACTAACCGGACCTGGGCGGTTAGACGGGGCGAAGCATTCACGATAATCCATCGATAGGATTACTCAAGAGTTGCAAGTTCAAATAACAATTTCGGGATTGCCTTATGCAAAGATTGTAATTAGGTGCCAATCCGGCCGCGACTACGCAGCTGTCTCACCCACCTGTACGCTCAAGGCTCCCTCGTCCCGTCGCACAATAATCATTACACTGAGGGGGCGCTTATCTGAAACAGAACATGCACAAGTCGAAACAAAACAATAGTTCCCTTAATTAACAAGTCATATATTGAATCACGGGTTACAATGGGACAGCGGAGTGCGTCGCCCTATATATATATATTATATCTAAGAAAACACCAGCTGGCGCACGTTCTAAACCTAGCGACAGATGTACAGAATAAACAAGATAGCACTAGGCGCAAGCCCGTGCAAAGATACAGTCTAAAATTCGAAATGAATGCGCAGCATGTGGGCGCGAAGCTTTATGCAACATACGGTAATGCAAGCCCTTGTAAATAGAAAATCGGTAATTTGAAATGAACGCACAGCATGTGGGCCCGACGCCTTATGCAACATACAGTAACGCAAGCCCTTGTAAAATAGACAGTCTGTAATTTGGAAATGCGGGCAAATATGACGACAGTGCCTGTAGGCACAAGAGACGTGACGGGCTCGCTCGCGGCGTTCCAAAACAACTCGCACACGGGACTTAATGCTCCCCGCGGAACAGGAACACTCGCGTTCACAACGGTAATCAGTTCAAAGACACATACCTTAATACGTAGGCGGTCGGGAAGCCTGGTACAGTTGAGTTGCGATAGGCTGCAGTCTTAGGTGGCAGGTACATTCGATATTCGACGATTATAGTGATGAGTGGGTATCCGCCATAATGGCGACGTGCGACGCGTCAGGACGCGTACAACTTCACGACGAAAATGGGCTACTTACGTTCTGCGGGACAGATCCTCGAATGTCGAGATGAAGGGGACGACCCCTTACTTACGGGAGCAGAAACTGGACTCAAGATGCACCCACGCTACGCCGCAACAATTCGGAGCTCGCACAACCACAACACCTCTCGAAGGTGAAACAATTCTCGCAGCGTAATATAGTTGTGTATCGTCCGCATACATGTGAAATTTACAGTGCTTTAAGCAAGAGTCTATGTTGTTAGTGAATAGAAAAAACAAAAGAGGTCCCAATATCGAACCTTGTGGAACCCTCGATAAAACCACTCTGGGGTCAGATATTTTCGACTGATATTTTACCCTTTGAACTCTATTGGCTAGATAATTATTTATTAAATTAATTGCTGTGTTACTAAAACCGATTAAATTTAAAATAGACAAAAGAATTTTATGATTAATGGTGTCAAACGCTTTTGAGAAATCTAAAAGTACAAGTACCGTGAGTTTATTGTTATCAGCCGCTCTAATACAGTCATCTGTTACGTCCATTAATGTTGTGTTGCAACTATATCCAGCCCGAAAGCCAGATTGAGTTTTAGGAAGAATATCATTGATATTAAGGTGGCCGCGAATTTGCTTTTCTATAATTTTTTCAAAAACCTTGGATAATGTACACAAGATACTTATAGGTCGAAGGTGTTTCAGCTCAGTAGGAGGATTAATTTTGGGTAACGGAGTAACAAGGGCAGTTTTCCATACGTCTGGATAGAAGCTCTCAGTTATGCAAAAATTTAATATATGAGTAAAATAAGGTAATAGATACGGACAGCACAAACGTAAAAGCTGAATGTTAATATTGTCCCATCCAGAACATCGTGTCTTAATAGAGAAAATAAGATTTTGAACTTCCAACTCAGTTGTCTTATGAAATTGTAGAAGATTACGAAATTCATTTTTTTTATGGGTAGCGTAGTAATTAATTAATTCACTATTTGTAAAATGGGTAGCATTAGAAGAATTTTGAAAAAAGTCATTAATTAAATTTAAGTTTTGCATATTAAAGGGCAAATCTTGAGTATTATGTTTATTAGCAATATTCAACTTACGAAATTCATTCCAAATAGACTCAGGACTATTATTGTTAGTAAATTTTGATTGCAAATACACTTTCTTTTCTCTAGAAACTGTGGCGGTAACAAGATTTCTTAGAGATTTATAATAATCCCAATATATGGGATTTCTTGTTTTTTTAAATTTACATAGAGCTCGATCTCTTAAACGCATCATAAATTTTAAATTGTCGGTTAGCCAGGGTTTGCTGACCTTAAAAGATCTAGATTCTTTGATGGAAACATGCAGGTCAAAAACATTGCATATGTTATCATTTAGAAAATTTATTTTGTCGTTAACATTCTGTATATCAAACATCATGAACCATGGGACAGCGTATAAATCCCGAATAAAAAGATCATTATCAAACATTGAGAAATCTCTAAAACTACGAGTAGTAGGTGGAACTGCTTTTACCGAAAGAGTGCAGGTTACTTTACAATTGATATGGAGTAGAAGCATGGACCATGGTCAATTCGATGATGAAAAAATTAGAGGCATTCGAAATGTGGGTATACCGTCGATTTTTGCGTATATCCTGGATCGATCACGTCACCAATGAGAATGTCCTTTAGAGGCTCAGAAAACGGAAAGAGATATCATTCATAGTTAAAAAGGCAAAAATTGAATACTTCGGGGATATAATGCGACATGACAAATACCGCCTGCTTCAGCTCATTTTACAAGGCAAGACAGACAGTAAAAGAGGACCGGGTAGACTGTTACGGTCTTAAACTGACTTTACGACACCGCACCGGCTCATACAATAACGAAACGGCCGGCGCGGGCCGCAACTGACAAAATCGGGACGAAATATCTCCTAGGCCGCCACCCACGCCGCAACAAGTTAGGCCGAGCTAGACTTTCAGTAGAGATGAGCGGGTCCTTTAACGAGATTATCTGAGGGTAACGGCCAGAAGGTCGGTAACTAACGGTAAAATAATGAGGGCGCCACCAAGCCTGTCTTAACCCGACTAACCGGACCTGGGCGGTTAGACGGGGCGAAGCATTCACGATAATCCATCGATAGGATTACTCAAGAGTTGCAAGTTCAAATAACAATTTCGGGATTGCCTTATGCAAAGATTGTAATTAGGTGCCAATCCGGCCGCGACTACGCAGCTGTCTCACCCACCTGTACGCTCAAGGCTCCCTCGTCCCGTCGCACAATAATCATTACACTGAGGGGGCGCTTATCTGAAACAGAACATGCACAAGTCGAAACAAAACAATAGTTCCCTTAATTAACAAGTCATATATTGAATCACGGGTTACAATGGGGCAGCGGAGTGCGTCGCCCTATATATATATATTATATCTAAGAAAACACCAGCTGGCGCACGTTCTAAACCTAGCGACAGATGTACAGAATAAACAAGATAGCACTAGGCGCAAGCCCGTGCAAAGATACAGTCTAAAATTCGAAATGAATGCGCAGCATGTGGGCGCGAAGCTATATGCAACATACGGTAATGCAAGCCCTTGTAAATAGAAAATCGGTAATTTGAAATGAACGCACAGCATGTGGGCCCGACGCCTTATGCAACATACAGTAACGCAAGCCCTTGTAAAATAGACAGTCTGTAATTTGGAAATGCGGGCAAATATGACGACAGTGCCTGTAGGCACAAGAGACGTGACGGGCTCGCTCGCGGCGTTCCAAAACAACTCGCACACGGGACTTAATGCTCCCCGCGGAACAGGAACACTCGCGTTCACAACGGTAATCAGTTCAAAGACACATACCTTAATACGTAGGCGGTCGGGAAGCCTGGTACAGTTGAGTTGCGATAGGCTGCAGTCTTAGGTGGCAGGTACATTCGATATTCGACGATTATAGTGATGAGTGGGTATCCGCCATAATGGCGACGTGCGACGCGTCAGGACGCGTACAACTTCACGACGAAAATGGGCTACTTACGTTCTGCGGGACAGATCCTCGAATGTCGAGATGAAGGGGACGACCCCTTACTTACGGGAGCAGAAACTGGACTCAAGATGCACCCACGCTACGCCGCAACAATTCGGAGCTCGCACAACCACAACACCTCTCGAAGGTGAAACAATTCTCGCAGCGTAATATAGTTGTGTATCGTCCGCATACATGTGAAATTTACAGTGCTTTAAGCAAGAGTCTATGTTGTTAGTGAATAGAGAAAACAAAAGAGGTCCCAATATCGAACCTTGTGGAACCCTCGATAAAACCACTCTGGGGTCAGATATTTTCGACTGATATTTTACCCTTTGAACTCTATTGGCTAGATAATTATTTATTAAATTAATTGCTGTGTTACTAAAACCGATTAAATTTAAAATAGACAAAAGAATTTTATGATTAATGGTGTCAAACGCTTTTGAGAAATCTAAAAGTACAAGTACCGTGAGTTTATTGTTATCAGCCGCTCTAATACAGTCATCTGTTACGTCCATTAATGTTGTGTTGCAACTATATCCAGCCCGAAAGCCAGATTGAGTTTTAGGAAGAATATCATTGATATTAAGGTGGCCGCGAATTTGCTTTTCTATAATTTTTTCAAAAACCTTGGATAATGTACACAAGATACTTATAGGTCGAAGGTGTTTCAGCTCAGTAGGAGGATTAATTTTGGGTAACGGAGTAACAAGGGCAGTTTTCCATACGTCTGGATAGAAGCTCTCAGTTATGCAAAAATTTAATATATGAGTAAAATAAGGTAATAGATACGGACAGCACAAACGTAAAAGCTGAATGTTAATATTGTCCCATCCAGAACATCGTGTCTTAATAGAGAAAATAAGATTTTGAACTTCCAACTCAGTTGTCTTATGAAATTGTAGAAGATTACGAAATTCATTTTTTTTATGGGTAGCGTAGTAATTAATTAATTCACTATTTGTAAAATGGGTAGCATTAGAAGAATTTTGAAAAAAGTCATTAATTAAATTTAAGTTTTGCATATTAAAGGGCAAATCTTGAGTATTATGTTTATTAGCAATATTCAACTTACGAAATTCATTCCAAATAGACTCAGGACTATTATTGTTAGTAAATTTTGATTGCAAATACACTTTCTTTTCTCTAGAAACTGTGGCGGTAACAAGATTTCTTAGAGATTTATAATAATCCCAATATATGGGATTTCTTGTTTTTTTAAATTTACATAGAGCTCGATCTCTTAAACGCATCATAAATTTTAAATTGTCGGTTAGCCAGGGTTTGCTGACCTTAAAAGATCTAGATTCTTTGATGGGAACATGCAGGTCAAAAACATTGCATATGTTATCATTTAGAAAATTTATTTTGTCGTTAACATTCTGTATATCAAACATCATGAACCATGGGACAGCGTATAAATCCCGAATAAAAAGATCATTATCAAACATTGAGAAATCTCTAAAACTACGAGTAGTAGGTGGAACTGCTTTTACCGAAAGAGTGCAGGTTACTTTACAATTGATATGGAGTAGAAGCATGGACCATGGTCAATTCGATGATGAAAAAATTAGAGGCATTCGAAATGTGGGTATACCGTCGATTTTTGCGTATATCCTGGATCGATCACGTCACCAATGAGAATGTCCTTTAGAGGCTCAGAAAACGGAAAGAGATATCATTCATAGTTAAAAAGGCAAAAATTGAATACTTCGGGGATATAATGCGACATGACAAATACCGCCTGCTTCAGCTCATTTTACAAGGCAAGACAGACAGTAAAAGAGGACCGGGTAGACTGTTACGGTCTTAAACTGACTTTACGACACCGCACCGGCTCATACAATAACGAAACGGCCGGCGCGGGCCGCAACTGACAAAATCGGGACGAAATATCTCCTAGGCCGCCACCCACGCCGCAACAAGTTAGGCCGAGCTAGACTTTCAGTAGAGATGAGCGGGTCCTTTAACGAGATTATCTGAGGGTAACGGCCAGAAGGTCGGTAACTAACGGTAAAATAATGAGGGCGCCACCAAGCCTGTCTTAACCCGACTAACCGGACCTGGGCGGTTAGACGGGGCGAAGCATTCACGATAATCCATCGATAGGATTACTCAAGAGTTGCAAGTTCAAATAACAATTTCGGGATTGCCTTATGCAAAGATTGTAATTAGGTGCCAATCCGGCCGCGACTACGCAGCTGTCTCACCCACCTGTACGCTCAAGGCTCCCTCGTCCCGTCGCACAATAATCATTACACTGAGGGGGCGCTTATCTGAAACAGAACATGCACAAGTCGAAACAAAACAATAGTTCCCTTAATTAACAAGTCATATATTGAATCACGGGTTACAATGGGGCAGCGGAGTGCGTCGCCCTATATATATATATTATATCTAAGAAAACACCAGCTGGCGCACGTTCTAAACCTAGCGACAGATGTACAGAATAAACAAGATAGCACTAGGCGCAAGCCCGTGCAAAGATACAGTCTAAAATTCGAAATGAATGCGCAGCATGTGGGCGCGAAGCTTTATGCAACATACGGTAATGCAAGCCCTTGTAAATAGAAAATCGGTAATTTGAAATGAACGCACAGCATGTGGGCCCGACGCCTTATGCAACATACAGTAACGCAAGCCCTTGTAAAATAGACAGTCTGTAATTTGGAAATGCGGGCAAATATGACGACAGTGCCTGTAGGCACAAGAGACGTGACGGGCTCGCTCGCGGCGTTCCAAAACAACTCGCACACGGGACTTAATGCTCCCCGCGGAACAGGAACACTCGCGTTCACAACGGTAATCAGTTCAAAGACACATACCTTAATACGTAGGCGGTCGGGAAGCCTGGTACAGTTGAGTTGCGATAGGCTGCAGTCTTAGGTGGCAGGTACATTCGATATTCGACGATTATAGTGATGAGTGGGTATCCGCCATAATGGCGACGTGCGACGCGTCAGGACGCGTACAACTTCACGACGAAAATGGGCTACTTACGTTCTGCGGGACAGATCCTCGAATGTCGAGATGAAGGGGACGACCCCTTACTTACGGGAGCAGAAACTGGACTCAAGATGCACCCACGCTACGCCGCAACAATTCGGAGCTCGCACAACCACAACACCTCTCGAAGGTGAAACAATTCTCGCAGCGCTCGCTGCAACCTCTCGAAACGGGCAACACCAAAGAGGGCCTCCACGGCAACAATATTAATCAACAGCGGCAGGCGTCCTCGGGCACCTAAGGGGCCAAAGGACGCCGCCTGGATAACACAACCACCAAACGAACGCTTTCTGCAACGGGCTGCGATCAACTGCCTAGAGGGAAACGCTGCAACAAGACACATCGGTCGCGTCCCCACGTGACTATATCTCAACAGCCAATGGCGATGCGCCCAATAAAACAAATAAGTACCGGTAACAAGGACAGCCAATGGCGAGGCGCCCAATAAAACAAATAAGTGCCGGTTACAAAGAGAGCGCGAGGCCTCGCAGTCACACCAACAGCGTAAATTCTAGAAGGTTCGGAAATCCTGCGAGCGTTAACACCCGATTGTCAAAGTACCAACAAAGGGGTGCCCCGGATGACGAGAAATACTGCGCTTGAGGCCAAATATGTGCAAAATCATTATTATGGAATTAGGCGATGAAGCCAAATAAGTAACTAAAAGGGTTTAGCATACGGGCACGCTGCCCTAAAGCCTAGGTGGCTAATTAAAATACAAAATGACCTGACAAGACGAAGGCACTTATGGCTGCATAACCTGCGCCAGTGGTACGAACTCACGCAAGTGCAACTTTTTAGAAGTGCAGCCAATAAAACCAAAATAGCTATGCTAATCGCCAGCGTCCGCAACGGATAAAGCACTATAAGAAGAAGAAGAAGATGATGTCATTTTCGACAGTGGTCTACTATGAGCTGTTTTATCAGACTGTTTCTACTGTCTCAGGTGTTGATGACACGATGTTTCAGGAGTTTTTAGTTTACTCCCGTCCTCAGGTGAATGAACTCCTGGTTAGTCTTGAGAAGGACTGATTTTTGTACGCCTTTTTCACGTACACTCGTGCCGACCCCATAACTTGAACCCGGGACCACTAATCGCTGTAATTACGAGTCTGTCACTCTTACCACTAAACCACCAGCGACCATATATTTTAGTTATAGGCCTACGGGCAGTAGATATTTTTGTAATTCTCTACGGAACCTGTTTTCTTCTTTAGCTACAATTAATGCCTTATCCCATTGTATGCGGCGGTATCGTTCCAGACGTATCCTGCGATCTTGGATTTAATGGTTCCGCCCTTGCGATGTTCCGATAATCTCACTTGTAGGGGCGTTGTGTTTCCCGTATGTATTGCCTTCCACACCCGCACGGTACGCTGTAGATATAGTTATTTGAACTCCGTGGCCTTCGTACTGAGGCTTGGTATGCGTCATCATGCCTCTCAGAGTTGTTGTAGACTTGGCTATATCTCAATATAGGAAAAAGCATAGTCTATGGCTGCGATATGTATATGATACGTTCGTAATATGGCCCCATGGAAGGGAGGCTCTGGACGGCTTTCTGGAACATCTCAACAATCAAGCCCGATCAATGAAGTTCAAGATGTAAACAGAATCGGAAGACAAACTCCCATTCCTACACGTACTAGTCCACACAGTACAAACAAAGGTATATCGAAAACCAACCCATTAGGGGAGATACCTATACTACGATTCCACCACAAAAGCATGAAACGTGGCGTCGCAAGATACGTATAAGGCCGAGCCAAAACCACATGCTCGAAGGAAGAGGATCTTAAACGTATGAGGGTCGCGTAATTAAAGACATTTTTATTTATCTTAGCTATTTTATATCTAGGAAGGACACATTTTATTTTATTTTTAGGACAATAATAACCCGTATTTTATGGGTGTATTTTATGTATGATAGAAGTAAAACAATTATATCTCGTAAACAAAAGCTTTCGTTTGTTTTGCCCAGGTTGTAATTCGACTCCTCTTACAGCTGTTGAGGGTGTCGACAGATGTAATAAATACTCGGCGCGAGAGTCGAAAAATTCTATATTAGATTTATGAACAGGGGCTTAGGCGGATTTGAGAAACAAATAGTCCCAAACCGCCGACTAATTTAGTTTGGGGATTTAATAGTTTACGATTTCAGCTCATGAAACACGTGCAAATAGTTCGTGGGAAACAGCAATTTAAAACTCGACAGAAAAGGATTAAAACCGTCGTGGATTTTGGGAAGGAAAACTACCAACTAACAGCGCGTCACTATAACAACAAAATTTAGATTTCGTTGTCATTTGCGGGCCACTCCGCGACCCAGGATGGAGGGGCTTTCGTAAGTTGCATAAAACACTCGGCAGAGAACGGAAGAGGAGCAGAAAAACAAGGTCTGGTGTGTGTGGCAGTTCTACTTGTAATACGGAGAACTGCTACAACAGATGATAACTTATTTAACTCTTATTCACTAGGTACAGCGCAGCCCGACATTGCAAGGTCTCTCTTTCCTTGTTAGTACGGAGGCGTTAGTATCAGCTCTTTGCTTTTCTTACTTCACTAGGTACAGCGCAGCTCTATATTGCAGGTTCTCTCTTTTCTTGTTAGTACGGAGGCGTTAGTATCAATTCTTTGCTTTTCCTACTTCACTAGGTACAGCGCAGCCCGACATTGCGAGCCTCCTTTTTCCTCGTTAGTAGGGAGGCGTGAGTACCCATTATTTGCCTTTCTCTTACTTCACTTAATACCGCCAGGCTCCACAGTAACCACACTCAGGCTGGCAGAGAGCCCTTCTTGTCGCTAGGCGAGCTAACAACGTACGTCCGACGTCAGCTTAGGCTCCGAAATAGCGCGATAATTGTAAGAGTAATGTAGTGCTTTTAATTTAGTCCTAATAAAGAATAATCGATTTCTATGAAGTTGTTTTCTTTTGGTGTAAGAACTGAAGGTCTCCAGTCCCTATACAACCTGACTAAAGTTAGCCTAAGTACGATCGTTTAGGTTAATCACCTGTAACTCCTTCAAATCAACCACCGTAACCAGTAAAAATACACAACGTAGGCACATACACGAGATAAAAGCAACCAGGGTGTGCACCGTTACAAACAAAAGATTGTGATAATCACAGAAACGCTGCAAGCTTGGCTACCCAAAAAGAACTCTTAACCAAACATTAGAAGAGATGGACAGAAATACAACACCGACAGAGGAGTTAAAAACGGAGCCGACTACGACGACTGTAATACCATAATATATCCGAGGAGTTTCCGACAAACTAAAAAGAGTCGGTAACAAATTCAGCATAAGAACTGCCTGCAGGTCCACAACAACTATGAGAGGCCCGATGACATATAGGTACCAAGCCTCAGAACGAAGATCAGAGTTCAAATCACTGTATCTACAGCGTACCATGCGAGTGTGGAAGATAATACATAGAGGAAACACAACGACCCCTACGAGCGAGATTGTCGGAACATCGCAAGGATATTAGAAAAGGGCGAAACCATCAAACCGAGTGAGAGGCACGAGTGTACGTCAAAAAGACGTGCAAAAAGTGCTGCATAGTAGATTGTTATCAATGTAAAAGTTATTATGGCAAAAATATCTATCTCATAACCAATAAAAATTTTAAGCGTTGACCATTATGCAATTCATTTAAATTATAAATAATACGGTATTATATCGAGTGGTAAGGTAACAGATTTTCGACTATTGTCGTAGTATGTTCCTGTTAAGAAGCATTTAACTGTATGTAGTACCACATCGTGTAAATTTTTTTTTCTTTCGATTGAGACTATTTCCATTATTTTCCATTAAATGGGAAAGCAAAAATATGTATAACTATGATTTATGTAAATCGCCTATAAACATATATCGAGAGATAAACAAAACTGATCCTCAGCGGGCTGTGGAAATTCAACGTATAAATAATATGTTGGTGACACTGTACGTCAATGTCAAATTCGAGGTTATCAGGTTAGATTTTCCGTCAGTTTTGACACAGACTGACGCAAACCTAACCTGATAACTTCGAATTTGACATAGACTTACAGTGCCACCAACATATTATTCATACGTTTGAATTTCCACAGCCCGCTGAGGATCAGCTTTTTTTTGGATCCCTCGATACATAATTTACCACTTTGTACATATATACGAGGTGCCACACTATTAGCTCAGAGAATTTTCTAATGTATTCTGATTGATACTTAAATACACGTTTGCTGAATGACGTTTTTAATAAACACGCATTGATAGCTTTTTCTAGATTTACCAAACCCTTTATACCCTAAATTCCTGATAATTTTCAACTTTTGATGAAATTAAAAGATGACGGAATAAAAATGTTTAAAAGAAGTGGGGAGAAGTCTCACTAGGATTATTACAAGCAATATTGCGCAATTATACAACACAAGTAAGCCGTGATAAAAAGAAAAATTTTTGTGAACATGAACTAAGAACCATCGGCAGTAAATCGTCGTGGAAAATTTAAATAAATACAATATACATTCTAAATCCGAAATAGAGATAGAAAATTCCGAAAGTAACTAATAATTGATAGGCTAATAAATTTCTATAAAACTAGAAAGTTAATTACTGAAAACTGTATATTTAATTTCAAGGATGTTGATGAAAACACCGTTTTAAAAATTACTAATTCAATTACTTCAACGAGCTCTGGTGCTGACATTCTTAATATCCATGTGCTAAAGCTGTCTTTGTCCATATTTTACCTTATATTTGCCACATAATCAATGATTGTTTTTCAAGCGAAATATTACCGGAAAGTTAGCAGGTGGTTCTGGTCACTCCATTAGCGAAGCATAACAACCCGAACAAATTTAAAGATTTTCGCCCAGTTAGTGTCGTGTCAGTATTCAACAGCTCTAGAAAAGATTAGCAATGCTCAAATTAAGCAGTATATTACCGATAATAGTATAATTCCTGATTTGCAGTCAGGATTTAGACCGGGTCGTAGTTGTAGTACTGCTCTATTGAAAATAACATGTGAGCAAACGAAAATGAAATGAAGCTTGGCTTTGAAATATTTGTTGTATGAATAATATGTTGTGCTTAGCAACAGCGATTCTTTTCTTTAAGTTCCGTGTGAGACGAGCTCGAATGCAGACGTGATTTAATTTTTCCAAATAATCCAGTGCTTAGACTACTGAGTGAGTGCTTGAGAGCTATTACTAGCACAAAACATTGCATTGAAAACTGCATAAGTGAACGTCACTCGTTGTAATCAGCGGATTGCAGCGAGTTCAGCTGATAACCCACTCAACTCCCAGATAACGAAGATATACGTGTATCACACACAAACGAACAAATGACAGTATAAATATGAGTAAATCCAGGAAATTTATTTTAAAACCACCTAATATCATATATAAAGGTGACAAAGCTAACACTAACCCAAAGGATATAGAATGCGAAAGTATCCCAATCGCCGAAACAAATTCAAATAAACGACCATTGACCTCACCCGAAGAAACAGATTACAACAAGTGTTATCTATTTAGCAAAGACTCGCTGTTAACCCAAAATAAATACTATCTTTTACAAACAAATGAACCAGGTACATCTCAACCACAGGCGACAAATGAAATAGTTCAAAAACTTAAGGTGCCACCAATCTTCTTACCTGCCGGAACTAACTATCAAAACATCATTCAAGATATTAAATCTGTTATCTCAGATGATTTTACCACTACCTATAAAGGGAAAGAACTATGCATTAACGTAAATACCACTGACGATTACAGAAAACTAACGAAATTCTATGATGAACATAATGTCAATTATTACACCTACAGGAATCCGGTAAACAGTAATATCTCCGTAATAATACGTAGTCTTCCAATCTCCATAACAGAAAGTAAAATTAATGCAGAATTACTTAAATTAAAATATCCAGTTCATAAAATCACCCGACTCCTGAACCATAACAAAATGCCAATGCCAATGGTAGCAGTCGAATTAAGTCAACAGGACAAGGATAGAGAAATTTTTAATCTAAACAGATTACTCCATTGCGTTGTAACAGTTGAACCGCGACGTAAAAATACTGACACCCGCCAATGTACCAACTGCCAGTTAATAGGGGCACACAAAAAACTATTGCACTTACCGCCGCGATGTGTGAAAATGCACAGAGCACCATCACTACTCCCAATGTCAACGAAAAAAGGGCTCTGACCAACCAAAATGCCAATTGCGGAGGAGAATACACCGCAAACTATAGAGGCTGCCCCTATATAAGAAAAGCACAATAATAAGCCAGCGTTTCCCATAATTAGACCTCTAACCCTAACGCGTTAATTACTGGTAAAGTTACGTCTAATGCTACCTATGCTTCACTGCTCCAAAAAAATACTCCCACCTCCAATTCAAATGTTCTCAATAAAAGCACCCCTACTCCTCCAGCTGACAATTCTCTTAAATCAAATATTCTACAATCAATCCTAGAAATGATCACTCCACACCTTGAACAAATCAAAAACTTCATCATGTTCCTAATCCCTTTGCTCTTCCAAAATGGCTCCAAATAAACAACATCATCTCAATAAGTTAACATTTTTGAACTGGAATGCGAATGGACTGAACAACAAAGAGCAACCTTTTTAGATTTTATGGCACCTCATGGAACTGACATAGCATGCGTAACCCAAACGCATCTAATCCAAAATGAGAAATTTGCCCTACCGGGCTATCACATCTTCAGGAAAGACATATCTAATACTATAGGGTGGGGAGGTTCAGCAATAATTGTAAAAGGAAACCTAAACGTCCCCCAATTGAATTAATAAATATGCATCAACTACGGTAAATCTCACTATGGAAGACAATAGTACACTAAAATAGTATCCAGCTATAAACCATCAAAGAATCAGCTTCTCCCAGAGGATCTACAACAAATATTTTGCAACCAACTCCCCACGTTATTAATAGGCGACCTGAATTGCAAACATCAAAATTGGGGCTGCAGAAAAACCAACCCGAATAGTGTGAAGCTCGCGAACATATCTTCACAACTGGGATTGCAGGTATCAGCAGCATCAGAATATACTTTGTTACGGTATAAAAAGAACTTTACGACACCCACCCAAGGTGAGCATCGCACCACGGAATCAGTCCTGACAAACTGGTACACTTGCCCTAAAATCGGTTCGAAATAGGCTAATAGGCCACGGCTGGAACGCTCAGGGAGTCGGGCGTGAGTCACACGATACGTTCTGGGCAAGCGTGTTGTGGCATAATATATATACAGGGTATGTCGAAATTGTGAGGGCGCCACCAAGCCTGTCTTAACCCGGCTAACCGGGCCTGGACGGTTAGACGGGAGCGAAGCACGCAAAATACTCCGCCGATAGGATTACTCAAGAAATGCAAGGTCAAATAACAATTTCGGGGTTGCCTTATACAAGGATTGTAATTAGGTGTCGACTACGCAGCTGTCTCACCCACCTGTACGCTCAAAGCTTCCTCGTTCCGTCGCACAATAATCAGTACAATGAAGGGGGCGCTTATCTGAAACAGAACATGCACAAGTCGAAACAAAACAATAGTTCCCTTAGCTAACAAATCATGTATTGACTAACGGGTTACAATGGGGCAGCAGAGTGCGTCGCCCTATATCTATAACTAGATTATAACTAAGGACACCAGCTGGCGCGCGCTTTAAACCTAGCGACAGATGTTGAACAGTAATGAACAGTAATGAGCAGTAATGAGTACAAATATGCTGGCGCGACGACTTATGCAACGAACAGCAAAGATCAAATTAGCAGTCGCGACATGGACAGTCTGCGATTCTGAATGAATGCACAAATATGCTGGCGCGACACCTTATGCAGCGAACAGCAAAGATCAAATTAGCACTCGCGACATGGACAGTCTGCGATTCTGAATGAATGCACAAATATGCCGACAGTGCCTGTAGGCACCAGAGATGTGACGGCTCGCTCGCGTTCACAGCGGTAATCAGTTCAAAGACACATACCTTAATAATGTAGGCGGTTAGGGGGCCTGGTACAGTTGAGTTGCGACAGGCTGCAGTCTTAGGTGGCAGGTACCTTCGATGTTCGACGGCTATAGGGATGAGTGCACATCCGCCACAATGGCGACGTGAGACGCGTCAGGACGCGTACGACGGGACGACGAAAAAATGGGCCACTTTCGTTCTGCGGGACAGATCCTCGTAGGTCGAGATGAAGGGGGCACGACCCCTTACTTACGGAAGCAGGAACTGGGCTCAAAAACACCCACGCTACGCCGAAGACAATTCGAAACTCACACTCACAACCACCACACAAGCGTTCTCTGCAACGGGCTGCGGTCAACTGCCCTTAAGGCGAAAACGTTTGTCACATAATTGCTGAAGCAGCACTCGCCGGGAAAAAGACTGACGCCCCCGCCAAGGGCGGGAGCGCCGTACGAACTCACACACTATCCGACCTCTTACTTGTTCGACGGCTCTCGGCTGAATGCCCAGAGGGAAGCGCTGGCAAAGGTCACCTTGGTCGTGTCCCCACGTGACTAAACCTCGGCAGCCAATCGCAAGGCGATAAAATGAAACAAATTAATGCCGGCGTCATGATATCACGCCACAACGGCGTGTTTTCTAGAAGATTCGAAATTCTTGCGAGCGATACGCTCGGCTGCCAAAGCGCCATCAGAGGGGAGCTCCAACCGACGAGAAATGCTGCGTTTGGGGCCAAATATGTGCGAAATCGTGATTCTGGAATTAGGCGATGGAGCCAAATAAAGAACTAAAAGGGTCTAGCATACGGGCACGCTGCCCTAAAGCCTAGGTGGCTATTTAAAATACCAAAATGACCTGAATCAAATGTGCGGAAAGATTGAAAATGGTTTTAACCTAGCAACAAGTTGCCCTAAAGGCGTGAAATGCAATTAAGCATCTACAACCGCAAAATGACTTAACAACTTATTACACGTACAGGACAAATCACCTGCCAGAGATATTAAACATTCTCTTCTTCTTCTCTTCTCTTTAGCCTTCCGTCGTCCATGTTTGAACATAGGCCTCTCTCATTTCTTTCTATCTTGCCCGGTT
>OW679194.1:23204984-23237542 GCA_940337035.1 Agriotes lineatus | reverse complement strand
AATCAAATTAACACAAAGAGGTTTGCTACGTGCAGGTATGAAACATATAATTCATGTTAGCCAATATAAAATACATTTTGTGAACGATTATAAAAAGATATGAGGCGAAGGAATGATAATATTGCAATAGAGCAAATGAATAAGGCAAATTAATAACTATAAGAATAAATTACTACGTCCTTATTTCTACTTGGCAAAATATGCAAGAAAACTAGACAGTTAAGTGTTGTTTAAAATTTTGGTGAAAAGCAAACATGAGATTCAAACATTCTAAAAGGAAGTGAGTCAATAAACATACGTGAATACACAATAAGAACATTTAATAACAAGTGCAGTGCGCCAACAGACAATTAAAGACTGAACCAATGTGCACAGTAAATTAGTTTATAAGAATTGTGTAGTTCTAGTTACTGTTAATAATAATTAAGGTAAAATGTACTGTATTTGAACTAAGATAATATCCCGTTTTTGTAAATTTATTAGTAGATAGGCAATTGTTTATAACCGTTGAAGAGAGAAACAGTTGAATAAATTATTTGATGTCACACCAAAATTTGCTCTGTGTTTAATTAAACATTTATCCTATTTATCATTAACTTACATGAAAATAAATCATACCACAGTGATCAGCGCAATTTGAAGTTTCTATACAAGTGTGGGAAATATTTTCTACGACAAAAAGTTGTTTTCCAAGTGGAGCCGTCCGAACTTGGGATCGGCACCGATGAGGCAGCTACGGGTTCGACACCAGCTAAACCAAAGATAAGCAGAACCGTGTGGACGTTGCAGAGCATCGTGAGCACGAGCAGCAGCGAGACCAGAAACCCCAACACCCGGTACAGCGAGTTCCAGAGGAATTCCAACTCAGGCGCCTGTCCGAGGAAGCTACCGTTCACAAATGCAGTATAAAATACTGTAGCAACTTAAATAATAGCTTGAGGAGCCGGAAATTTACGTACCAGGAAGATAACACCAAAAGCAGCAGAGGCCAGGCGTATCCGAGCCGATAGCAGAATTATTTTGCCAGTAATTATAATTAAAAGCCAAATTGTGAGGTTAAGTGTCCAGAACAAATGAAATCGACCCGAGCGGAGTCGGTTTAACAATCAAGGTCCGGTTTTGGCTAAAACAAAAGAAGTTAGAACCGCCAAAATAAGATTATTTGAATATTTACCTGATTTAACGTTCACAAAAGTTAGAATTTGCTAATCAAACGACATGTTATGCGAGGTTAGGAACCCCTTTGTACTTTTGATACCAGTTCATAGTTGCGCGGCTGCATAGTAAAATCGAATGGGAACGCAGTGGCGTGCCGTTTAAATAAACTAATAGTGAAATTGTCATAAGCCACCCTTTGATGAGAGTTCAATCTTTACCGGAGCTAGCATATTTTAAATGATAATTGCAGTCAGATAAAATAAAAGAGAGGGCATAATACAATTTAATTTGAAGCAATAAAATTAGAACCATCTGATTTTTACTCAGTTCAACATTTGAAAATTCTTAAATAATAACTTATTAATATATACAATGTGTGGTGTAAAATTAAATTAATAGAACGAATAACAGCAGTTAGGGTCAACGCCATTACAATATATATATATTTATTACTGGATACTGCCTTCTGTGTTTCTATATATATATATATATATATATATATATTTATTACTGCATGTGCACTAATATATATATATATATATATATTTATTACTGCATGTGCACTATAGTACCCATAATTCAATAAATCTGTGATAAGTTATTGGACTTAGTTAATTTGTTTGTTCTGCTAGATTTATCTCTTACCTTGTGGTGGTCCGACGCAAGGATTAGACAACGTCGACGACCTGGCCCTCTTCCTTCGTATTTTTCTTTTTCCTTTTTAGAGTAGCTGGAACCCCGACCCTTCTCGGGGAGTTAGCCCAATTAGACCTATATTTACCAGCCGGCAAAATACCTACTATAACTTTCGCCAACAGGTAAGGCCAAAACATTTATCCTTCCTCACAACTTCTTGACGGACTGCTAAAGCGATAGGTGGTGTTTGTTTGTGTAGTGAGCTCGTGCGCCCTGTGTTGTTCGTATGACCGCCAGCTTTGCAAAATTTTGTTGGGCCGTAAAGAAGCCTTCTTCCCGTAGCTGTGGGGATCCAAACTGCAGAGCTGTACAAGCCTTCGGTCTCGTCCGTTCCGATTTTCCCGAGTGGGACATAATTCAGACCCTGCCAATTGGGGAATTATTCTCAGGGGCCGCTCGGCTTCCACGCATCCGCAGACAGCGCGTTCGTTGCACTGGTGAACTCGCCAACCGTCGTGACGCAATCGCTTGGCTGACCCATTCAGGTAGCGTGTGTATTTAGTATTAACCTAATTCATCCAACTATTCAGGCCTAATTTATGCATTTACTTACTGACGCAGCTCCGCTTGACCGAGGCCGGTTAATAATCAAATTCATTCAACTGTTCAGGCCTAATTTATGTATTTACTTACTGACGCAGTGCCAATGGACCGAGGCCGTTAATAATCAAATTCATTCAACTGTTCAGGCCTAATTTATAAGATTATTTCCTGATTCATAACTGCCTACCAAGACCTCTTGTAAAACTAAATTTTTTCAGTTGTTTGCGCATAATTTGTGTGTTACTTGTTGAAACATTACCAGCGTCGCTGAGGCCGCGGTGAACTAATTTCACTTGCTTGTTTAATTATAATTAGAGTTAAAGCATCTCCCAGCTGGGTTATAGATTTAGACCATTCTTTATGTGTTTACATTGTGTGTATCAATCTTAAATACATGTTTTTAGACCAACAGATCGGTTCATAGAACAACGCCTTATGTTTTTCGACAAGTCGGTGCATGCTTATTTTCAGGTTATGTTATATACTATGTAAAGTGTACGGCGAATCCTGAGTGTTTAAACGTGACATTTAAGTTTGCCGCTGCAGCGTCGAGAGTTGTGAATCCGAGCACTTGTATCATACCCCGTTTGACCTTCGAGGTTCTGTTAAACGTGGGTTTCCGGATTGAATCTCGTGGCGCCCATTTGTTTTGCAACACCCTATATGTATACCGTTACGCTTGCCCTGTAGTGTACCATTTCCAGGACCACACCCATCTCCCTGACCGTATCAAGCTTGTTTGGTGTGATTTCCAAGGTAAGTGTTGACGTCTCCTAGAGTTGATTAAGCATTTGGCACTCCCTCACTCGTGAGTGTCGTTAAAACAGTTTGATACTGTAACAACAGGACAGACAGACAGACAGATTTGAAAACACATGTTCTTCGTCATCTAGAAGCCCTAAAACGTGAAGATCTGGAGAAATTTCAGAAGGTGATTTTTTCACGATTACAATACTTCCTTTGTCTTTCAGAGGAGCATAGTAACAGCAGAGTAAATATATAATTCAATAAAATTTTAGAGTGTTATAGATTCTTGACTGGAATTGGAGGTCGCATTACTAGAAAGATTTAATTTCTAACCGTATCCTCTATTTAAGGCCACCTGGGTGGCTGAGTGGATTTGTAGTCTGCATAGCAACCAGGTGGACATAGGTTCAAATCTGGCCGTAGCCGAGAATTTTCTCGAAGCGGCAGTGGATTTGAACTCATTAGTTAAGTTAGCTATAAGTTGTTGAGTTTGTGGTATGTTTGCATGCGGGAGAGCGTAATGTAAGTCTCATGGGGCGCATTACCTCCATTGCACTTCCCGCAGGGTATGAATGGTCCTCGACACCGAAAGGTGTAAAAGAGGCTATAGATTATGAATGGATGAACGAATTATCCTCTATTTAAATTGATTGCCGTTTATTAGCTATCATTTAAGATTTTGGAAATTTCAACAATTTATCAGTTTTACTATACTAACTTGCAAATGAGCAAATAAAAGATTAATCCACGTATTTTTATGTTTTTACGTTTAAGCATCTAGAGGTTATGTTACAATAAATAATCAATGTTCTTTGATTGTCTTTGATTAACAATTTATTTGCAACCTACACAAGCATTACTAAGTAAATTTTGTAGACATGATATGGCACTGATAGAGGGAAATCTCTCATGATTCTGTCATATACTTCTTTCCTTATTGGGTTGCTGACCACAAATCACAATGTATTCTGGTTGGTAAGTTTTCGTTAGATAATTCTTGAACTGACAATGATGTAACTATAAAATTGACCCCTCCCCCAAGATCAATTTTGGCTTTCCTTTTCCAAAAAAATTGCAACGTGTATCACACAACTATCATTTTAAACCAATCAAATCATATTTTAATTAAAAAAATGCTTGCACAGTCAGTGAATACAATAGTAAGTTACTTTTTCTACTCATGGCATTGAAATCAGTCATGTTGACATTGATTCCGGTGGTTGAAATTGCATTTCAACCACTGGAGATTGAAATGCTCGGACTACCGGGATTTCAAACTGTTTGACATTCAATTGGTGACAAGAGAAATGTCACTTTATGTTTACTTTTTTCTAAAGTGCATTAATTTGTTAAAATGAGTGAAAATTCGTAGAAAAAATTGTATATGCAACTCGTGGTTGATAAAATTTCAACGTCTCGAGTTACTTTACCACTCTCAACGTTGAAATTTTATTTCAACCACTTGTCCCATAATATACTATTATTATATTATAATAACTAAAAAAACTACACGAACGTTTACTAATAAACCAGGGCCAGCCAACTAGTACCTACAAACTGCGATACGTTTGTTTAATCGGCCCTAGTATCTTTTGGACTAAGCTTGCACAGAAGTTATACTACATTTAAATAACAATATGCATGCAATCTTAGTTTTAACTAACAATATGCAAGAAAATAGACCAAGCACTAATATTATGTGGGAAAAATCCTTAAAATGTAGGGGGCAAAAGTACCCAGGTACCCAGGTACTTTTGCCCTATACGAAAATGTGACTTTTGCCCCATACGAAAATCAAACTTTACGTTACTTTTACTGACCCAGAATCCATGCGATTTTCATGTGTCCACATGATCGTCACATATCATAAGTTGTGTAAGAATTTTGTTTTAAAAATACAAGGAAAAGTAGTAAAATACCTTTTTAGACTACCACATATGAAAGTAACATTATCGCGACAACAGCCTACTACAGAAGGTTGACAATTTCATACACTAGCACGATATTATATCGTATCAGTCATATCGTAGCGGCACAAAGTTATTCAATTAATCCAGATGTTTTTGCTTTATTGGTTGCTATGGTCTGTGTGGTCGTCTAAAAAATCGTTTTCATAACTCGCTCGAAAGTGCAAACATCTGTGCTCGTGTTTTAGATCCACTCGGGCTACGCTACGCTGCGCCCTCATTTTGTCTAATCAACACTCGCACGATATTTGCTGCTTTCGACGCTTGTTATAAACAAAAAATTCGTAACATCTACATGTTATTGTACTATATCAGTACTGTCTCCTTGATCAAAATGTTTTAGCAATAAGAGCCAAGGCCGTTAAAATTTAACAGGCACGGCCGTTAGAACTGTTGCTGTACTACCAATTTACGTGCGTTATTTTAATTTATTGGAAAACGAATTTGTAAACATTCATTGCTACACTACCAAATTATGTGCAGGACTTAGGTTACTAGTAAGGGTTACTTATATTATTTATATTAAAATTACATATCTTAAAATTGTTCACTTTTAGTAGATATTACGAAAACGAAAGCACACGGCCGATATTACATATAACTGACTCGGGTAACTTTTATTAGTGTAACGTTTCGCTCTTGATTAAGCGCTACCGAACTTTAATTTAAAATTAAAAGCGCTTAATCTTCGCGTTTCTGGCGTTACAACATTCCCAGAACGCTCGAGTCGCGAGTTCCTCGTTCTGCGAGACTGGAACGGAGAATTATTCACAGCGCATCCCTTTCCCCAAGCGCTGTGATGCCCAGCGGAACTAGAACATTTAAATGGAATTTCTCGCCGTCCGGACCACGAGATAATTCCGAGAAAGCGAACCTCGCTGCTCCAGGCCGATCCCGCGGCTCCAGATGAGGAAGGCTTCGTTCCTACCTCAGCTGGAGCTTCCAAAATAGACCAGTCCGAGAGGTAATCCGAAATTATTCCGGAATTATCCCGACCGCCCAGCTTGATTCCGCCGCTTCTCGCCGACCAGAAAATTTCGGGATAATCTCGAACTAGCATCCCCAGGTACCTGCTTGCATTCAAATTACCATATGACTGTGACATCGGAATACGGTGGTTTGAATTATTACATTCAGCTTCGTGCAGTTTATGGCTGGGAACATCGGAATAAACTGACTTGGCTAATTAATATTTTGCGAGGCTCATCCTGATCATTTATATTCAAATTGATTTATGGCTGGGAAATCAGAATAAATTAATTTCAAACGTTTACTATTTTGGCGGCCCCTAGAAACTCGTAAAGTTCAATTGGCGAATGACCGGATTTCGGAATTCGCCACGTTGGATTACTTTACGTTAAAAAAACCTGCTTAAGTATCGCACACACCCGTGTATTGAAATGCCATAATTCAAATTCGTACAAAGCCCTAAAACTCATACTAAAATTTAGTTAAAGTTACGTACAATTGAGTAGACTGTTGCTAAATCTTACTAAGTTTAGATTTTTGAGCCCTAAAACCCGTCTCGCATTTCATGGGAAAATAGGCCGTTTCTAAAGACATAGTAAAAACCCGTACTTGCCCTGTAGAAATATATTTTGTCCATAACCTTGACACGCTTACGAATCTAGATACGATTGCCTGCAATTCGACCCATACATTAGGTCAGGCTCTCATCCGGGTTTATCACAAGGAAGTACACGTGTGCAGATACCCGCATAAAGTAACGAACTCATAGCTTCAATCAATTCCCTTTTTAATTAAAATAAACCAAAATCTTCCCGCTTGTTTACAATAACACGAGTTGTCATTAATTCCTCTATCGTTGCAGTTCTGTCAACACTGACTCGAATCCACCGTTCGTTCCAACGAAAGCGCATAGCGAAGATCTCTGCAATATACCCATGCGACTGAAGTGGCCTACCTTTCCAGGACCAGCCACAGGATCAGCATTAAATATAATTTAAACAAAATTAATAATATAGCTTGTATATAATTTTCCAAATGATTTATTTTATTTTATGATACAGTGTTGAATAAATTTATTTTTCGTTACTTGTTGTTCTTTAAATCAGTTCAAGTGTTAATAAATCGACCCTAGGCCCAATTAGAAGCTACCACTCATAAGGGCACAATTAGTTAATGCTACAGATTAATTTACAAAAAAATAAATATAACCATGTAGCGTTGTATTAGCCTCGAACTAATCGGCCTCGGGCACAAAATATATCCTCGTACGTTATATGCTCAATATCAGCCTAATACCGTTAAATACTATATCAACTAGATTGTAAACATTACAAGCAAATGAGGAAAAATATCAATTACCTCATTGCAAAAATAAAAACGAGATTTGAGACCTTTGCCCCGCGCGGACTTTTACCCCACGCTACTCTAACGGTATGCCAATGTTTTCTCTTGGATCATGAAGCAAATGCTTTACAGTTTTGCTACATTAATTAGCCCCAGAGATGGAACAGAACACCACTATAACATGAGAGCATTATTTAACTTATAACATTTAACATTTTCTAATTAACTTGTAACTTCATAGGTATAAATAATGGGTGTTTAGTTAAATTTATAATTAGAGTCGCCAGTACTGAAGTTTATTGTCAGTTTATGTCAAATTCGAGGTTAGTAGGTTTGTTTTTCTTTGTTCTTTGGAACAGACTGACTCAAAAGTTAACCTACAATTCGCGAATTTGAGAGAGTTTGACAATACACTTACTGCCAAACGTATAACACCAATCACGGGCAACTCTAATTATAAATTAAAATGAACACCCGTTATTATTATATCATGCCCGCCAGATATACCCATGTTTTTTATATCTTAAATTCACTTAACGGACTCGAATACGATGAAAAACCGGTTTTATGTTTTCAAAATTATTTTTATTGTTCAACATAGCATGTTAGACGTGCAAAACATTTTGTCCAGCGATACTCTAAGGCTTTGATCCCATGGCGGAAGGCGCTTTACTCAAGGTCTGCAAAATATGTGAGAACAGTGGTGTTAATTTTGTCAAGAGAAGAAAATTTTTATCCACTGAGGAAAATTTTCAGCGTAGGGTATAAGTAGCAGTCAGAGGGATCCAAATAAAGTGAATAAGGTGGAGCAGGAAGAAAATCGTGCTTTAATTCCATGACTTTACCCATCGCAGTAACTCTAGTGTGAGGACGTGCATTTTCCTGGTAAAAATTATTTTCCTATTCGCGAAACCTGGCCATTTTTTGTTGAATATGTTGGTGCAATTGGACCAAAAGGTTATCAAAGCATTCACTATTTATCCTTTATTCCTGTAGAAAGTAATTGATCATCAAAATCCCTTTTGCGTAGCAAAAAACCGATGCCATCGTCATGCCGACTGATTTTAGAGTAATTGCTTTCTCTGAAGCCGAAAAACTAGGTTCTGTTCATTGCTTTAATTTAAATTTTGTCTCTTGGGTATACATTTGATCAGTAGTAACAAATCATGCATAAAATCAGCTTCTTCTTAAGAAAGTCCAGACACTCTTGTCAAAGTTGCATTCGAACACATTTTTAATCAAATGTAAGCAAACGCGGCTCCCATCGTGCGGACAGCCTTTTCATGCCCAATTCTTGGATTAAAATATCGCACACCAGCTCTTTTGATATGCTCACAATATTCGTTATTCCACTCAATTTCAGTCATTTGTCTTTCAATACCATGGATTTTGGTTACAGTGACACTTCTTTCGAGTTCAGAGGGGTGCTCAACTTGGACGCTCGTACAACTCTATTAAATTTAACCAACTCATTTTACATATATATATTTGCGAGATTCTACGGCGATCGCCGCTTTTCGCTTCTTAGACGCCACGCTTTACGATCTGTCCAATCGTTATCTTGCAGATTTCTTGATCGCATTGCTTCCTGTACGCGTTGTTTCCATTTCGTGCGTGGTCTTATTTTTTCGGTCGTATATGTATGATGTAGCATCTTCACTCAGTACAGTTTTCGTCTTTTCAAACATATTTGCACTTTTTAAGACTTTTGTATACGAAAAGCAAATAATGGTCAGTATTTTCCATTGTTAAACAAATACAACACACGTTTTCTTCAAACAGCTGCTAACAACAAATTACTTCTCAGATGAACTATTTTCAGTGTTGCCAATTCAAAGATGGAAGTTGACATTTTTGAATATTATCCAGACCTCGTATATCAATAAATATTATGTTACACATTTCTTTAAATTTTATTATAGGAGCTTTCTTTAATGATTTGTTTATGCTTCAGTAAAACCTTTACCTGCAAAAACAATTTAAAAATGCAGGTACTGACGTGAGCGATAGTTATTGCAAAATTTACTAATTATCCATTAGGAGAGTAAATAACTTCATAGCACGTATACTAGGGTACAGGTTACCTACGTAAAGAATCAACGTATTGAAAATTAATATTTATTATTAAATACCTACCACCTGAATTATAATATGCTCAATTATATAATAGCAACCAATACGTAACATTTACGCGCCAATTCTAATAGTTATTCATTGAAATTATTTTCAATATCGCCACTGAACCGCTGTCATTCTACAGTTTTGGATACGTCAAAACCATTCTTGACATTTCTGACCTTTTCAAGGTTACTAATTTTGAAAACTAGATAACGCTACTTATCGTATATTGTAAGGTCACTAGATTAATACACTAAGTATAAGGTAACGCCATTCCATTCCTATCGTGAGAATGTGAGAAATTTATGAGATAAAGATAACAAATACAAATTTCCGAAGTGCAATAGGGAAGACACTAGTTTTTGAGATTTTCGTTTTGGTGTAACGGCACTACTGTAAAGTCAAATTATGATAATATTGTGTTTTTTATCCCCAGTTGGAGAAAATTGTGTAACAAGGATAGATTTAAAAATCACTAATGGCGGTACCTTACACTTTAGTGTGTTGATCTAGTGACCTTATATATTGAGATAGACAGAGAAAACCCTAAAGGTGACCGACGGCCTCATATGGATTTCCCATAGATTTAGTTGACCTTGGTCACTAATTCAAACTTGACAAGTTTCTATTAGTATACCAACCCTTAAACAAACAAAACGTTCTAGCAATAATATTTTTGTCTTCCTTAGGATACAAAAAATTTGTAAAATAAGAATCAGATATATCACGTGACCGTACCACTTCTGCATGTTGAAGGCGGTTTGACACCCACACACGACTATCTTTTTTTTCTGGTAGTAGTATTTTGGTATTCCTTGTAATGCAAAAAGTTAGTGAGATAAATCAGGTGGTAAAAAGCATGTCATTTTCATTTGCATGACTTGAAACGAACGTCCTGTACTACAGAGCGACTCAGATGCAAACTTCTTATGTATATTTTCTTGTTCAATATGGTAGTACTTCGTTGGATTAATCTCTCTTAGCATAGTAAAAAAATACAACAGCAATTTACTATTGCGGTTACCTAACTATATGGCGGACATGTAAAACAAAATGATGGAAGGTGGAACATCGTCATACCACAATGAAGTCAGTGCTTAGTTGTGAGAACTCAAGGTCGACCGCAAATGAGATGTACGAACGACATAAAGAAGGAGGCGGGTTTATGCTGATGGGGGTAGCTCAAAACAACGATAAGTGGTGACAAATGGGAGAGGCCTACTATATTCAAAGATGGATAACCGTAGACTGAAGAAAACAATCTGATTTAATCAAAGCAATTACTGAATGTGTATTACGATACACTAAATAATCATAGATGCCAATTTAAAAATAACAAAATTTACGTACATGTACGTACGCCACTATATAAATAATCTGATTTATCAAAGACACCGAAGGATGTTTCTTAATTGCTTTGAAAGCCGAACGTTATTGCACTATTTTCTATAAAAGTAACCCCACAAATCGTTGTTTATTCAGAGTATTCTGTATTGCATAACATCACTTGGAACCTCCATTAGCGCACGTGTCTGTTCCCAGGCTTCCCGCATCATCCCTTATGTAGCGACACTTATTCGAAACGCCACAGCAAACATCCGCGGAGTTCCTTCTGGATATTATACCTTTGCCAGCAAATCTCGACCCCGAACGAGTTAATTCCAATTAGTTCGTTATCAAAGCTCATTTTTCCTGTCCCAATAAATGCTTGAGAACACGCATTTCTAGTAGTTGGAACGCGAAGACGAAAAGGCTTAATTGCGAGAGTTTTTGTTTAAGAAGGAATTTGTAAGCCGTTCGCCGGGAGCAGTTTTTGGCGAGGGACGGCAAAAACTGCCCTGTTGTTCGACGCTGAAAAGAGCCGATAGGACGTGAAGCAGATGTCGTTTATTGCACGGCAAAAATACTGAGCTTACAAGTTCGGCACAAATATATCGGCGCACCGGAATTTACTGCTCCTTCTCCGCGTGCGATAGAGGCGGTCGATGAAAGATGATTGGAGTCTACAACTTAACATTATATAGGTACGGACAATTGTATAACAATATCGTTTTGTCTCTTTTAATTACGTTCTGATGTCAACCTTTGCTTAAGCATAAATGTCGACAGTTGTTAGATTTGACAGTGCGAACTAGATGTTAAATTATAGAACTCTGGTGCTACTCTTACTAAAGACTTAGGCTTTCTCTAAAAATTTAGGCGCTGTTTATGTGGTTAATATTATAAAAAGTAATTAACAAATTGACACAAATTATTAATAATTTATTCTTATTCACATGGATCCTCGGAGTGAGCTGCAGGTGGCTCCTGGCGATGCCTGCACAGCTGGAACGTAGGTTGATAGTTGTCATCCTTGAACCGGCACTTTCTTCAGGCTCAACACAGCTCGATAATCCCATAGTTTATAGATCTTTCCGGCAAACTCAGCTCCAGGCGTAGAAATTGGATCTCTGCTGTATGGCATCCTCAAGATCCTACCTTTCAAGGTGCTTCATAGATGCACTCGTGTTTAGAGGCTGCCTTTGGGTGACCACTGTGTGTCGGACGCTTTTCTTGTGGATTATGAAGGTTATATTTTCTAAATGTACTTATATTTTCCTAATTTTGGAAGCACAAGCGTTTTTTCCCTTCTAGGGAAAGATTTGTTTTTACATCTCCAAGACGACCAACTCAATTATTTCATATATAAACACGATAAACCAGACTATCTAATTTACATACTTGATCCATATTATACCTATTTTTAAGGGGTAAATTATTTAATTCATATTAAATAGCAATCAAGACATCCTGCTCTGGCTATCATAAATTTTTGCTTAATAAATTTTATAGATCATAATTTACCTTAATAATTACCTTATGTACAAATATCTATCTAATTCTTCTTTTCCTTTTAGGCCTTCCTCTTAAGCTAGGCTCCGCCAGAAATACAATATAGGGTGTTTCAAAACTGCATGGAACAAATATAAGGACGTTATTCTGCATCAAAAAAGAAGAGAAAAACTCTAATAAACATATGCCCTAAAATCACTCATTTCAAAGATATCCTTGATTAAAGAATTAAAGATAGCAATTCGTTTTTAAAATGTTAGATTTAGTTAGCTAGTGTTTGGTTTTAATTATCTGTAGGTTTTGCTAACAATTGTAAAATAATTATAAGTGACTCAAAAGAAAGATATTACTTCGAAAAGTTACTATAAATTTTACTTTAAAAAAAAAACTTGAAATAATTTATTTTGGAAAGCATGCTTATTATTTTTCTACTTTTTACTATAGAACAACGCCCACATATTGTATGTCAACAAAAAACATGTGCTGGAACAAAACACCAGCCTATGTTTGAAAAACGGATTGATATCTTTAATTCTTTGATCAAGGATATCTTTGAAATGAATTATTTTAGGACGTATGTTTATTAGAGCTGTTCTCTTATAGTCCATTACATCTAGGCCTAAACTACTGAATAATTCATATAGAAGCAAATAAGGTCTTTTCAGGTGTGTTTCAGTGTCCTGAATAGAAGTAGCAAAAGTCCCGAGGATGGGGTTGTACGCATAAAATTTGGCAACGCTGTATTGGGCTGAAATTGGGCTCAAAAATCATTTTTCGCGAATATCTCGGTATCCATCGACTCTAAGATAAAAATACATCAGAACGAAAATAAAGGTAAGGAAATTGTCTAAAAAAATGTAGCAATTCATTTTCTCGTAAATCCGATCGTTTTTGTCAAAATGATAATTAAAGTACTCTGTTCCACACCACCCTTGATGTTGAGTACTAGGCTCGTTTTTTTTCATTTGGTATCCCCTGTGGCTCCTCCACGACTGTAATACTTATATAAATGTTGTAAAATTATTCATTTTGCTTTTCATCGTTTATTCGTTCTATAAATTCATTATATGTATTGTTCGAGGGAATCCGTTGGGTCAATCTCAAAACTTTGATTCTCTGCATCACTGATGGTTTATTTTTCTTTAATTGGTTCAGTATTCAAGCAAGATTGTCAGCAAGAGCACCTTGGGCCTCTAAGCAAATATAAAAATGGCCCCCCTTGTAAAAATATTTATATACTTAATGAATTGTATATTTATAATTATAGTACTTATACAAAATAAACATTTAACAAAAAATCTGGTGTGATACACGCACACAACTTTCTTTTACAGTGATCTTATAATTAGCCAAAAATTTGATTTTCAATTTTTAAGCATTTGTCAAAAATTTTCAAAAATTACAATTTCTGCAAAAACTGTACAAAATAGAGCGTTAGTTGAAGAGATATTTCTCTAGAATTTTAAGCTGAATTAAAAAATGTAATAACATACCGGGTGTTCTATTTAAAATAGGAGTTAATAAAAAATAGGAAAAAAAAATAAACCCATTTTAGAAGTATTCAACTGGAAAATCACCTATCTCACATCAATACACATTCAAAATGTAATAAAAATGTGAAGTTTGAAAAAAAATCGTTAGAGCAGTTTTTGAAAAATCGAAAAAAACTGAAAAATCACAAGAGTAAACACCTACTTCCGGTTATGCGATTTTTTTAAAAAGCTTGCTGTCGCATTTACATAGTACACAAAACTTATATATGAAGTTTGAACGCCATACCTCTTTTCGTTTTTGAGATATTCTGTTCACAGACACACACACAGACAAACAGACACACAGACAGAAACACACGCAGACAGACCAATGAAAAAAAAATATGTTTTTAGGGTTCAGGGGACTCTAAAACGTGAAGATCTGTTGAAAACTCAATTTCGATTTTTTGGGGTGAATCCAATACTTTCTTTATTGTAAAAGGAAGTAAAAATAAAATAACATCTTGTTATAACCAACAGAAATAGAGTAGTAAATGCCTAACATTTCACACATTTTATAGCTAACATATCTAAAAAAACAATTAAAAATATAAAACTAAATAAAATCTTCAAGTTGGTATAGGCAGAAATAGAAAGAAAACTGATGGATAAATATCTACCTAGGTAACACTAGTAAAATAAAATAATATTCAGATAAAATGTTAATAATCCATGTCAAAATAGGTAACAAATACTTAGTATTTATTTGTATCGTTAATATGTGTAAAACGCCGTAAAAATAAATTGAGCAGAAATAAAAAATGCATCTTTCTGGCCTTATTGACAGCAAATTGTTCCACAAGATTTTTATGTCCATCGTAGACGATGCTTTTTGCTCAATTGACAAAACCAAAAGGTAATGTAGCCTAGCTTGGCTCGTAGAATTTTCTAAATAAGGTTTTTTCAACTTGCTAAATGATCTTTCTATTGTGGCTAATGTTACAGGTAGAGTCAAGAATAAAACAAATGCAGTAATAATCTCGCCAAAACCGCTTTCGAGTACATCATATTTCTGTAGGAATAAACATGTCAAACCTGGAACACCCATGCTATCATTTAAATCCTCTTTTGGTAAGGAGACATTTTGACATCCACCCCTACTCTTTAGAGGATTCCATTCATTACCTAACCATTTCGGAACTCGAAAGTAAACACGAAATAGATGCTGTTGAACTGCGTCAAGAGTGGGTGGTAATAAATTCAATTTCATTGGTCTGCTTCTGCTTCAAGTCTTGCCGTTTTTTCAACAGTTCCAGAGCTGCAGTCTTGCCTTTATTAAAAAGAGCAAATGTCGTATCACAACCAGAGAATGCGTGCAAAAATAATACGTGATCTCGAATTTCATTGTACTGATCGAAGCTTCGTGAAAAATAAATTTTTCGTGCGACCTTTCCCCTGGCTGGTTTAAGAAGAAAAATTTCTTTTTCGGCAAGTTCAACAATGAAACTATTAGCTTCAAACTTTTCTCTCAGCATCGAAATCAATCTGCTTTTATTTCGATTGTTTGAAAGAAGCTTCTCTTGGCTTACAGTTGCAACCATCTACTCATCAAAGTAGTTATCAACAGATGAAGATTTTGACTACCGGCGTAGTTGCTTCATAGCATTCACACTATTCTTTGTATTTTCGTAACCATTGAAAACAGTAATGGAGTTTGAGCTAAAGTGCTTTTCTACATAATTAACATATGCTTGGCAAATCGATGACATAAGTGACATTATCCAAATCTGGTTCAAGTTTTAATGTCTGGAAGTTGTCATAGAAAGCTGACTTGTTGATTTTTTGCATACCAGCTTCATCAAAGAGTGACACCGGAAATGGAGCCCATGCATACTCCACATAGTTGAGAAGTTCTTCATTTGTTCTTTTAACGACACTAATTCTCTGGAACAATAAGAGTGAATCAATGGGCACTGTTGTATCATGGACTTTGAGATTGCTGTTGGCAGTTAATAGTGGAAGCACTCTGTCGGCACGTGAGAATTTAATATTATAGAAATTGTTTCCAATTTTTTTCTTCATTGCAGTAGTTCCAATCGTATAAGCATTCTGACAGTTAATTTTTTCATCACCAGTAACTCCTGTTGCAATCGACATAACTTTTTGTAAAATTGGGAAAGGATTGTGAGAATTGAACCAATCTGTTAGTTTTTGAATATCCTCGATGTCTCCCTTTATACGAGATTCACGAGCATCAACGTGCTGTTCTCCAGAGTGAAAAGAAAGCCCACAAAAGTTAACGAGTCTTTCGCTGATGTTACTAGCAGTCAATAAACCGAACAGCCATTTATTGATGACATTTTCATTTGTACTTCTCCCACGTGTGATACCTCCTTTTGATTTCGACGATTTCATCAAAGACTGCTCAATTATCATATGAGTAGATGTTTCACGGAAGTATTTATCAGAGCCCTTATCTGAGAAAAAGTCGTTCGTGAACTTCTGAAGAGCTGTATTATCCATTGAATTTTCTAGACCTTCCATCTCTTGCACATATAAATGTGCAGATAATGCGTAGAGAAAAATGTACAGCCGCATGAAAATACTGAATCAGTTGTTTTACACAGGCCAAATTTTTCTCTCACTTTCCCATCCTTACCGATCGTAACAATTCTTTTGGTAATTATTTCGAAGTATTGCACCCACAGTTGTGCAGCCGGCCCTCTGTTTTTTATTTCAGCAATTTTTTCAGCAAATAACCATTTTACCTCTTCGATGACGTTCGATGCTTCAACATCTTCGAATGATTTTCCATCTACGTTATCGAGATAAAGTTTCAATTGTTCATTTCTTTCGTCATCTATGCGTACGTGTGATAAAACGGCTACAAATGAAATCTTTTCTTCCAGTGTGACTTTTCACTCGATTTTTTGACAAAAACGATAGCCTATAAGAAAAATGACACTCTTTTTTTAGACAATTTCGTTATCTTTATTTTTGCTCTGATGTATTTTTATCGTAGAGTTGATAGATACCGAGATATTTGCGAAAAATTATTTTTAAGCCCAATTTCAGCCCATAACAGCGTTGCCAAATTTTCAGCGTACAACCCCATCCTTGGGACTTTTGCTGCTTCTATTCAGGACACCGAAACACATCTAAAAATACCTTATTTGCTTCTATATGAATTATTCCGTAGTTTCGGCCTATTTTTGACTAAATGCAGTGGACTACTATATTTTGATACAGAATAACGCCCGTATATTTGTTCCGTGAAATTTTGAAACATCCTGTGTAACAGACAAGCCAGCGTTGTACTCTGATTAGGAGAGTGACAATGTAAGAAAGCAAACCCGATCGTGGACAAAGTAAGCCCGATCGAACGACGTACCGTAACGCATGCACGCAGCTTCAACCTTTTTTATTCGCATTTAACTGGATTAACAAACAAATTAAACACAGTTATTTTAAAAAGAAAAATATAGTTTCTTTAATTTGAAGGTTGGGCTGGATAGCATCCGCTAAGATTAAGCTAAACGCCAATCGGATTCTCCTGAGAATTACCAGATGTCTTGTGGTAGTTATCGCATGAGTTCGTTATACATGTTTCGTTGTCTAATTGCAAGATAATTAGCACTTGAGTATAATTGAATGTTATGGAAGAACTTTCTAGATATGTTTTATAAACGTATACTCAAGGATAATACCACAAGTAATGGATATATTTTTGACAAATATTTTGCCGTTCCCATGTAAATTATTGCGTTTAAATTTCACGATACAAAATCACATCAAAAATGTCACCAGCCGAAGGCGAGTGACATTTAAATGTGATTTTGTTGAGTGAAATTTGCAATAATTTCTATGGAGATGGCAAAATATTTAAAAAATATATATCCACTTCGAGTGGTATTTGGGACGACTATTTAACAATATTAATACATAATGATTAACTTTATTGAAAAATATTCCAACAATTAATATAATTATTCATTCCCAATTAAATTCAGCGGAATACTTCCAAAACTCAGCATTTTAAAATTTTTAAAACAAGCCACACAGTTTGTTGGGGTTTAGTGTTACGCAACCTAGCGATATCACTAAGGATAGAACATGGTTGCTAAGCGATACTTCGCAACAAGGCTATTTATTTTTTGAGTACGTACATTGTTTGGTGAATATTTTGCATGGTGCCCAATATTCAGTGATATACTGCTGTTATTGGTTGAAAAAAGCAAATGTCTGCAATGTGATTGGCTTATATGTTATAGTGTTGAATAGTCACTAATATTCCTAGTTCCCTGGGGCTTTTAATATAGTTCGTAAAATTTTATTTTGGGACACTTTCAGTTTATATATTTGCGATTTAGAGCTATGTATTAACAAACACAACACGCGTCAGTAGCACTGAACGGATTATAGGTTTATAAATGAGAGTAGAACATTCTACAAGGTTATACGTTAGATTGTAACGAACACTCAAGACTGGATAATTTTTGCTGAATTACTTACATTACTCACTTATTTTCCTTAAGAGTAGTTTATAAAGCCAGAGTTTGTTTCATACTCAAGTGTGTAGACTAAAAATACATTAAATGGGACCTGTCTGCTGTTCTGTACATTACAAGTCAGGTTCTCTTAAATTAAAATTAGTTATATAATTTATGTACAATGTTAAATAAGAAAATAAAATGCATTCGGGCGGATACTGCCGAACTGGGCTGTAATCCACGATACTTGGAATATTCTTGGTAGCTCTTGGTTCGGTCGCCTCAGAAATAATTCCTGAAGGGAGATTCAAGCGCTGATTACGGCGTATTAGTAGGGATGTTCGATACACCGAAAAGTACCGGTACTATCGTATCGTATCGTATCGACTTACAAGTACCGGTTCGGAGCAGTATCGTATACAAAAGTACCGGTACATGAAATACCGGTACACAATCGATCCGAGATATTTTCTAAATTTATTTATGCCACACTTCGAGTCCTAGTATAGCAAATAGAAGTTTAGCAATAATAGTGGAGTAACAATCAAGAAATCAACAATTGAAAAATCAGTATTAGAAATACATTTATTAAATAGTATACATAAACGCTCAAAAACTTTAAAACTAACATAAATATAATAACTGAAACATTAAAAGTATACAGGGTGAGTTTATTTGAATGTTCAGCATGGGGATCTCGGAAAGTATTGGAGATAGAGAGACTGTTAAATGGGGAAAGAATTGCAGTTTTACGAGCTCAATTTAATGAGCTTTTTGTTTTTTGGAAAAAATGCAAGCCTAACTAGATATTTCGCAAAAATAATATTTTTTCTAATTTAGTTCGGTGCCTATAGCTCTGTTATTATTAATTTTAGAAAAAATGTGTAAAGAAAAAAGTTGTAGACAATTATGTAGTTATTAACAAAATCCAACCAAATTTTTTATTTAAGCTATAATTTTTGAGTTATGACACAAACCTGTGTTTTTTCTAATGGAAACCATAGTCAGCCATGACTTTATAAAAAAGGCAATTTTTCAAAGATTCTAACGATATACCACTTAATATAGTTATTTTTATAAATAAATATATTATGGCCATTATTCTCTTTTCGTTTTCGAACTGTTCTTAAATTTGTAGTTCCGTCTGAACTTTTAACTTCACACTGACACAGTCTGCATTTTCCTCCAGAATCTGTCTTAATAAATACTTTCCAAACGTTACTGGTTGAAGGTGGCATATTTGTTTAAAAAAAACACAATATAAACCACAATTTCACTGAATAATACAAGAAAACTGATAATAAAAACAGAACTGTTAATTAATTTACCGAACACCCACGGCGACCGCGATGGAGTGACGAGTGACACAATTGTGGCAATTGCCTTATAGGCACAATTTTTTATAATCTCGGGTATAAAATTTTTCTCGGGGATTTACCGAATTTCGTTGCGATATCCTAGTGAGAAGTTGCTTTTGCTGTTATAAATAGTTAAGCTGAATAATGAAGTTCTCTTTGGATATTTAATCATCACCATAAAATTTGTTGGGATACATGAGAGCTCCAGTTCACCAGAAGTAGTCATTATTTTACAACTCATTAATTACAATTTTGCTGTACCAGTCGAAATCCGAAGCGTAATACGTACACACATTAAACAGAAACATTTAGGCTCAGCAAAATCATTTTGTTTTGATTTTTGTTCTTGCGTTTGTAGAAGCTGAAAATAACTTATTGAAAGTTATCTACGTGCGACCATTTTTAAGACTTCAAGAACTGTTAGTTCAATAAAAGTAATATTTGCACATGGCTTAGGTTTTTTACCCTTGAAGAAAAAGGGCATATTTTGGAACCTTTCCCTTTGGTTTTTTCAAAATTTATAGTTTTAAAACTTATTATATTAAAAATAAAAAATTTCATTATATAGTCAAAAGATGAATTATATTTCTAGACAGGCGGCAAAAATCCAGGATCGGTCCTGCCGATCCGATACTGACCGAAAATAAATCGTATTGGATTGGATCGCTGACTGAAATACCGGTACAAAATATCGAGTATCGGAAGACAAAGTACCGGTACTTCAAAATATCGGATCGTACCGCACATCCCTACGTATTAGCGGCGTGCAAATTCCTAGTATCTTATTTATGCGTAAATTGAACTATGTACAGGTACTAACGTCACAAGATTAAGGACAATTTAAAATTTATGTAGTTCCAAATTTTATAACTATTCAGAGATAATGCATTATGCACAAAGAACAGGAACTTTAGATAATCTAGTTATCAGAGCGATTTTTTTAGATTATGTAGTCACTAGGTTAATTTAGGTTAATTTAAATAGTTTTTTGTTATAATTATTTGTAATAAGAAGCATTCACCTGAAGAAGCCAGAGATGATAATCATAAAATTTTAAAAATATTTACAATTATTTAAATTTTCCGTTTAAATTGTACTATTGTAAAGTACCACTAAAAACTATCTCAGCTCCCTAGACGCCCACTGTCAATATTGTAAGCTTAGAAAAACTCTACTGACAAAGGGCCGCCCTGAGGACAGCTTTTGCTTACCTTTCTCCTGATCGCAATGCTTCCGATGCTAATGCAACAACTTTGTATTGGATGAACTGTAGAATCCGCTGCCTAAGTGTGCTGCTTATCCCACTTTGATGGAGGGTTGCCCCTATACTGTGAAAGGTCGTCTTATCAAAAGCACCCCCAAGCCTATGAATACCACTAGGGTGGACATATTATTGCTTAAAGATCTTTTTATGCGTTGCACTACAAAGTGTAGTGCGAATTCGGTGAATCTGCTTGAAATATAAGCGTGTTGGTTGGAATGCCCTAGATTACCAATCAGCACATTTCCCTTAGCTCTTTTTCACACCGGCTTTCTGGCACTTTCAAAAGAAAAGACTAATACAACGATAAGATTTAGGTAGTGAGTAATCCTTGTGTCGTGGTTTAGGTATAAACTATCTATAAGCGGTACAGCTCCTGAAGAGTCGCACGAGGATGACCAATTGACCATATATCTAAGCTCCACGGTAGAAAAACTGGGAAGATGCCATCCAGCCATGGCGATTTGAAAGGTTAGAAGATTCTGATCGCCTATGTTACCTTTTCCCTCTCTACCACACGGTTTGCTAGCTTTTAGTTTTCCTGCTATGAGTTGAATTGGGAGCCTCTACCCATGTGGGAAGAGGGTCAATACGAGATTCTGGAAAGTGCGCACTTCTACTGTTTCTTAACGTTGGTGATAAACGTCAAACTGTCACGTTTGAGAGAAGCTGGTTGCTGAGGTGGCGCCTTTGACAAGATCTTGTTTAGTCGAGGAGTGGTTTCAATTATATTAGAAAAGTACCTCTGTGAATCTCTCTGTCTTCTCATTATTTCTTCTTATATACCCGCTGGCGGTATTTATAGACCTCCCAGTCAGAGTTTGTTTATGCCTTCTTTGCCTTATTAAACAGTTTGCCTAAGGTAGATAGCAGTCTCTCAAGCTCTTTGCACTACCATGAGGTCAAGCGTGATGTGAGGCTGTCTTCATCGAGCATGCCTGCTTATAAGATTCTATGATAAACTTCTGCAGAAGGTCAATCTTCTTCTGCAGATCATCTACAGTCGAGGCTTTTTTTGTAGTGGGGCGGTCTCTTAGCTTTAATACTGTCATAATTACTAGCATTAGTACAAATTAATACATACTTAGATTTCTTTGCTTCTAAAATTGTTAAGAATGTGGAGTGATTATATCTCTCACGATTGATTTTGTTTTAGTTCTTGCAAAGGAAATCTTCTTTGCAATGTGTGAA
Organism: Agriotes lineatus; assembly: GCA_940337035.1. Lineage (NCBI taxonomy): Eukaryota > Metazoa > Arthropoda > Insecta > Coleoptera > Elateridae > Agriotes > Agriotes lineatus. The sequence continues at coordinate 23,215,396 of OW679194.1, read as the reverse complement.
TCCGGCAAAATGTTTCTCAATAAATTGCTTGAGCAATCACAAGACCTAAAACTATAGTAATGTTTGACAATGTGAAAAGCTAAAGTTCCCTTCGAGGCATTTGTTCTTCAATCTTCGAATATTTTTAAATGACAAAACTGTTTGTATTGTTTGCAGCCTTTGCACATGGTTTGGAATGGTACAGTGTTGTTAAACTACTGAATGCATTGCGCATTGCGGCGTTGCCTAATCAACAAAATTATGTGCTCGAGTTCTATAGCACGGATTTAACTGCTAAACAGCTAAAATATTTTTTTAAAAGAAACATTTCTTAGATTCCAGTAAAAATATACCGCACACGGACAAGAGGCCTCAAAAAGAGAACTTGTCCAGCAAAAAGAGTACTCTACCCTAGCTCTGCAGGTCCTCATATCCATTTTTCTGTAGCGTTTATAACATCACTTAATAGCACATCCAATTCTTCTCCGTCTTATTGTATTGCAATATTGTTCCGCGTTCTGTATTGCTCTTTGAGTAAATCGGTATAGTACCTGTCGGCATCTACATTTAAATAAACATTTCATATAGCTATAAAAATCTTAGCACAAATTGGGATGAAATAAAATATATTACTCCTAATTAAATCGCTCTAGGAAACAAAGTTTAAAAAAACAACCAAGTATCAAATAATCAGATGTTGGGCTCGGTAGCACATTAGTTACGCTCCTGACTATAGACCCAAAACTCGCGAATTCCGTCTCCAGTCCCGGCAATGTTTTTAAATAAAATTTAAAATGATAACCTCAACTGAATGCCATCTTTTAGAAGTGATATCAAACCATAGCAGTCAGTGTATAAAACTAAGATGTCTGATATTCCGCAGACTTTGTCCATAACAGACAACAACATCAGGTCCAGTAAGCTGTCAGCCAAATCTAAACAAGATACTCCAGTGCTGTTCAATATATACTCATCATCATCATTTTTAAGCATTTCATCTCTTAACATATGCCTCCTTAAGCTGCCATCATGTTGTTCCTTCAGAGGTAGTTCGCATCCACTGTGGTCCTGCTACACTGCTTATGTCGTCTCGACATCTAGTTCTAAGCCGGCCACGGTCTTTTCTTTCGGTTCTTGGCCTCCACTTGGTCACTTTCCGATTCCATCTGTTGCCTTGTCTTCTCATTAGGTGTCCCACGCACTGCTATATCAGATTTGCTATGCGTTGCGCTACGTTTTCGACTCTTATTTCGTATCCAATCCGTTTGGTTTCCAGTTTTGTAGTTGTATACTTAGCATTGATCGTTCCATTTTGATATAAAGCTGACGTGAGGCCATTAGAAACCGCGATCCTAGCTTTTATGACTCCCTCGATCCTGACTACCTTCCAGTCCCCCCCCCCCACCCCCGAACGCCTGGCCCCTTTCTTGATACCTACACCTGACCTAGCTCATCTTTGTGTCAAAGGGCCCTTCATGTTGAGCGTTTCTTTAAAAAACCCGCACAACCCGACGTCCTTAGGTCACCTAAGACGCCATTCTGTCCATAGAAGACAAATTGCACTTCGCCGGCCGAGACACTGAACCTCCTGCAACCTTTCAGCGGTCCTCGGAAAATTTACCTGCAGCAGACGGACTTTGTGCGAGGTAAAAAAAATGCATGTTTATGTTATCCCGAGTGGTTTACATTAAACAGCAGGGAACCATAACAACCTGTACGGGTCAGTGCACTACCAGTGCAAGCTAAAGGCGCTGTATTCATTGTAATTAAATAGTATTTTCCAGACCCCAAAAGATAAACCACAAATTTTTCTATACAACCTTAAGCTGAAGGGCGATCCCCATGTTCTCATGCCGCAAAAGGCAAATAATTCGCCATATTCAGAAGGCTAGGCGGTTTCTAAGCATGGTAGAATTTAAAGTAGGTACATGGTTACAAATCCCGATAAGTGCTCAGTGACTGCACTCACAACTTTCTACGCCGAAGGCAAGACGGAATAAGACTGTGGCTTTCAAATTCGACTCTGCATCGCTTAAAATTCAGCGTGAAGTTAGCTCTACTCCTACCAAAATTACGTAGTGCCAAGAAAAGTAATCCGAAACAAGAAGCCAAAGTCAAAAATTATTTTTCTTATTATTATATTAGCGGTTTTTCTACAGCTATCGTGGCCGTTTACCGCATCCCAATCTCCATGCCTTTCTATCGACGACAGTTTCCTCTGTCAAATCTCTTTTTCTCATTGCTTCCGCGATCTCTATGTTCCAACTCTTTCTTGGTCTGCCTCTTTTTCTTCTCCGTTGAGGCTTCCACTCCCATACTTGTTGTGGCAGTCTATCTATGTTCATTCTCTTCATATGGCCGTACCATAGGAGCTGTTTTCTTTCTATTTTTTCTAGAAGAGACTCTTGTACTTCCATCCTCTCTCTTATCTGTTCATTTGGTACTCTGTCCATAATTGTTGTTTTACATGATCGTCTCCAAAACATCATCTCAGTGGCATTTAACTTTTCCTTTTCCTTTTTTGTCAGTGTCCATATTTCTGCTCCATATGTTACCGTACTTTCTACAAACGTGTTAAATATATGTTTCTTCGTTTTCGTTGTCAGTGCGTCGTTCCATATTACAGGGTGTAGCTGCTTAATAACGTTTTTTCCCCGTCTGATTTTGTTCTGTATCTCTTGCGTGTCTCGTCCATCTGATGTTAGTGTGACTCCAAGGTACTTATATTCTGTTGCATGTTGAATAGTTCCTCTATCTGTTACTAGATCATGTCCCTCTGCTCCAATTACCATGTATTTGGTTTTATCCATGTTTATTTCTAGCCCCCACAATTCAAAACTTTCTACTAATTTTCGGAACATATAGTTCGCGTCGTCTTCGTCTTCTGCTAGAATTACTTGATCATCGGCAAACAGCAAACTGTATATTGTTTTCTCATTGATTTGAACTCCCATTGTGCTACATTTTTTCTTCCATTCTGTTAAAGCCTTGTCAATATATATCTTAAACAAGGTGGGAGAGATACAACATCCCTGTCGCAGTCCTTTATTAACGTAAAACTCCTCTGAAATACTTTGGCCTACTTTTATCTTGCTCTTTGTCTTTTTATATAATTGTTTCACAGCATTTGTATACGTAGTAGTAATGCCTTCGCTCTTCATTGCTTTCCACAACTGATTTATTGGAACGCTATCGTAGGCTTTCTTTAGATCAATGAATATTAAATGTAGTTCTTTGTTGTGTGCAATGGTTTTTTCTGCTAACTGTTTCAAACAGAAGATGTTATCTATACAAGATCTGCCAGGTCTAAAGCCGCTTTGCTCCTCTGACTCCTTAAATTCTTGCTCAATTCTCGCTTTCAAAATTCGTCCATACAATCTACCCACTGAGGAAGTAACACTGATTCCTCTATAATTTTCGCAATTCATTTTAGAACCCTTCTTGTGTATGGAACTTACATATGCTAGTTTCCATTCTTCTGGGACCTCAGCCCCTTGTAAACATTTGTTAAATATTTCTTTTAATTTTTCTAGTACTATAGTGGGGGAGTACTTAATCAACTCAATGGGTAAACCTCCAGGACCTGGAGCCTTGTTACTTTTCATAAATTTCAAGGCTTCTAAAATTTCGTCAACCGTAATAGGTCGTTGCTGGTTATCACTTTCTTCCAGAGTGTATTGGACTTCGCAAAAGTTTAGTCTGTCTTCCGTGAGCAGGTCTTTGTAGTACACTTTCCATTTTTCTATGCCAATAGGATCGATGATAGAAGCTTCTTTGGTGTTCTTTTTGAGGGCCTTTAAAGTTTTCCAGGCATTTCTTGATTTTGAATGTCCAAGGATACATCAATTTCTCTGCATCGTTTTTCCCAATAGATATTTTTAAATTTTTTTACTACTTTTTTAACTATATATTTATATCTATTGTAGGTTGTTCTATCTTCCATATCTCCCGTTGTTAGCCACTTTCTGTAAGCCATTTTCTTTTCTTCTACCAATGTTTCCAGTTCTTTCGTCCACCATAGTTCTGCTCTCGTATTTATTGTCTCTTTGTGTCCCAGTGCTTCATTTGCAGCTTTATGTATACATTCTTCGAGGTAGTTATACTGCTCTTCTATGTTTCCTGCTGGAAATAAACTCACTTTTTCAGCTAGTAGTAGTTTATATAGGTAAATGGTGGAGTCGTCTTGAAAACTTTCTAGATTGTATTGCGGATGGCGAAGGATTTGTGATCGGCGTTCTAGCTGTTTGTTATACATATTAAATTTAAGAAGGGTTTTCCCTTTAACCAGAAAGTGATCAGACCCGCATGTAGCACCACGTTGTACTCTTACATCCTGAAATTGTATTTTACTATTTTGCCTAATGATTATATAGTCAATTATAGATTTTTGATTTTTGGTGGGTTGTGTCCACGTATATTTATGAATGTTTTTATGTTGAAAAAACCCATTCATAATTTTTAAATCATATTGGTCACACATTTCAATAAGCCTTACCCCATTGTCATTTACGACGTTCTCACCATGACTGCCAACTATCTTATTTGTTCGTTTACTGCCAACGCGGCCGTTGAAATCACCCATAATAATGACTTCTTTACTATTTCCTACTCTATTCAGTAAAAGCGTCAGGTTTTCGTAAAATTCTTCTTTCTCCTCTTGCTTAGAATCATCCGTCGGAGCGTAGATTCCTATTACTGAAATCTTGTGTCCCCACAGTAAAATATCTAGAGTGACTAATCGTTCGTTAATAGATTCGTAGCTCTTAATGTACTTTTGCAGCCTGGTATTTACGGCTATGGACACTCCAGCTCGGGCTCTTTTCTCTTTATTACCACCACTGTAAAAGTGTATAAAGTTTCCTTTTTTTTCATTTCCATTTCCTTTCTTTTTGGTCTCGCTTAAGACTACCACATCCATGTTTAATTCAGAGATTTCTTTAAAAACTTCATTATGTTTTGTACTTAAACCTTGTACGTTCCAGCATCCTAAATTCAGGTTCCTATTTCTTTGCTTAGGTCGTTTTCCATTTGTTTCCGTCCGGCTCCGAGGCTTTGGATCGGGATTTTTTGCGGTTAAGTTCTTTTACGGATCATGGGTTGCAGGCCCATCGCTCTAACCCTCCTCTTTTTTCCGGGCTTGGGACCGGCAACAGCACCCCTGGGCAACACAGTTCACCCAGTGGATACTGCAGGCGTTTATAAAAATTTTACTTTTTACTGTCATTTGATTTTTTTAGTATCCAGCAAATTATATGGGACTATAAATAAAACTTAAATAAAACGCATTTTGTCAATAGGAAATACATTTTTTTTAAAAATATCTATTCGTATTTCGTTTTTGAAATGGTTTTAAAAGGTAAGAAATTTGATTAAAGTTAAACATGACAACAATGCATATTTATGGTGACCTGATATGAACAAAAATAAAAAATGGAAGCAAACATTCAAAAGCTGGGGTCGGTAGCTCAGTGGTTAAGCATACTGACCAGTGATCTAAAGTTGCGAGTTCGATCCCCCGTCCCGGTGAGGTTTTCAAAGAATAAAAAATGCAGATGAAAGCATCTACAGAATACCATCGTTCGGAAGTGATGTAAAGCCGTGGGTCCCATGTTACTACGATGTGTAGCATGTAAAAGATCCCTTGCTAGCGTTAGAACTCCTTAGTCTCGGAAAAATTCTAAGTAGGACTTTGACCATATGACCACAGCAGTCGGTGTCTAAGGTATCTGGTACTCTGCATGCCTAGACCTTATACATTAACAAAAAAAAAACAAACAACATTCAAAATTCTTCAATGTCAAATTTTGACTCAGTTGTCACATCAGATTTATTTCAGACTGTAATTTCACTTGTGTTTGATTTGCTTCAACTATAATTTGTCTTTGTACCATGGAGTTCGAGGTTATGAATATGTAGCATTATATGGGTTTTAGGAAACTGTCAAGGAAATTTTAATGGAGCTGCAAGAGTCATTCCACCCATACTGTGATAAGAGCTGCAGATCGAAGACTAATAGAAACTGGAACCATTATTCTAGCTCATGATAGGAACAAAGGTCGACCAAGAATAAGGAAACCCAACTTAGAGGAAAACGTTTTACAAATAGTAGCTTAAAATCCAAAAACTAGTATACTAAATATTTCGAGAAATTTGAGTATTTCTAAAACTCTTGTACATAGGATTCTAAAAGATGATGGACTGTACCCGTATCATAAAACAAGTCCAGAATGTATTCCATGAAAAACATCCGCATCGATTTCTCTTTTGCGAATGGTTGGTAGAAGCCCATAAAAGAAATCCTTTGTTTATAAGCAATGTGTTATAGACGAACGATTTACATTTACAAGAAACTGCATCTTTAACTGTCACAACGAACACATTTAGACCTATAAGAATCTTCAGGCAGTTCACGAAAAAAACTACCAGGTAAATTTTTCAGTAAATGTATAAGCAGGAATACTTGGACACAGAATGATTGAATCTTTTATACTTCCTGAAAGGCTAAATGCAGAACATCATTTAGAATATTTAAATGATAACCTATCGGACCAACTAGAGAATATTCCTCTTGCACTCCGGAGCGATATGTGGGTGCAGCTCGATGGTGCACCGTCACATTATGCAGGTGTGGTTCGGCAATGGTTTAACCACCATTACCGTGACAAATGGATCGTCGTGATGGTCCAAAAATTAACCTCAGAATGTTGCAGCGTGTTCAAGATGCAATTATTGTGCGTGCATGCAAGTGCTGCAAAGCTAATGGGGGGGGGGGGGGCACTTTGAAAGCGTTTTACAATAATGTAATATTTTTTGAGGCAAATAATTGATTGAGAGTTATTTTTGCTTATTACTTAAATGTTATCTTGTGCATTATTTTTCTTTCTAGATTTAATAATACTTATTAGGATATTTAAATTTGTCACTTCCAAACGGCCTTCTTGTTAAGTCCATTCATTAAATAAACCAAACATAACAGTGTTGTCAAATTTAATTTTCTTTTAATGCTTCGTATGGGGAAACAAGAAACTGTAGAGCGTTTATGTTGATAATTTTAGAGTTCTCATGGATTACCGAAGCCTGCTACCTAAAGATTTAAATAGAGTTGCGGGACACCCTGTGTAGTTTCGCTTATTCTGTGGTTGTAAAGCTCGTTAGCATTTTTGGAGAGACATAACTGTTTCCTTCAATTCAACTTCAAAATGTGAAAACAATGTCGCAACCTCTACACCGTCAGTTGTAGGATCAAGTAACCTTAGGTAGAAGCAAGTGATGTAGCACCGATGGATATTAGAAATTGAAATTTCACATTAAGTAGTTGAGAATGTAACGCTGGGACGCAAATTCAGAACACTGGCAACAATAATTAAGCAATATATATTCCGCAGAGGTCGCCGGGAATTTAATGAAGTTTGTCGTCGTTCGGCTTCGTGCATACATTACGCTTCATATAATATGTAAGTTTTCCGGAAAAATTAGCCGATTTTCATGCCGCCTCCACTTGGCAGACGCGCTAAGCCGAAAAATCTTTAAAGCACTCGCCGCAATTAATTTGCATTTCCGTAATTATTCCGCGTCTCGGTGAAGTGCTCCAGGCGCCTAGCTACGTCGCAAAAAGCAACTTTGCAAAAAATAAACGGGGACAATACCGAGCGCTTCGGAAAAACGCGCAATTATGAATCGCTCTATTATGCTTTGTTATTATCGCTAAGGAGACGCTCGAACAGGAAAAGTTTCCACCAGAGGGGGTAGCGCAACAAACAAACAAACCAATAACTCATCTTAGGTACCTTATTGGGTTATCCATGCGAGGGCGCGTGTGACGGGGTTACAAACAGGAAATAAGAAAATAAGGGACACGCGTATATAGCCTTTGTGAGTTCAAATGAAAAATCTGGAGTATATGAACGTGACCGTGACGTGCCAGAGACAATGAAAAGAAAATTATTTATGGGACACTTTTTATACTCGTGTTAGACGTTGTCTAATATAAGTTAAAAATAAAAATAATAAAGACACACAACAAATAGACAAATAATTTGGGTCCCATCTTAAGCACTAAATGCGTATGAACTTTTAATAAATATCGTTGGTGTTTTTTAATTTTTAGTTCTATTTCTACGAGGCACTTGTTAAGTAGGAAAGTAAAAATATAAGGTGGCGCATATAGCTCGTCCCATGCAGTACGAGTTAAATAATTAAATCGGAAAAGCAGCTTTTTAAAAACAAACTTTATTTCGTAATTAAAAGGTAGGTATGAACCACTAGAACTGCTAGCAAATAGTGAATTTAAAGCTCTACATAATTCGCAATGTAGTTACGAGATAATAACATCTGGGAAGCGGTTTATCAGTGGCAAGCCAAGGTATTTAACTTCGTCTAATTGAGGAAGTTCATTGTTATTTAAATAAACTGGAGGGCAGGTGGCTCTACGAGTGGTGAAGGTTATATGGACAGATTTGCTGTCATTGGCTTTGATTCTCCACTTTTTCAGCCAGTTTTGAACTAAAGTAAGGTTAGTTTGCAGTTTGTGTGAGGCAATGTTGGGATCTCTATAGGACGCTAAGACCGCAGTGTCGTCAGCAAAGGTTTCTGTCAGAGTGTCTGGTGTAGTTGGAAGGTCAGCAATGTAAATGAGATATAATAGTGGCCCAAGGACACTTCCTTGAGGTACACCGGCGGTGATTGGAAACAGTTCCGTATACTCAGTTACAAACTTTACCATGAAGGATCGATTATTTAGGTAGGATTTGAGAATAAAGAAATAATTAAGAGGGAGGGATAGCCGCAACTTGTAGAAAAGTCCTGTGTGCCAGACTTTGTCGAACTCCTGTGTGATGTCCAAAAATGCTGCGGAGCAGTATTCTTTGTCTTCAAAGGTGTCGTTGATCTTTTGGACAACACGGTGTGTTTGTTCTACAGTGGAGTGCATCCGCCTGAATCCAAACTAGTGATTGGGTATCAGCTCGTTATTTTCTAAGATTTGTATGAGCCTGTTTAGTAAAAGTTTTTCAAAAACTTTTGATACAATTGGTAGGAGGCTTATTGGCCGATAGGACGTTGGCTCATTAGGAGGTTTCCCTGGTTTTAATATTAAGATAACCTGTGCCACTTTCCAGTGATCTGGAAAGTACCCTGTGTGTAGAACTGCGTTGAACAGCTGAGTAAGGTATTTAGTTCCAATGGTAGGCAGTTCTTTTAGGATTTTACCAGTAATCAGTTCATACCCTGGTGCTTTTTTGGAATGTACTGTACTAATTTCTCCTTCGACGTCAGTGATTTTGAGTCGCTTAACTAGTAATTCCATCTGATAAGGGGACTCCAACTGTTGAATAAGTTCAGCTTCTTCTTCCGGATTAATTTGTGATTGATGTGGTTTAAAAACATTTTGTAGATGATTTGCAAAGACACGTGCTTTTTCCGAGTCAGTTCTGGCTCACGTTCCTTGGGGTGTCCTGATGGGTGGAGAAGCTTTTTTAACCTGCTTTAATTTTTTGGTCGTCCTCCAAAGCGAGAAGTCTGTAGCTTCAGTAGCCGTTAGTCCTAAAAATGTTTGAATACATTCATTTTTGTTTTTGTTCAGAAATTCTTTTAATTCTTGTGTGCCTGCATTAAATTAACGTTTGCTTTCAGGTGTCCTCAGCCTATGCCATTGCCTGCGAAGTTTTCTCTTTTCAAGGATTTTTTGTTTAATTAATATGGGACAGTCATAAGCTATGGTAATTATTGGTTGTTCAGGTGTTGAATTCCACGCCGCCCACTGTATGGTGTTGTAGTTGAACAACTTGACAGTGGATTCGATGTCTCCTTCAGTTTTGAGAGATACGCCAACATCGCCGTGAGCCGTTGCTCGGCAAACAGGCGTAGTTAATAAATCGCATCAATCCCAATATTGCAGTATACTATTATGATACACGAAGTGGTATGATCAATCATAACAAAGAAATATTTAAAACTAATAAATTTGGAAGATACTATAATTACATCTTGATGGGTGTTAATTTCTAAATATTAATACTGAAATTAATTGAGACAATGAGAGAGGTAATTTCATATTAAGATATTAATTGAATATACAAATTTGATGGTTGTAGTGAATGTTAATAAAGAACAAGCCAAGGTTACAATTGACAAATGTATTTGTTATAATAATCAGAATGAATATCCTGTAATAATATAATATTTAAAATTGAAAAGAGTGTCATAAGAATAGTATCCAATAGGAATGAAATTTTTGTTTAGTTACATAAATAAACTCATCGAAAAATGTACAATTAATCTTGCAAAGTTATAATTTTGAGCAAACAAAACTAGAAATGTATGCATTATTTGTATAGTTGTTTGATTATATACAAATATTAATGCTGTTAACAAATCTACGAGGTACAACAAAATGAAAGTGAAATATTAATTTTATTGGGGCTGGACAATCTGTG
>OW679194.1:23056361-23204884 GCA_940337035.1 Agriotes lineatus | reverse complement strand
GCCCTGGTTAGCTCAAACCCTCGGCAGATTATTGGAGTCAAAAAATACTGGGCAGTCGTACTTAAGGTTAGGAAAATGTATAAGTAATTTGGAAAAACAAGCGGGCCCCAGTCGTTAACCACTGCAAATCTAGCTAACACTCGAATCCAAAACGCACCTACCTTTCATGGCTTCTCGCTCAGCGGTCCTAATCTCAAAAAATAACGAGGAGGTAACGTGGGGTGGGATAAAATATATACCAGTAGTAGCAATAACAAGGTGCTTTAATAATAGTTAAATTATATAACAAGGCACTGAAACATGTAAAATCAAATGTGCCTGGCGTGCTAAACGTACAGGTAAAACTAGTATTGTAGCTGGCGACGCCAAGCAAACAATACAAAAATGTTGTGTTATATCAACCAAAACAAAATATGTAACAAATGGGTGGCAATGCCCAGCGAGATGCATTTACAAGCCAGAAAACAAGGATGCATGCTAAATTAAAATATTCAAGCAAAATTTAGGAAAACAGTAGTTAATTAAAACTGACTGTTACAGGTTCAGACATACGTGATAGCCGATATTGCAGCGAAATTATTTGACAGGCAGCCATGGCTGAACGAAAAATTTATTTGAAAAGATTACAACGCTTTTGTATCGAAGGCTTTCAATTTCATGTTTCGCACATCCCAGGCCTAACTGTACAAATACAAAATAAAGTTCTGCTGGCATATGAGCACAAAAAACAAGCATGTGCTAGTACTTACACTAATGCCAGACATAAAAGAAGGTTTAGCTCCAACACCGCTCGGCTTAATCGAGGCGTTCGCCGTTGCTTCGGCAAATTTCCGCCCGTCAAAGCTGGATATTAGCTCTTGCCCCAAATTGTCTTCCGCATTCTAATTGAAAAAAACCTGGTCATCGAAACGGACAAGGCCAGATGGCTTAAACCACGTCGAGGGCAGCTCTGCGGTTCCTTAGGAAGAAATTTGACGCTTACTGTGTACAAGTGCACGTGGGCGGGGCCTAATGCCATATAAATTAGCATCAAACATACAGGGCAGAATACAATAATTATGCATATCTTTTAACGTGAACGCCAGTCGCAAATTTACTTAAAGCATAAATATTATGCCAGAAACTTTTACGGCGCTTATTCAAGTTATATTCAACGTTAACATCTTCAGACTGCCTGGATTTCCGATAAGCCGACTCCAAGCCGCGATGCGCGGATACGCGTGCAGCAACACTCGGCCTCGTTCCTCCTCCAATCTCCTTTAGAAATATCGCGGTAACGAGAAGCTAGAGTGTATATAACCGGACAGCGCAGAGCCAGTTCAAGACACTTGAGACTTGAGTACCTGACTCCCTCGATCCTGACTACCTTCCAGTCCCCCCCCCCCCCCCCCCAAAGTGACTTTCAAATTCGACTCTGCATCGCTTAAAATTCAGCGTGAAGTTAGCTACCAAAATTACGTAGTGCTAAGAAAAATAATCCGAAACAAGAACCCAAAGTCAAAAATTATATTTCTTATTGTTTATAAAAATATTCGCTCTATACAGTTACGCATTCGATAAAACCTATTTTCAAAACATACAATCCATTCTTTTTGCTTCACTTGAGAAACAAGGTTTTTGAAGCTTTTCACATCATCTTCGGGAGTTACAAATCGCGCACCACGCCTTTTATCCTTTAATCGAGGGGATAGAAAGTGCTCGGAAAGTGCTAGATTGGGACTGTATGGGGGATGACTTAGCTATTTTATCCGGCAGCCTCTACAAATTCTTTTGTTTGATGGGCGGTATGACTTAAGCTATTGTCATGGTGCAAAACAATATCACTTCTTAGGCGCCGTAAACTTTTAAAGTCATTCATTTTTGCTGAACAATACTTGTATAACAACCATTACAATTATCAAAACTAAATTAGAACTGGCAAACTAGACAACAACAAACATTTGTTTCATGGCAAGTCTGATTTTCCTGGTGCACTTGATTTTTAGTTTGCAGAAATTATGGGTGTTACTCTCGTATATCACAAATAGGTAAAATAGAAACAGCTTGGTGTGCTAATCAGAAACATTGGCGAATCTAGACATGAGATTAAACGCAGACTAGAAATGAGAAAGGCGGCGATGTTAGAACTATCTAAGTATGGCAAAATAATAACAATATAAAGGCAACAACAACTGCATGGTTATACGGATTAGAAACCTGGACGATTAAATCGTAGGCGAATAGATTAAATTAGGGTGTTGGAGAAAGCTACTAAAATATCCCATATAGCTATATGCATTCGTCATAGTCAAAGTAGTAGCAGAAGACTTAGGACGACAGTAAACAAGAGCATACGGTTAACGATCTCCGATACTTCAAGAAAGATACCAAATTTAGAATAGCTGATGACTGGATGATACAAGAGGCAATAAAAGATCTATGCTTCAAAGGACGGTCTTCTAGAAAGTATGCTGATCAAATGAAAGATTTAACTAGGAAATTACTAACTAAAAAATGGCTGTTCCTCTGCGCAGTAAAGGCACTACGCAAATTTTATTTTTTACTGTCATTTGAATTTTTTTAGTATCATACAGGGTGTCCAGCAAATTATATGGGACTATAAAGAAAACTTAAATAAAACGCATTTTGTCAATAGGGTATACATTTTTAAAAAATATTATCTATTCGTATTTCGTTTTTGAAATGGTGTTAAAAGGTAAGAAATTTGATTAAAGTTAAACATGACAACAATGCATATTTATGGTGACCTGATATGAACAAAAATAATAAATGGAAGCAAACATTCAAAAGCTGGGGTCGGTAGCTCAGTGGTTAAGCATACTGACCAGTGATCTAAAGTTGCGAGTTCGATCCCCCGTCCCGGTGAGGTTTTCAAAAAATAAAAAATGCAGATGAAAGCCTCTACAGAATACCATCGTTCGGAAGTGATGTAAAGCCGTGGGTCCCATGTTACTACGATGTGTAGCATGTAAAAGATCCCTTGCTAGCGTTAGAACTCCTTAGTCTCGGAAAAATTCTAAGTAGGACTTTGACCATATGACCACAGCAGTCGGTGTCTAAGGTATCTGGTACTCTGCATGCCTAGACCTTATACATTAACAAAAAAAACAAACAAACAACATTCAAAATTCTTCAATGTCAAATTTTGACTCAGTTGTGACATCAGATTTATATCAGACTGTAATTTCACTTGTGTTTGATTTGCTTCAACTAATATTTGTCTTTGTACCATGGAGTTCGAGGTTACGAATATGCAGACATGATATGGGTTTTAGGAAACTGTCATCCCACCCATACTGTGATAAGAGCTGCAGATCGAAGACTAAGAGAAACTGGAACCATTATTCTAGCTCATGATAGGAACAAAGGTCGACCAAGAATAAGGAAACCCAACTTAGAGGAAAACGTTTTACAAATAGTAGCTGAAAATCCAAAAACTAGTATACTAAATATTTCGAGAAATTTGGGTATTTCTAAAACTCTTGTACATAGGATTCTAAAAGATGATGGACTGTACCCTTATCATAACACAAGAGTCCAGAATGTATTCCATGAAAAACATCCGCATCGATTTATCTTTTGCGAATGGTTGGTAGAAGCCCATAAAAGAAATCCTTTGTTTATAAGCAGTGTGTTATAGACGAACGATCTACATTTACAAGAAACGGCATATTTAACTGTCACAACGAACACGTTTAGACCTACGAGAATCTTCAGGCAGTTCACGAAAAAAACTACCAGGTAAATTTTTCAGTAAATGTATGAGCAGGAATACTTGGACACAGAATGATTAAATCTTTTATACTTCCTGAAAGGCTAAATGCAGAACATCATTTAGAATATTTAAATGATAACCGATCGGGCCAACTAGAGAATATTCCTCTTGCACTCCGGAGCGATATGTGGGTGCAGCTCGATGGTGCACCGTCACATTATGCAGGTGTGGGTCGTCAATGGTTTAACCACCATTACCCTGACAAATGGATCGGCGTGATGGTCCAAAAGGTTGGCCAGCGAGAAATCAGGATTTAACACCTTTGGACTTTTTCCTGTGCGGGCACTTGAAGAATTCGAAAAGACCTTACAAATTCATGAAGTATCCACCACCATTAACCCCAGAATGTTGCAGCGTGTTCAAGATGCAATTATTGTGCGTGAATGCAAGTGCTTATTACTTAATTTTGTAAATAAAAATGTTACCTTGTGCATTATTTTTCTTTCTAGATTTAATAATACTTATTAGGATATTTAAATTTGTCACTTCCAAACGGCCTTCTTGTTAAGTCCATTCATTAAATAAGCCAAACATAACAGTGTTGCCAAATTTAATTTTCTTTTAATTCAACTTCAAAATGTGAAAACAATGTCGCAACCTCTACACCGTCAGTTGTAGGATCAAGTAACCTTAGGTAGAAGCAAGTGATGTAGCACCGATGGATATTAGAAATTGAAATTTCACATTAAGTAGTTGAGAATGTAACGCTGGGACGCAAATTCAGAACACTGGCAACAATAATTAAGCAATATATATTCCGCAGAGGTCGCCGGGAATTTAATGAAGTTTGTCGTCGTTCGGCTTCGTGCATACATTACGCTTCATATAATATGTAAGTTTTCCGGAAAAATTAGCCGATTTTCATGCCGCCTCCACTTGGCAGACGCGCTAAGCCGAAAAATCTTTAAAGCACTCGCCGCAATTAATTTGCATTTCCGTAATTATTCCGCGTCTCGGTGAAGTGCTCCAGGCGCCTAGCTACGTCGCAAAAAGCAACTTTGCAAAAAAATAAACGGGGACAATACCGAGCGCTTCGGAAAAACGCGCAATTATGAATCGCTCTATTATGCTTTGTTATTATCGCTAAGGAGACGCTCGAACAGGAAAAGTTTCCACCAGAGGGGGTAGCGCAACAAACAAACAAACCAATAACTCATCTTAGGTACCTTATTGGGTTATCCATGCGAGGGCGCGTGTGACGGGGTTACAAACAGGAAATAAGAAAATAAGGGACACGCGTATATAGCCTTTATGAGTTCAAATGAAAAATCTGGAGTATATGAACGTGACCGTCACGTGGCCTGAGACAATGAAAAGAAAATTATTTATGTGACACTTTTTATACTCGTATTAGACGTTGTCTAATATAAATTAAAAATAAAAATAATAAAGACACACAACAAATAGACAAATAAGTTGGGTCCCACCTTAAGCACTAAATGCGTATGAACTTTTAATAAATATCGTTGGTGTTTTTTAATTTTTAATTCTATTTCTACGAGGCACTTGTTAAGTAGGAAAGTAAAAATATAGGGTGGCGCACATAGCTCGTCCCATGCAGTACGAGTTAAATAATTAAATCGGAAAAGCAGCTTTTTAAAAACAAACTTTATTTCGTAATTAAAAGGTAGGTATGAACCACTAGAACTGCTAGCAAATAGTGAATTTAAAGCTCTACATAATTCGCAATGTAGTTACGAGATAATAACATCTGGGAAGCGGTTTATCAGTGTAGCGTCGGATTGCCGATAAGCAGAGATGTAAGCCAAGGTATTTAACTTCGTCTAATTGAGGAAGTTCATTGTTATTTAAATAAACTGGAGGGCAGGTGGCTCTACGAGTGGTGAAAGTTATATGGACAGATTTGCTGTCATTGGCTTTGATTCTCCACTTTTTCAGCCAGTTTTGGACTGAAGTGAGGTTAGTTTGCAGTTTGTGTGAGGCAATGTTGGGATCTCTATCCGACGCTAAGACAGCAGTGTCGTCAGCAAAGGTTGCTGTCAGAGTGTCTGGTGTAGTTGGAAGGTCAGCAATGTAAATGAGATATAATAGTGGCCCGAGGACACTTCCTTGAGGTACACCGGCGGTGATTGGTAACAGTTCCGTATACTCAGTTACAAACTTTACCATGAAGGATCGATTATTTAGGTAGGATTTGAGAATAAAGAAATAATTAAGAGGGAGGGATAGCCGCAACTTGTAGAGAAGTCCTGTGTGCCAGACTTTGTCGAACGCCTGTGTGATGTCCAAAAATGCTGCGGAGCAGTATTGTTTGTCTTCAAAGGTGTCGTTGATCTTTTGGACAACACGGTGTATTTGTTCTACAGTGGAGTGCATCCACCTGAATCCAAACTGGTGATTGGGTATCAGCTCGTTATTTTCTAAGATTTGTATGAGCCTGTTTAGTAAAAGTTTTTCAAAAACTTTTGATACAATTGGTAGGAGGCTTATTGGCCGATAGGACTTTGGCTCATTAGGAGGTTTCCCTGGTTTTAATATTAAGATAACCTGTGCCACTTTCCAGTGATCTGGAAAGTACCCTGTGTGTAGAACTGCGTTGAACAGCTGAGTAAGGTATTTAGTTCCAATGGATGCAGTTCTTTTAGGATTTTACCAGTAATCAGTTCACACCCTGGTGCTGTTTTGGGATGTAGTGTACTAATTTCTCCTTCGACGTCAGTGATTTTGAGTCGCTTAACTAGTAATTCCATCTGATAAGGGGACTCCAACTGTTGAATAAGTTCAGCTTCTTCTTCCGGATTAATTTGTGGTTGATGTGGTTTAAAAACATTTTGTAGATGATTAGCAAAGACACTTGCTTTTTCCGAGTCAGTTCTGGCTCACGTTCCTTGGGGTGTCCTGATGGGTGGAGAAGCTTTTTTAACCTGCTTTAATTTTTTGGTCGTCCTCCAAAGCGAGAAGTCTGTAGCTTCAGTAGCCGTTAGTCCTTCTAAAAATGTTTGAACACATTCATTTTTGTTTTTGTTCAGAAATTCTTTTAATTCTTGTGTGGCTGCATTAAATGAACGTTTGCTTTCAGGTGTCCTCAGCCTATGCCATTGCCTGCGAAGTTTTCTCTTTTCAAGGATTTTTTGTTTAATTAATATGGGACATTCATAAGCTGTGGTAATTATTGGTTGTTCAGGTGTTGAATTCCACGCCGCCCACTGTATGGTGTTGTAGTTGAACAACTTGACAGTGGATTCGATGTCTCCTTCAGTTTTGAGAGATACGTTTAATGTTAGTTTCTGATTTACTAGGGTTCGGAAGTAATCCCAATTTGTGCGTGTAGTACTTAAACTTGGTTTTTTTTCTCTACTTAATGCTTTTGTCGACAGTGAGATTAATGCCGGGGAATGATCCGAGGATAGGTCGAAACACGACTGAGCAGTAAAGAAGTGTTGAGGAATTCCTTTTGTGACGCAGAAATCAACAAGATCAGGCTGTTTGTTCTTATCAGTTGGCCAGTAAGTAGGTTCTCCTGTGGAGACATGTTTCAAGTGGTTGCCTTCTATAGTTTTAAGTAGTTCGCGTCCTTTGGGTGTTAGAAGTCGGGATCCCCAATCAGTATGCTTAGCGTTGTAATCTCCTCCTGCAATAAACCGTCGTCCTAATGTACTATAGAAATCCTCGAATTGGTCCTGTTTTACTGAGAATCTATGAGGGAAATACACAGCTGCAATTGTTAACGAGCTGATTGAGTCCTCTATGGATACACTGGTTGTTTGAAGGAAAGGTTTGTTGTAGCTGCTTAATTGGTGGTGTTTAATTGAGTTTCTGATAATTATAGCGGTTCCAGCTCGGGCAGTTCCTGCTGGGTGATTAGTATTGTAAGTAGAGTAGTTAGGAAGTTTTAGATAATTTCTTTCGGTAAAGTGAGTCCGCGAGACTAGCATGACGTCAATGTTGTGGTTTATAATAAATGTTTTGAGCTCTTCGGTATGGTGTGACAGGCCATTGGCGTTCCATAACACGAGTTGTAAGTTTTTATCCATTATTTGATCTTGATCAGCACTGTTGTTAGGAGGTTTAGTAATGTTCCTATTTGTTCGAACATGTTTTTCATCATGTTTTTTAGGTCTTGCAAGTCATTGGATTGTTGCACTGTATTGCTGGTGGCGAATGAGGGTTGTTGGTTTCCATTGATTACGTGAGCGTATGACAGTCCTGGTTGAACCTGTTGGTGGCGTATGATTGGTGCAGGAGGAGTATACTGCTTTGGTCTAATCCACTCTAATCGATGAATTTTTTTTCTTTTGAAGTTCTTTATAGATCATGCATGACTTGTAATTCGCAGGGTGATTACCTCCGCACAGGACACATCGTACATCTTTAGATCTTTCCTTGCGTTCACACTTGTCTGTAGAATGATCGCCTGTGCATTTTACGCATCTAGGTGTTACATGGCAGAAATTTTTTGTGTGCCCATATCTTTGACATTTTGAGCATTGAACGATCTCTCTTTTGACTTTAGGTGGTTCAAATTTAATTTTACGTTGTATGTACTCGACATTATAAATGTCTTTATTATTGGCTGCAGGTTTCAAATCAACGAAGAACATTGGAAGTGGTAATTTTGTTCGATATTGTTTGACATTCCAAATATTCGTAACCGTGTGTCCTAGTTTCTCGATTTCACTTTTGATATCTTGAGTGCTGATGGAATGATGCATATTTTTTAATACAGTTTTAGGTTGTACTTTTACCTGATTTCCAGCGAGAGGTTTAATTTCGTATTGCTGTTTTGCTATTCGGCTTAGAAAATTAATAAGGGGTGCGATACTTTCACAACCAGTTACAAAGATGGGAGGTGGTTTTGGATTTTTTTCGGAACTTGTGGTTGGTTATCATCCTGTTTAGTTTCTTCCAGGGATGAGTAGCGGTTGGAGGTGGAGGATGGGTTTAACCAGTATTCATTGCCTTTAGAATAGTTGGTTTTTAGTACTAAATCGTGTAACTTTGGTCCAAGAATTGTTTATTTCTGGTTGAGATAATTAAGTAGGGGTTTGTGAATGGTGTTGGGGTTGTTGATAGGGTTGGGAGTATAACATGGTTTGATATGATTGTAGATAGGAAGTACCTGGCATTTGCATTTGTTGTAACTCTGGGTTGTACATCTGGACGGATGTTATCATGGGTGTAAATAGCTCCGCAGGGCCTACTGCTAGTTGTGAGGGTGGACTCTTCCCCGTGCAACGGGGGGGAGGCCATATTCTCCTTTGCTGGCGATGTATTGTTGAATCAGGTTGCAGCTACAAATTTTAGTTAGTTTTATCACAGCTGCAACCGATAATACTGGCACCGCGTAAGTAAATAAAACTGGAATACACAAATTATAACGCGACTGCACTCTTTGAGCTTTAAAATTCAACTCTGGTCACTATTTAACAATATACCATTAATATTTACTATACAATAAACCATTATTCATCCTAAAAAAGTGTATTTCTTATATCTCGGCTTAGCTTCTTCGTGTTTAATGTGTTAATCAAAACACTGGAGCGGTGATTATGATTTTATTTCGTTGACTTCAGGCTCGAAGTTAGCAAAGGCTCGAAAAAGCGCTCGAAAGTTTAACCCGATGAGCTGCTTCGACCTGTGGAGGAGATAAACTACGAAACGGCGTCCTGGAGATGTGCCAGGCGTCGCACCTGGACGTAGCTGTTACGAAGGCTAAGAATATGGTAAATAAATAGCTTCAGGGTGACCAGGGGTTGGCTGCTGAGGGTGTTGAATATGACTGTTGCGGAAACGAAACTTGGTTGGCCTCTTGGCGAAGAAATAGCTTCGGATGGCAAATTATGCTCCCGAAAATGTTTCCATACTCTGTGCGAACTAGGGATTCGACTGCAGAGATTTGATGCCAAAGCTTTAGACAAAGAGAGTTGCTTCTTCTTAAAATTTGGCTACCATAGCTATTAGGCGAACAAGTTGGTTCAACCTGCAGAGTTTGTTCAAATATTGCTCGAAATATTTAAACATCTTGTGGCCGTTATTTTCAACGGTCAGCGTCTCAATGGGGATTACTATGTTTTATTACATCTAACTGTAAGTTGCTTCAGGGGTCAGCAAGAATTATTTGATCAGCTTCATGTGCTAGCTAACCTAAATCCGCGGATTTTGAAACCCAAATGCACCATATTGGCGTGAAGGTAAAGTTAATAAATTGGTGTTACTTTTCGAATATAGCCGTTGATCCATTACAGACGGCGACGGAGTTATTCGACGGTTCAGTTTTCTACGCGAATCTGACAGTTTAATGGTTTATTTCCAACCTTCGCATTCTCAATAAGCGGAGAGTTTTACAATTTTTTTAAATTTTTATTAACTTCTTGTTCGGCTCAAAATGTAGACATTCTGAAGCCAACATCAACGGTCGCCGTGAGCCGTTGCGCGACAAACAGGCGTAGTTAATAAATCGCATCAATCTCAATATTGCAGTATACTATTATGATACACGAAGTGGTATGATCAATCATAACAAAGAAATATTTAAAACTAATAAACTTGGAAGATTACTATAATTAAATCTTGATGGGTGTTAATTTTTAAATATTAATAATGAAATTAATTGAGACAATGAAAGAGGTAATTTCATATTAAGATATTAATTCAATATACAAATTTGATGGTTGTAGTGAATGTTAATAAAGAACAAGCCAAGGTTACAATTGTCAAATGTATTTGTTATAATAATCAGAATGAATATCCTGTAATAATATAATATTTAAAATTGAAAAGAATGTAATAAGAATAGTATCTAATAGAAATGAAATTTTTGTTTAGTTTAGTTACATAAATAAACTCATCGAAAAATGTACAACTAATCTTGCAATGTTATAATTTTGAGCAAACAAAACTAAAAATGTATGCATTATTTGTATAGTTGTTTGATTATATACAAATATTAATGCTGTTAACAAATCTACAAGGTACAACAAAATGAAAGTGAAATATTAATTTTATTGGGGCTGGACAATCTGTGAAGAGATTGACGAATACAGTGAATTACATAGAAAGAACCAGAGAACTACTAAATTGGAGAAGATTGGATTTATTGGTAAACGTGACACATAATTAAATATTTATTTTTGACACTGGTGGTTGTATGAAAGTAAGGCCATTCATCTAGAAGGAGGTTAGTAGGAGTGCTACTAGAATTGGAAGGCTTCTGAGGGGATTTCTCAGTGCAGAGGACTATCTAAGGAATAAACAAGATAAGATCAGATTCATTTTAAAAGCTGGAACTTACCAGGAGTCTATTGGAGTTAAAGTTGACGTTTGATGAGGGGATTGAAGCTGGATTCAGCGAATTCTTGGAATTGGTTGACGGGAACAGGCTGTAGGTATCCCATAAGGTGAACATCGGGATCTCTTGAGGGAAGGAGCAGTAGTATTTGGATATTTGCAGAGTGAGCTTAAGAAGTGATAAGGTTTGTGTGATATTACATTAAAATACAAGATTAGAAAGAGAGTCACGCCAGAATCTTCTTATATAATCAGTCTAAGACATCGATTCAAAAAAATTCTTTATACACGCTAGAAAGACACAATCAAACTTTTAGATAAAGACAACGATAAAAAAAAATTATATCACTAACATAGATCGGTAAAATAAAAAGCTTATTGCCACACCGTATATTTGGTAAAGCACTAATGAGTGAGGGTGTGAGGGATTAAAGATATATCCATTCAGTGACCAGATTCTTTTAACTCCAACTTTACAACACCTTCATAATTTTTGCTAAAGTTTTCCTATCTCCTGTCGATATAATTTTGTAGGTGTGTTCTAATTTAAATCGAACTACCGTGTAGTATAGTTTTTCGTCTATCAATTGCTTACTTGGTCTTCCATTTTTGTTCCACTCCCAAGGTGACCATTTCTATATCCACAAAACTAATGAATGCTTCTTCGTTCATCCTACAGGATGTCGATACCACATCGACTGTTTCTTCTGTACAGCATGATGATATTTTGAGCCATACTTCGTATTATATTAACATTTGATATTCCATCGTTCAATGTCCACAAGTCCACATGATTATTTCCGATACATAATTTATGACATTGCAACATTTTGATAACGCTGCTTATAGTAGAGAGGCACATTTAATAAAATATGTAAAATGATAAAGTTGGCTCACCCTGAAACCTAACTGGTAACCACCATGCTAGATTATATATTACAGTAGTTTAGATGATATTTTGACCGGTGGTCACTGTGTATGAGCGGGACCCTCTTTTCTGGACGATATTTTGGAAAATGGCGAATGCAAATATTTGATTGTTCGTACTTTGGAAACAACTCAACCTAAAAAATTGATCTTGGTGTCAAATTAGGTTATAGTGACAGTAGGCGGTTATGAACAGTGTGATAAGGCTACTTCCACATCTGGAATTCTGTCAGATTCATTATTTGCAAAGCACGAAGAAGCAGATACGAGGATTTTTCTTCATGCAAAAGATGCAACTAATAATGGATACAGTCGGATTGTTGTGCAATGCAAAGATACAGATGTTCTAGTTATGATAGTAAACATGTTTCAAGAAATTCACGCAGACGAAGTATGGATGTCCAAAGGAACATCATCACAGAAAATATTTGTCCCTGTTCATAGAATATTCTCAGGCCTATCTCTATTATTGGTTTTCACTCGATGACTGGATATGACACAACCAGTCAGCCAAATGGCATTGGCAAGAAGACTTCATGGGAAGTTTATCTGAAAACTCCTAAATTGCTTGTGGAAATTGGTGTTGGAACATTAGCGGCTAGTGCAATCAAATGGGCTGAAGGTTTTTTTATTAGCATTTACTGGCGCTCTCTACATAATGAAGAAACTTCAAAATCAATCAATGAACTTCGGGAATTACAGTTTGGGAAAAAATAACCAGAGTTGCTTCCTCCTACATATGCTTCATTGAAGCTACACATCCAACGTGCAGATTACCAAACATTTGTGTGGAGAAAAGCACTGGAGGCTAAGCCATTGTTGCCTGATTTACTTGATTGCGGATGGTACAATGATAATGGTGAAATAAAAGCTAAATTGATGGGAAAAGATCCATTTCCACCAGTGCAGTGCCGATGTACTACAGATTGTGCTCGATCTAATTGTTTGTGTACAGTAAACAAGCTCAAAGTATGTGGGTGTTCTCTTAAGCAGTGTAAGAACATATATTCAAACCAGGATGATGAAGATGAAACAGTGTAACTCTTGAATTTATATTCTATCACACAGGGAAGTTAGGCCCTGCATAAAGAAGATTTTTAATTATGGTTTTCATGTTTCAGTAAAAGAATAAGTATCATGTTTAATTGTGGTTTTCATGTTTGATTAAAGGAATAAATATCATGTTTAATTGTGATTTTCATGTTTTATTATAGTTATTAAGGTACCAAGGGGCATTATGAGTAAAATAAGAGCCCAAGATTGTTAGTGTACTAACCGAGGGCCTTTGGCCCGGGGTGTGTACAACAATCGCGGGCTCTTAGCTCATAATGCCTGTGGTGCCTTCAAGGTTTTATGTCCTACCAATTTTCTTACCTAATTCATATTCATATTGAATTCATATAATTACTATGATTGATCTAGTTAGCTGATCTAAGTTAGATTTGTGACATTAGATGAGCTGTCATTGATTTTCATTGCGACAGTGGTGCACAATTTTTGAAATAAAAGTTGTATCCATGGAAACAAATACTGTTAATTTTTCATAATAACCCTAGTGTTCTTATGAAGAAAATAATTGCCCTGGAGCGTTATTTTGTATCTAAGATACCTTAAAATAGAGTCATTAATTTCAATTAATGTACTGGTAGGACATAAAAGAGATAAATATCATGTTTAATTATGGTTTTCATGTTTAAGTAAGAAGAAATATCATTATCTTTGTTTAATAAATGAAGATTGTAATAGTTGAAAAATAATTAAATAACAGTTCATTTAATGCCATTTATTGGTCCCCATTTTGAATAATGGGAGGTGGGTTGTATGTATGAATCAATTAATGACCTTTTTGAATTCCTTCACCCCAAAAACATATAATTTGACACCAAGATCAAGTTTTTAGGTTGAGTGGTTTCCAAAGTACGAACAATCAAATATTTGCATCCGCCATTTTCGAAAATGGAGTCCAGAAAAGAGGGTCCCACTCGTACACAGTGACCACCGGTCAAAATATCATCTATACTACTGTAATATAAAATCTAGCATGGTGGTTGCTGGTTAGGTTTCAGGGTGAGCCAAATTTCTCATTTTGGCCATCTGCCTCCCCACTATTATGAGGCATACCATATTGTGTACCACATTCTGGCATATAATATTTTCATAGCCTCCATTTTTTCGTATTTATGTGGTTTCAAGCTGCAAATCTTATCCCCCGATGTACAACAATGTATACTTAGCTTTTTCAGAATAAAATGTAAGGATTTATATTTCATACTCTTCTGTGTCGTTAGCATCGCCCAAATTAATTTAACAGCAATTAGCGAGTTTAAATTTGCTGCACCCAACTCCAGTAACGTTTGGTGGTCGACCGCAGATCACACAGGAGGTAAGTCGTTCCATTATGCACGTAGCCCGCTCGATGCACATTTGGACGCCTTGGCCTCTCAGGTTACGGCGAAATTCCAATGGAAGTAAACATCTTAACGTTTGCCCGCGTCCTTATTACGACAACGCAGTTTCTCCCAGGCCGCCCCAGCAGATAATCCATAAGTAAGGAGTATAAAAGCGAGCTGCCTTGTCCCTGGAAGTAGAGTTACTTCCGGAACTTCAGCTTGGAAACACCAAGGAGAGGGAAGAGCATCCATCTGCTGCAGTTCCCTACAAAGCAAAGCTTTCCAGCCTACTGTCCGAGAGTTAGTTTAGTCCCGTTCAGCAATTCCGATCTCAAAGTTGTCTACCAGAAATATGACCTTTCTAAGTTCACCAAGTCAGGTATCGGTTGTGAATTTTGCCTATTGTAACTACCCGCTTCTCCTGTAATAAAAAGAAACACGTGGGGGGTCCACTCCAAGGCCCTATCGTCACCCTACCCCATTAGAGCGATCCAGTTGTCTCTATCGTTGAGAAAAAGGGACCCCGGACTCCAGCCGGAAACTTAAAGCTACCTGGAGAGCAGCTTCGCCGCTAAATACGACGCCCTGTATAGACTGCCACTGCCTCAAAGCAAGAGAATCTTGACTTGTCACTGACAAAACGTAAACAATTTAGCTGCTTATCCTCCAGGCGTTCGAAATTCGGAAAAATTCTTTATTTCCATTTTATGTACTATCCAAAACAAAAAAACTGGGACCACTCTTGATAGAGGTTTTAGCATTATTTACATAATTACATTTGCTATAACAATTTTGTGTAATAGCAACGTCTAATCAAGTTGATAATTAAGTTAGAAATACCTAGCAACTATACATATTAAGGTCACATTAACAACAGAACATGTTAACTAACTTACAATGACTATTCAATTCACCTGTCATCTGTCAAAAACTGACCAATGAAAATCCAGAATTTTGATGTTTCTTGACCAATAAAAAAATCAGTGGATATATCTTTCTGGAAGGTATTCAAGTGAATATTTTAAACAAATGTGATTTTTATTAGAAAAAGTCAATATTAGTGTTTGGTTACTATAGAAATTGCGTAGTTTGTTGCTAGATTTACTGAAAACTAATTTGAAAAAGTAGTTTGGTTCATTGAATAGTCCCTCGAATGCCATTCTTAGTCAAAGTTAAGTAGAATATTTTTGTGGTGGTATCACTACTCATGTCCATTGCGCTAGTGCACTCGTCCTAATCGAACCTAACCGCAATGGACATTCGTGATACCACAGCAAAAATATACGACATAACTTTGAGTACTCATGGTATTATAAATGAATATTCACTCATTTTCGCGATTTCCTAGACGCTGCTTACAACGAGTTTATGACAAAAAAATTGCCGTGCGTCACTGCATCAAATTGTATAATTTTGTAAGAACAAACATTTACAAAGCCTTATAGCGAGCTAGACATGACATGCAATATTAATCCGCCCTACATTTTAACACATTTGGAGACGGCACGCCAATCGTTGACCCCTCTGGAGACGGAACGCCAATGCTGCCCTTGAATTTGCTTGCCGATACCAAAATTAAGTCGACTTGCTTTTTAATTGACAGCTTTCTCAGTCTTAATGAAGATTGAGTCACCAATTAAGTTACTTTCCTTCCATTTTCGAAGTCATGTTGGTATGGGAACATTTTATTTACACCTAATCAATAAAATAAAACTGAGAAACATGTTAACTATACTTCTATTTGTCAATAAAAAGTTGAATTTGCAATTTTACAAACCGAACTTGCGTGAGTTAATTTAACACGGTTATAAAAATGTGAGAAAACGTAATTTTCTGGGGCAGCCTGTGAAGAAGGGTTCGAAGGTGACCTGTTGAAGAAAGTTATACTGGATGTTTTGCCAGTTGATAAATATCGGCCTAGATTGGCTAACTCATCGTGAGGGTCGGGGTTCCAGCGAAGCTGAAAGAGAAACTAAAGAACGGGGCGCCAGGTCCTCGACGCAGTCAAATCCTTGGGTCGGACCTCCATTAGATGAAGATATACCAAGCTAACAAAAATAATACCACCTCAAACTAGCAACAATATTTATTAAATACCGGTTATATAGTGTATTCTTAATCATAGCATACGAATACATATGAAAATATATAGACAGCCCAACAAATATCATAAATATATCACAAGTTTACACATTAAAAGAGTAGAGCTGCGTAATAAAAATTAGCTATAGAGCGGTAAATACTAAACAACCACCTAATTGTACTTCCCAATCATAATTTGAATAAATAAATTCCTAAGCAATGACTTTTATTACAATTCAGGTCTCCGTGAAGCGGAGATCTAAACATGACGTGGTAACTCGAAATAACTCTGCAAACAACTATAGCTCTGAATATTGAAATAAACTATGTGAGGCAGAGAGCGGTCTAAAACGGAACCTGGGTGAGACCGGCGCAATTTTGGCGGGGCGGAACATTCCAGTTTATAAGACCCTACAAGGGGTGTAATGCCCTAAAAGGAATTCATAGTACGTTCTTTGATATTACAAGCGATCCACTTGCTATCGCTCAAAACTCTGATCTATAAAGTGAATTTTGATGCGGGTGACTAAATTAATAACGGCCAAAAATTCCCACGAGCGGTAGCATAGCCACAGCATTGTCAAACCGCAACGACAAACAAATCGAGGTTACGCATATGAAAAAGTGATTTCTGAAACAGATGTGTAATATGTTGATACAATCAAAAGTGACTGCGAAAGCAACCGGGTAAGTACAAAAAGTAATCCAATACGTGATTAAGCAACTATTGTACAAATAATACCTAGATAAACGCAGCTTACAAAACGTGTTACACCAAAAACAATCATACCAACAAATTCATCTATGGATTAGTTACAACTATACATTGTTAAACTACTGTGAAACCTTCCAGGTGCAGAGCGGGTGAATGCGACAACCAGGCAGTTCGCCGAGCAGTCTGGGGACAAGAGCGCGCCAGCAAGAGGGAGCGCAATGGGTCCCTCGTCCCAGGAACAGCGATGCCAAGAGGCAAACTACAGTAATCAACCACAAGCACGGCTAGCACATAAGCTCGCTATCCCGCGCATGCATAATGCAGGCCCAAGTGGTCGGGCGTTTTGATTCCATGCAGAAAAAAGGCTAAAATATAAATTCCTAAGTGTACAACGGAGCTAAAGGATTGAGCTAAAGAAACCTAACCTTATCGAGTAGTGGACAGCCTTGCATGCGGTTCGATCGAAGAGGAGGTCCATAAATCCGCCTAACGTAACGTGTGGTGAACGAAGGTAAAAATAACTCACAAACAAAACGCTTCGATGCGAGGAACCGTGCCTGTAAAGACTCATTTACCGAGTCAAACAGACCACAGTAAACGACCTTTTGACAAGTCAAAAGGAAATAAAATATACGATTTTACTCTATAGTGCCTATAAAATATTGTTAATTTAACAATAAAATAATTAGCAATATAGTTGAACCCACGAAACTGTGTAATTTTCAAACCACCCATGGAAGAATGGAAAGGGTTTGGTAAGACAGCTTAACTGGCTTTCGCTGCCGATCCTCGGACTATTTAAATATCTTACTGCCGTTATTTTCAACAATTGGCGTCGCAGTGAGGGGTTAGGTTGCTATGTTTCATTAAATTTAGCTATAAGCTTTTCTAGGAGTCAGCCGGAATGATTTAATTTGCATCGTTTTGTGGCTGATCTAAATCCTCACATTTTGACCCCAAACTCGACTCCCTTGGTGTACCAAATAAAGTTGATAGATTTATGACGCAAATTTATTTCTGGATTGATTAGGCCGTCGGGTCTAATTTGTGTTACCTGACTGGACAGCCAGGAGGGTATTTTTATGCGGCTATCTGAATTCCCATTGCACTTCTTGGTTACTGCAATGTTGCCTTGGTATTTAACTGCCTGGTCGTTACCTTCCTATGTACCCGTTAGAAGCTGTAGACGTGGTGTTGTCATCCAACGGCTATTTTCTTTTCTGGAAGCTAGCGGTTTAACGGCTGTATTGAACCGTTAGCTAATTTGTTCTCAATATGCGAGTGGCTGGAGTTTTATTTCAATTTTGTGTCCGGCTTAAATTTAGACAAGAGGGCGCCTGCATCAACGGCTGCAGTGGACCGTTGCGCGAAAAGAGAACGGATTAATAAATCGCATAAACCACCGATTAAATATGCTAAAACTCACTCTAAGCAGGGGCAGACCACCAGAATGGAATGGCCATACTATGGTTTAAGCCTAACTAAAAAAGGTGAATACGTGTCAAGAAGTCCTCCCGTCATTCCACACCCAACCACAAAAAACAGTGTGGTAATTACAGGAGACTACATACTGATAGCTAAATGTTAAATATTACATGCTTACGATATGAGATCCCTGCAATGCGGTAATAAAATGAAAACAATGATGTTAGCAGGTAATGAAAATCCCGCAAATTTGTGTTCCTTTACAAAGGATTTGCTTGAAGCGTGAACTAATAAATAATAATATTGATTTTGTTTGTGTATCCAACATAACGAGTTTAAATGGGCATTTTATTAACTAAATGCCTCTGGAATGGCTTTTCAGTTATTTGCGGATTAATATTACAGCTAAATAAAATACTAATAGGATTCTGCTGCTCATACCGTTTTATATATCTTTAAACCTGGATATTCTTCTGGTTATTGCATTTTTACAGCCGCTATAACATTCAGTACTGAGCATGTAACTGCAATAATTGCAATTACATATAACTATTTGAAGTCGTCAAAAATATTAAATATTATTTATAATTACCAAACGCATATGCAAATAACACAATAAGGCACGTAATATACATATAAAGACTGAACAACGATCGCTGACGTTATAAATGTGACTATCAAATTCAGCTACACAGCTCGCTTTAGAAGAGTAAATAGTAGTTGGGGGCTTTAAACATTTTGATTTTTTAACATCTCACAAACTGGCAGTTCTATTGCTTTAAAATTTAGTATTTACATTTGTAGAGCCATCTATGTACAGAAAGTTATGTGTTTCTGACTTGTTTTCAGGGTGTGAAATACATAATTTCCGTATGTTATTGCCGGTATAACAAGAAGTATCAGTACACAAGTGTACTCGTTGTTGAGACTACTCATCCAATTTCTTATTCGTCCTAAAAGCATGCACTTTTTGTACTAATAAAACAAATAACTATTTCCATGCACTTGCTCTTATAGACAAAACTGTATTAATTAGGGACCTACTCATTTAATGGTAAGGTATAGGTTGATATGTATACCGGGTGACAATGAGACTAGGGCCATGTTTATATCTTCTTTATTTATGAATCGATTTCGATAAAATTTTATACCAAAATACTAGACATAATTTCTGATTGGCTGATAGATATAGTCAAAATGACTGACTTCCGGTTTTACCGGAAATGATACTAACTTTGATTTTTTAAATGGAATACCCTGTTTATTTTATGATTTTATGAATCTACGAGTCAAACTATACCTTTTCAACTTCAAATTGGGACTAATCAATTTCAAAATGGGAATAAACAATTTCTAAATGAAATAAACAATTTCAATTTGAGAATAAACAACTTCAAATTGGGACTAATCAACTGCAAATTGAGAAAAGCTTTTTGTTGACGGTAGTCTTTGGAAAAGGAGAATTACATAGTTTTGACAGGATGGAACTAATTATTGTTAGTTGTTGCTGGTGTTCCATCCTGTCCATATAATTGTCATTTTCCAAAGACTACGTTAACAAAAAGCTTTTCTCAATTTGAAGTTGATTGATCCCAATTTGAAGTTGTTTATTCTCAAATTGAAATTGTTTATTTCATTTTGAAATTGTTTATTCCCATTTTGAAATTGATTAGTCCCAATTTGAAGTTGAAAAGGTATACATATAATAGTCTTGCCAAATTTCATTTTTTTTCAACAACAAAAATATTTTTTCAATTTTTATTTTTTACCATAGGAGGCCTTGACTTGGAAAAATCTATTCTAATTGACTCTAGCAACTCTTAATAATAGCTATTTTATCAATAAGGTCAATAACAAAACTTTAATAAAAGAATATAATTTGCTAAACTCGTTTTTTAAGAAAAAGTCACTTTTTTTAAATGGCATCTACCAAGGGCCATTTTTCCATTAAAAATCAAATTTAATTGCCAATCTAACGATATGCATCATGCACTACTTTATCTTTAACTGAAACTGAAAATTAATTAATTAATTAATTTTTTAAGTATTTTTATGTAATAACTAATAATACCAAAGCAAATTTAGTAACACTGTTGTATGTAATTTGAGTCGTAGATTCAGAAAACATAAGACATATAGAGTGATCTATTTAAAGAACCAAAGTTAGTGTCTCCTCCGGTTTCACCGGAAGTGACACTAACGTTGGTTTTTTAAATAGATTTAAACAAATAATTAATTAATTAATTTTCAGATAAAGATAAAGTAGTGCATGATACATATCGTTAGATTGGCAATTAAATTTGATTTTTTAATGGCAAAATGGCCCTTGGTAGATGCCATTTAAAAAAAGTGACTTTTTCTTAAAAAAACGAGTTTAGCAAATTATATTCTTTTATTGAAGGTTTGTTATTGAACTTATTGATAAAATAGCTATTATTAAGAGCTGCTAGAGTCAATAAGAATAGATTTTTCCCAGTCAAGGCCTTCTATGGTAAAAATAAAAATTGAAAAAAAAAATTGTTTAAAAAAATTGAAATTTGGCAAGACTATTATATGTAATTTGACTCGTAGATTCAGAAAAACATAAAATATACAAGGTGTTCCATTTAAAAAATCAAAGTTAGTATCATTTCCGGTAAAACCGGAAGTCAGTCATTTTGACTAGATCTATCAGCCAATCAGAAATTATATCTAGTATCTTGGTATAAAATTTTATCCAAATCGATTCATAAATAAAGCAGATATAAGCATGGCCCTAGTCTCATTGTCACCCGGTATGCCTTAAAATCTACGAATAATGTTGTTTGTTATTTATTCTTCCATAATTGTACAGTCATTAACAGTCTCATCATGATCATAGTCAGCCTTTATTCGTCCACTGCTGAACGTGGGCCTCTACTGCACTCTTCCGTACACCTCTGCCCTGTGGTAATTCAAACCAGTGTCGTCTCGCCGTTTTCTTTACATCATCTAGCACTAGCAACCGCTTTTGCGGCCTTCGCACACTGCGCTTGGTCAACCTCAGCATTAAAATAAAGAAGGAGAAGGCACAACACAAACATTATGTTCAAAGAATCGATTTCAGTGAGTATTAAAATTAACGAAACTGTATACACATATTTCACATAACAAGGACTGTTGATTTGTATTTGTATAAATGTTAGCAATCCATTCTAAAAAATAAAATCATGCAACTTTCTATCAAAACTTGCCAGGCATTCACCGATGGGCAAAACACGAGCTGACACAATAGATAATTTTTGATTTATTAACTTCAATATATTTACTTTTTGTTGCATTGATAACAGGAGAATGTTGTTTTTTTAAATAATTTTCGTTGAGGTATATAATAAAATTCATGAATTTATTTTAGCTAGGTTAGTACTATTAAGCCAGTATATTCACCGCAATGTGCAGCCCTATTATATGTGAATTCCCCTTGGTGTTTTATATTTCCATACTTTAATTAGGCGTTTCATGTTTAAATTGCATAATATTACCAATAAAACACATCCCTTGGGGTCTTGGCAATGCAGCTTGGAATAGAAATTAGTAGGTTCGGAGTTGCTTATTTTTATTCCAGTTTCTAATTTCTGATAAACAATTGTAATTTCTGTGATTTCATAGCTGATTTTTACTGGAGATTAATATTTTAATTTTTTTGCATGACAACTGAATATATCTTCAGGGGTAATATAATAAGTAGCATGCTTATTAACGATGATTTTTTGATGAATATTATAAGTTATAATCCTAAAGCTGAAAATACAAGGAGTCCGAGCCGAGGTACTCATTGTGGAAGCCGATGAAAATAAGACAAACAAATGGTTGTATGAATTGAAACTGAAACAAAAACTGTACAGAGACCAGAAGTGAATAAAACAACCAAACTTGCCAGCAATAAAAGGCTGGCATACACAAATAGAATGAAAAATTACAAAGCAGAGTTAAAAGAAAACAGTAATTCTAACCAAGAGTAGCATTTTGTAGAGGCACAGAAGAAACTCGTAGGTGATAATCATGTTAAACTCCAAATAATAAAGCAAATTATATAACGGACACTAGCGAAAACAGCAATGTCTAGAAAGTATTAAAATGCTAATAGAGGAAGAAGTAATTCAGATTATAAAAATTATATACATTAACTTCATAACTTCAAACAAATAACATTACTCGGCGTAGGGTGGAACATAGTAAGCACAACAAGAAATTTAAAAGTAACACCAATAATGGAAACGAAAATAGAACATTGTGAGAATGATTTTAGAAACGGTAGATTTACCTATAATCAAATTTTTATTTCACACCGATCATTCAGAACAGTTATGAAAAGGATGCCGGTTTATTTCACGTTTTCATAAACATTAACTAAGCATACGGCACGGCCCATATTTAGTTCTATACAAGTATTTCTCGTATCATTAAAAATAATAAAGCTAATAAAATTGTGCCTGAAAGATACGCGAACTAAAGCAAAAACTCAAGAAAATGTATTAAAACTGTTTCAAGTTAAAGAAGAATTGCAGCAAGGAGGCCACTATCATGGCTCAGAGGTAGAGCATTTGGCTGCAGACTAGGCTAAACAATGTTGTGCCCACTCCACTAAAATTTCTCAATCCGACTTGACCCAGCAACCCCAGGATCTTAACGCCTAAATCTGCTGAAAGAGAAGAGGCCGATGCGCCTCCAGTGGTATGTAACGACGACGACTAAGATGATTAACATTAAATACAAAGACAGTTATATTAACAGACCTACACAAATTCTTGCTGACGCTGACGACCCCGTCATGATATCTAAGAAAAAGGTACAGGAAATATGTTTTCAAATAGAAGACCAAGAAAACAGTACTTAATATCACCCAAACAAAGTCAACATTTATAAATCAGGAGCAGAACTTGATAGAAATAAAAT
The DNA here is from genome assembly GCA_940337035.1 of Agriotes lineatus. Classification (NCBI taxonomy): domain Eukaryota; kingdom Metazoa; phylum Arthropoda; class Insecta; order Coleoptera; family Elateridae; genus Agriotes; species Agriotes lineatus. The sequence goes on along the minus strand of OW679194.1, from coordinate 23,181,408 downwards.
AATGATTCGAGAAAATGAAATGATTTAAATATGTAACTGCAAAAAAAATTACTTCTGTAGTACACAACGGTGAGGACAACAAAAGGAAATAAATTGTACTTATGAGGCATTTCTAATATATAAACACTCAAGGAACTTAGGATAGTAATGATGAAAACGGCTTAGAAGTGTGGGGAATTAGAAATTGAGAAAAATTAAAATCAGACAAACAGGAAAAAGTAAGCAAATCCGAAGACCAGATGTTACTATCTTACATTCATAAGAACCAAGCCTTTTTGGAAGGTCATCCGGAAAGGCTACTATCCTGGAAAAGTTACTAAGTATCAAGGAGTAGTAGTATTATTTGAAACCAGTTTAGCAATACTCATTTTGTGCTTTTACATTGCTTGTAATACAGATTGAGAGAAGCAAAGTGACTTCTCTCTATTTATATAGTCAACATCCACACATTTTAGAATTTGTTATGGCATATGTCAATGCTTGCATCAGATACATGACCATTCGTAATTATATCGCTTAGTTTCTTAGTGCTGTTCTTTCCACGTTTCCTAATCTTACCATGAAATTTACGATCACGCGTTTGCACCTGGCGTAAGTTTTCGAAATCATTAACATCCCAATTACACTGTGGATCTACAAAAACGGTCCAAAACTAAATTTGGATGCATTGCCCATTGCAGCATCGCCTATTAAAGTCAACTTTCTTCAGTTCAGGTGCTCATCTGTAATTATATACTAAGGTGATTGTCGAAATGTGAATACATCCAGTGATGTACATAAATTAAGGGACGTTTACTTAATTAGCAACTATCCAGCATTCTGCACCATATAAGACGGTAGAAAATACGTAGCATTGTACAAGACGAATTCTTAGATCTAAGTTCAAGTTTTTATTGCATGACATTTTATTCATTTTTATAATTATCTGCCTTGATTGTTCGATTCTACTTCTCATCTCTGTCATGTACGTAGATTGATCATCTAGTATGCAGCCTAAATATTTAATTGATCTCGTATTTTGTAATACTTCATTATTTATCGTTGTGTGTGGATTATTCACTTGTTGTTTTGTGATAACCATAGTTTTCGTTTTCTTTATGTTTATAGGCAAACTCATTTACACCCAACACTCTGGCAGAATTTATTCTGGACATGAAACATACCAATCCATACTCTTCACTTTTTGTAATAACTAAATTCAGTAATTTCTGCATACCATCTCTTTCTTCTATCAGTAGTACCCTGTCATCTGCGTATCTTAGATTATTAATTATTCTTCCTCCGATCATGACTCATTTATCACATTGTTCGAGCGCTTCTTTAAATATTGTTTTACAGTATAGATTAAACAACAACGGTGACAATACGCAACCCTGTCGGAGACCTTTGACTATGTCAAACTCTTCTGATGACGGGTCTCCTATTCTAATCTTAGCCTTTAGATTCCAATACAGATTTCTGATTAGTCTAAAATCTCTGTTGTCTAAGTTTCATTTTCAATCATTTGATCGCGGTTTACAGTATCGAACGCCTTATTATAATCGAGGAAACACAAATAAACGTTCTTGCTTACGTATTTGCATGGTTCTAAAAGAACATTGATTCCGAACAATGCCTATCGAATACCTAAGTTGTTTCTAAATCCAAACTGTGGCTCATTAGACTTATTGTTATGAATTCGTTGCATTTTTTTTCTTTTTGGTAAAGTAACAAAGGTACAAATTAACCATTCTTTTGGTAATATTCCTGTTGAATATATATTATTAATTAATTCTGTTAACCTTTTTAAGCCATTGTGATCTACTAGCTATAGCATTTCTGTTGGAATTTCGTCAGGGCCCATCGAATTCAATGTTTTTTTATAACCATATAGCTTTCCTAACTTCATCTATCTGAATGTCTGGCCCTTCATCATTATTGCGTGTTTCAAATTCGAGTGGTCTGTTGTCATTGGAGAGATTCTGAAGATAATTTTCCAACATTTTTTGCTTGGTATCTATGCTTATTTTATTGTTTTCGCCTACTAATATATTATTTGCATATCATTTCTGCCATTTCTTTAACTTTATTGTATAGGTTGAAGTTATGTTTTTTCTTGCAAAGCTCCTATCTCTTAACATTTTCCTCTAAGCCATGTTTCCTTAGCAGCTTTGATTTTTCTTGTTATTTCTTTCTGTATTTCTCGATATCGTTGTTCATTTTTGTTTTTAAATAATCTGCGTTTCTCCAGTAATTCAAGGATTTTGCCATTGATCCATTCTTTAAGTTATCCGTACCCACTTTATTAACTGTTTCTTTTAGTTGTAACCAATTCCGTTCAATAAGTTTAAAAAGAGATTTGTTCCGTCAACGTATGTCAAACCTTTTGCTGTTTAAGTTTATGATGTGACGGCCACCTTACTGAGAACAAATATATATAAATATTTGAACAATAATCTGGTGGTCCAGTTTTTTGTTTGTGTGTGACAGAAGAAAATTTGTCAATTTGGGTGTTGTGTGCACGAATTTGTCACAGGAAGAAAAGAAGTTTTTTGAAGAGCCTAGCTGCCGAGTTGATACCGAAAACACCAGGTAAGGTTGGCTTGTTAACTTATTAGACAGATTTAGCAAAAGGTCCTTCGAAATTGTATAGTAATTTTGATATTAGATTGATTAATTTTTGGTCCTTCGAGCCGGATAGAACGGTCCGTTGGATTAACAAACTAGTTACAGTTCACTGAAAAAATAACGTTTGCATAGAGTTGTTTTACGGTGTTTTGGTATATTTAAATATTTATTTTGCATTTAGTGACAAAGGTCGTTGCAACCTTATATTACCTGCGTTTGTTATTATTTTTGCCTGCTCATTATTTTTGTGTATTTGTTGCTGCTTTGTATTCTTTGAATTTTATTGAACAGTACAACTTGTACTTTGTGTTGACAAATTTTTGATTAGATACAGCTAGAGTTTAATTGTCTATAATTATGGCTCCAAAGAAGGAAACATTTTTAGCTAGACAAATTGCAATCTCGCAAATTGAGGAAATCTTTGAATTAGCAAGTGAGGCAAGTGTTAACGAGAATTTGCGATTTTTATTTAAAGTAAAATATAGGACTTTAGATACATTGTACAAAGAGTTTAAAGATTTGCATTTAAAAGTTATTACCCAGACCAATGACTCAGATTTGCTAGCACAAGAGATTATTCGGAAACAAGTTGAAAATCAATATTTTGAATCGTGTGTACATTTTGAATCAATTTTCCCCCCAGTGTTAGGAGCACCTGTGCTTGCAGCAAAGTCAACTGAGTTTGAAAAGTCATGTTTAAATGTTAATCTACCTAAATTAGAACTTAGAAAGTATTCTGGTGATCTGCTCTCTTGGCAATCATTCATAAGTCTCTATGACAGTTTAGTACACAACCAAAGACAGCTTTCGGAAATTGAAAAGTTTCAATATTTATTGCTTTCTCTAGATGGAGAACCTCTTTCTTTAGTGAAGTCTATTCCTTTAACTCCGGAAAACTATCAGTTAGCTTATAAAACAGTCATAGAGAGATATTCAAATAAGCGTATGTTAGCTAGCAGTCACTGGCATATTTTGAAAAATTATCGTCCTTTGACCTCCGAAAACTCGAAAGAATTACGTTGTCTTGTGGATACATTTTCTCAAAATTTAGCCATTTTAGATACTTTGGGTTTTGACATATTAGCTTGGGATTTTATTGTTGTCGATTTGCTAGAAGACAAATTACCTCCTGCAATTCGTAGACGTTTCGAGCTACATGGTGATGCAATGGAAATTCCTACCTATTCACATTTGAAGGATTTCCTATTAAAACAGTGCGTTGCTCTAGAAACTATTGCTACCTCGAAGGTATCAACCAATATTTCATCAGGTTTCAAATCATCTCGTGTAGGAGACTCGGTTGGTAAACCTCATTTTCCACAACAATCTAAAGGTTCATATTTTAAACCTAATTCTTTACTTGTACAAACTGCTTCCTCCAGTGGTTCACAAAAGTTAGTTTCGAGATCTCTTGTAGGGTGTAACATTTGTCAGGGAGATCATTTAGTATATCGTTGTTCTCAGTTTATGTCCATGACACCTAGGGATCGTCATGCGGCTGTAAAACGTGCTCGTTTGTGTTTTAATTGTTTGAAAGATTCTCATGGTGTGGCTTCGTGTCCATCTCAAGTTTCTTGCTCTAGTTGTGCGAAAAGGCATCATACGTTGTTACATTTTATCATTAATAGTGGTGATTCTCGAACTGAAAAGCAGACTACTTCTTCGAATCCGTCTGATAGTCCTGTGGTACATGTGGGTACTAGTGTGCTACATACTCAGATAGGTAAAACTGTATTATTGTCTACAGTTATTTTGGAAATTTTAGATGTGAATGGTCAACCTCACCGTGTGAGAGGCTTGTGTGATCCTGGTTCAATGGCAAGTTTTATGACCGACAATTGTGCTCGTAGACTTCATTTACCTCGTGTTCGTTCTTCAATTCCTATTGCAGGATTAGGACAGATGTCTACTAGATCTTCTCTAGGTGTATCTCGTTGTTTGATTAGACCTCTTGGCTCTTCGCAACTGCCATTACCTTTGGATGTTATTATTCTTCCTACAATTTGTTCTGATATGCCTTCCGCTACCTTATCTCCTTTAAATATAGTTCATTTGAAACCATTTCAATTGGCAGATCCTACCTGGAACCAACCTGGTGCTGTGGATATTTTGTTGGGTGCAGACATTTATTCTTCAATTGTGCTTCCGGGTATTGAGCAAAATGGTGATAGTTCTCTCATTGGTATTCATACAATTTTTGGGGTAATGTTAGTTGGACCGGCTTCCACTTCAATGTTGCCTCAGCCAGTGCAATCTTTCTTTGCGGCAATTGATACTCCTTGTTCAGATGATACTTTAAAATCATTCTGGAAACTTGAGGAAGTTCCTGAAAAGATTTCTATTTCTCCAGAAGAACACCAGGCGGAAATTCATTTTCAGAAAACTTATTTTAGAATTCCCGAGGGTCGTTTCGGGGTCTCTCTCCCATTCAAATCTGATGAACCTATTTTTCACAAATCTTTAGATATAGCTCAACGCAGGCTTTTTACTCTTGAGCGTAAATTTGATTTTAATCCTGTACTTCGAAAAGAATATGTAGAATTTATGAAAGATTATTTAGATTCCGGTCACATGTCTCTTCTTGATGTACTTCCTAAAGGTTTAAACTCTTATGTTATTCCTCATCATTGTGTGTTCAAAACTGAAAATAATGTTTCGAAGATACGTGTAGTTTTTAACGCTTCGGCCAAAGATGAAAATGGAACTTCGCTCAATGATTCGCTGTTGATAGGCCCTAAGCTTCAGAATGACATTGCTGCCATTCTTCTTAAATTTCGTGTATATTCATTCGTTTTTACGTGTGACGTTCGGCAAATGTATCGCCAGATTTTAATTGCCGAGGATCAAAGGCGTTATCAGTTAATATGTTGGAGATTTTCTCGTACAGAACCTGTGCAAATTTATCAGCTTAACACAGTGACGTATGGGGTTTCTTCGGCTCCATTTCTCGCTATTCGTACCATGTTGCAATTGGCGGAGGAAGAACGACAGCTTTTTCCTTTGGCTTCTCAAGCTATTGAAAATAATTTGTATGTCGATGATCTTGTTTGTGGTGCTAATTCGATAGAAGATGCGGTTGAACTTCAAAGACAAGTTTTAGGATTATGTGGTTCAGGATGTTTTGAATTACGCAAATGGTCAAGCAACCATTCTTCTCTGTTAGAAACCATCCCTGATGAATATTGTTCGAAACATAGTTTACCTTTTGACCTTGAAAAGGATACTTTTACTAAAGTTCTTGGCCTTCATTGGCAATCCTTAATAGATTCGTTTTCCTTTGTTGTGAAATCTCGTGAGTGGTGTTGTACTAAGCGTTCGATTTTATCGGAAATAGCTAGTATTTATGACCCCCTTGGGTTCTTGTGTCCCGTTATATTCTTTGCAAAACGTCTCATACAGATGTTATGGATTTTAGGTGTTGGGTGGGATGATGCTCTTCCTCCAGAAATTGTGAACAAGTGGCGGCAATATAAGGCTCAATTACCATGTATTGCTTCGGTGCAAATCCCTCGAGCTGTAGTGCCAGATCATACGTCTGTATTGTGTCAGCTTCATTCTTTTTGCGATGCCTCAGAGCAAGGCTACGCCAGTGTAGTATATCTTCGTTGTGCATACCCAGATGGTAGAGTTATCGTTTCGTTACTTTGTGCCAAATCAAAGGTTGCACCTTTGAAGTCTTTGTCGATCCCTCGCCTTGAGTTATGTGCTGCGGTGTTGTTATCTTCTCTTGTGTTATGGGTGAGAAATACGCTTCAACACCTTATTACCATAGATAGTATTTTTGCTTGGTCTGACTCCACAATTGTTTTAAATTGGATTCGATCTTCTCCGCATCGGTGGAAAACCTTTGTGTCAAATAGAGTGAGCCTCATTCAAGAACGGCTTCCACCGGAATGTTGGCATCACATACGTTCCTTTGAGAACCCCGCCGACGCAGCATCTCGGGGTCTCCTCCCAGAAGAATTTATGGCGTTTCCCTCATGGTGGGCGGGACCTGCGTGGCTTCGTTTATCTTCTACTGATTGGCCTCTAGAGGATTCTAATAAAAGAGTAGTGTATGAAAATAGTGACTTAGAAGAAACGAAAAGTGTTTTGATAGGTCAAATTGTTTCAAACGCTATTGATTCATTGTTCACGCGTTTTTCATCTCTTCGTAAAATACAGGGTGTTATTGCTTATTGTTTGCGTTTCGTTAGAAATACTAGATGTTCTGACAAAATTTTGGGACCCTTGTCTCAAAAGGAACTTCATGAAGCTCTCTTATGTTTGGTAAAAGTAATCCAAGAGCAATTCTTTGCACAAGAAATTTCGGCTCTTCGTCGTGGTAAGAAACTTCCCAAGACATTTATGAAATTAGCCCCCTTTTTAGATGAAAAAGGTATTCTACGTGTTGGAGGTAGGCTATCTCAATCAGAGTTAGCATTTGAAGCTAAACATCCAGCGTTACTTCCTTCATCTCATGTTCTCTCAAAACTATTGATTTTACAAATTCATTATCAAAACTTACATTCTGGCGTAAACACCACTCACTATTTGCTACAGCAAAATTTTTGGATTCTTGGTGCCCGTAGCCGTATTCGTAGTTGTTTATCAAAATGCTATCGTTGTTTTAGATTTAGACCTAATAGTTTTGTATACCCTATGGGCGATTTACCTAAATTTCGGGTTTCTCAAGCAAAACCCTTTTCTCATGTTGGTGTGGATTTTGGAGGTCCATTTTCAATTGTTACAAAACGCACTAGGGGTGCAAAAGCTTCAAAAGCTTATTTGTGTTTATTTGTATGCTTATCAGTAAAAGCAGTCCATTTGGAAGTAGTGTCAGATTTAACTACTGATGCCTTTTTAGCTTGTTTACGTCGTTTTATTGCTCGTCGGGGTAGGTGCTTAGACATCTACAGCGACCGTGGCACTAATTTTATTGGAGCGAGCCACCAATTAAAAGACTGTTTGAAAATGGCCGCTGAGAGCGAAGCCATCACGTGGCATTTTAACCCACCTTCTGCACCACACTTTGGAGGAATTTGGGAGAGTGGTATAAAAGTAGTTAAAACTCACTTATACAGAGTCATTGGTGCCCAAATATTAACTTTTGAAGAGTTGTTAACTTTAGTGACCCAAATTGAAGCTTTATTGAATTCCCGTCCGTTATGCAGCCTAAGTGCTGACCCCAATGATCTTAGCTCGTTAACGCCTAGTCATTTCCTAACGCTAGAGCCTCTCACTGCTCCTCCAAATCCAGAACTGTCTCATCTTCCCATTAATAGACTTTCTCGTTGGCAATTAATACAAAGCATGCAACAGAGTTTTTGGTCCCGTTGGAACAATGAATACATGCATCAATTGTATCAAAAATCTAAGTGGTATAAAACTCACACCTTCCAAAATTTAGACATAGGAACACTTGTTCTTATTAAAAACGAGCTGACCCCTCCCCTTGTTTGGAGACTGGGCAGAATAATTAGTATCCATCCGGGAAAAGATGGAATTTGCAGAGTTGCAACAATCAAAACTACGCAGGGGGTAATGCAGCGTCCTTGTACTAAATTGTGCCCTCTACCGTCGCAATAATGGTACTTTTAGTTTTTTCTTAATAAGTGTTAGTAGTTGTTTTTAAAAAAAATTGTAAAAAAAAAGCTCGTGTAGACCTTATTTTTGGTGGGCGGTATGTTCCGTCAACGTATGTCAAACCTTTTGCTGTTTAAGTTTATGATGTGACGGCCACCTTACTGAGAACAAATATATATAAATATTTGAACAATAATCTGGTGGTCCAGTTTTTTGTTTGTGTGTGACAGAAGAAAATTTGTCAATTTGGGTGTTGTGTGCACGAATTTGTCACAGGAAGAAAAGAAGTTTTTTGAAGAGCCTAGCTGCCGAGTTGATACCGAAAACACCAGGTAAGGTTGGCTTGTTAACTTATTAGACAGATTTAGCAAAAGGTCCTTCGAAATTGTATAGTAATTTTGATATTAGATTGATTATTTTATTCGTAGAGATTTCAACCAATCAAAAGGCTGGATTTAGTTAAGTTATCTTGTATAATTTCGATTATACAAAATCGATTATACTATAGTAACTTCACTAGGCAACGCAATACATAACTTTTGTCTACTTGATGTTATTTTCATGGAGATGACTTTCAGCTAGGTTAATTCAAACAAATCGAGCTGCCAATAAAATATTTATTTGTTCCTAATATTAAAATTTACTCACAAAATAATCAAATCGAATACAATGCGTACTTCGAACAGGTTATACGTCTCAAACTTCCTGCACAATAACAAATCGTGTCAGTTTGACAGAATAATCCTCCCGCTAACGCGGTCGGACTATTTAACCTGTCAAACTGACACTCTTTTATTATTGTGCAACAAGTTATCGACATATAACCCGATAATATCGAAGTACTTATAGTATTACTTCTGATTATACGTCAAAATTAAAGTTATCTAAGATTTTAGTTTGATAAATAAAAATCTTATTTGTAACATTTGTTTAATAATTAATCATGTATAAAATTTATAAGTTTCGCCAATTATGTTGGCTTCATCAGTAATAAAAGTTAAAAAAGGAAATTTACAAAGTGATTAACGTTTCAGCTATGTAAATCAAAACTTTAATCACTTTGTAAATTTTCTTTTTTGCCTTTTATTACTGATGAAGCCAACATAATTGGCGAAACGTATAAATTTTATTCATTATTAGATTTTTATTTATCAAACTAAAATCTTTGGTAACTTTAATTTTGACTTATAAATTTTCTTTTAAACTTATCAAAATTTAAAAAAGTCAAAGAATTAAACTTATAATTCTGTTCAATGTTTTCATTTTCTGCTGGTATGTTTTGGATATTTTGTTTTACTTTCTGTCTGATTTCTTCGTTTTGTAATTTTCTAATATCCCATTTTTTATTACTTTTTCGACTGTTACTGTGTTGTTGGTGTAATCGGAATTTTGCTACTACCGGATTGTGATCCGATTCCACATCAGCACCAAGATAAGTTTTAGCCGACAATCCACTATTTCTGTATCTCTTGTTAACTATTATAAAGTCAATTTGATTACTAATTATATTATCTCTCGGAGATTTCCAAGTATAAAGGCGTCGGGGTGCTAATGCAAAAATGTATTTAGTACAGTTAGATTTTCTTCTTTACAAAATTGTACCATTCTGTCGCCTCGTTCATTTCGTGTTCCAGGACCGTAGTTTCCAACTATATCTAGGCATCCACCTTGACCTATTATTGAATTAAAATCTCCCATTATTATATTAATGTCGTGTTTCCTTGTTGCTTGGAGTGCTTGACTTATTTCTGTGTAGAATTGTTCCAATTCTACGTCGTCTACTGCGGCGGTCGGTGCATAACATTGTACTATATTTATATTTATTGGTGTTGTCGATAATTGTAGTATTGCCACTCTGTCAGAGAGTGCAGTAAAGTTTTTAACTGAAGTGATTGTTATTTAGAGTAATCATTGTAATGTAACATAGCCAAAAGCAAGCGAATACGAACCCGTAGTGCTTGTATAAATCAATTTTATATGTGTATCATTCGATAGACCCTTCAACGGCGTTCGCAAAGAACTTATCATCAGTTTCTTGCGGGCTTAGCCTAGAACCGCCTGTGTGTCAGCAGCTTCCAGTGCATTGTGTTTGCGGCCAGTTAAATAAGCACCCAAGTAGTTTCGTAACGTCCATTTGGGCATCGTGACGTCAGCCACCAGAACAGCATCAAAGCCAGAAGCAAAGAATTTCGCGGTTGCCTTCTTGAGGAATTTCCACATAAAGAGTCATTTGAGGAATGACGTAATCCAGGGAAACCCCAATACGCGATACAGTCCTTCGCAGGCCTCGAGAATTATAAGGTAACCTAATACCGGAAACGCTTACACCTAAAGCGATCTACGGTCGCTCCAGCTGTGGAAGAATTTCGCGAGCACAGAGAAATCCGCGCGATAGACAAATTAAATGCATACCGGACCGCACTTTCGTGCACTGGAGTGTTCGCGTAGAATGGGCGGTTATTCTGGTTTCTTTTTAATATTGTTTAAATATGAATGTATGACAATCAAAATTATTCTATGTTTTGTGACTGGTAAATGCCTGCACGACTTAGCAATCGCTGTTAGTTTTTATATTATTAATCAAAATCATTTGCTTTAGAAATGGCCATTTATTTTAAGTGCAACCCCATTTGTTTTCTTGTTTTATTTGTGTATTTAAAGTCAATATATTTATGGAAGCAAATTGGTTTTTCTTATATCTGGTGCGTGAAGTTAGTTTCAGCCCAAGAACAATACAGGCACAGACCGGTTTCCTAATTTTAGCAATTAAAGATCATTCGTAACAACGACTGGCATATTTAAGAGTTACATGTATACCAAGCTAAGTTGCAAAAATTCTAAAGAAAAGGAGGCGTTTCGTTTGATCAATGTCATTCGAGCAACGACGGAAGATACTCCGGCTAACGACTCTCGATGAACGAAGACAACGTACTGGTATGGTTCAAGTGTTTGATACTCCACAACTACTACTTGTTCCCCTTAGAAAATATACTATTGCCATTACCCAATAGCAAATGACACCTTCGAGGACATTCCTTTAAACTTCAGACGGATTTCAGCAACATCCTTGCCAGAAAACATGTCTGCAGCAATCGAATCGTGAATCCATGGAACAATCTGCCTTCTAGTGTGGCGCATGCAAACAATACAAGTAACTTTAAATCTTTATACGACAAAAATCATTAACTTTTCTTGAATTTATAATTATTTTTGCCGGTTTTGTGAAAAACTTGGCTAATTTTATTAATTATCTGTTGATTTTGTAGTTAACCTATTACTTTTGTTTGTTTACTTTGTATATCTGCACACTGTATCGGCATTGTCGCCTACGGTCAATAAAAATAACAAATTATTGTTTTCTGCAACTAATTTCCAGCAAGTTCATTTTTGAGATTTCTTTGGCTTTTTGTATTTTATATCTTTATATAAATTAGTAGATTCATTTTACCAAAAACGAAGTCTATGTAAAGTAGGGATACCCGCAAGAGAGTCTGCTTAATTTATCAATTATGCTTTAAAAATAAATAAAGAGGAAATAACAGAATTGGTCATAGTTTAAAAATGTTAATATTGGATAACACAAAAAAGTTGTTCAATAAAACGAAGTATACGTCAAGATAAGAGTTAAACGGATTTTAGGTGAACAGGGTTGACTTAAATTTGAAGCAGGTAGCATTTGAGGAACTAGTAACTAAAGAGGAATGTTAACAAATTGCTTTTAGATCAATACAAACCCGTTTCACATTTAATAAAGATAAATATGCGAATTTAATGTAATCAACCAGAAGTTTACTGCGAAATGACCTCTAAAAGTAATTCCAACAGTGTTAATACATGCTAAAATTGATATCGAATTACAATACGTTGATAACGCTAAGAATATTCTCACAACGTATGGGGATATAAACAAGAATCACATAAAGAACGTGAAAGCATAAATTACACAAAAGACAAGGGGTGCAAAATTTATAAATCTGAACTGTAAATAAAGAATTAATAAGTGTTTAAAGTGATATACTGTAATGGTATTAAGCCCACAACTTAGCTCTGACTGCAGTGCAGGATAATCGACTGATTCAAATAAGCAGTTGAGGTATTTTAAATAACTGCAATGTTAAACAACAGTAAAATCGTAAATGAGATAATGAGATGCGAGAACCGATAATTAGTAGAGAAAGACACGCTAAGACAGGACATGTTCAGGGGATTTTGAATTGGCTCGTTAATTAATCATTTTAAAATGAAAGGTTTGTGCACATGCAAAGCCAAACCGCATAAAATGTATTTAACACAAATGGTTTATTGGCTGCAATTTCAATAGAGCGTAAGTTTGTTAAGTCAAAGCGAAAATTGTGAGCATAGCAGAAAGGTAATTCAGTTCGAAGCAGAATAGAAAGAAATTGCAAGAGAGTAATGGCTAAATAATGGCAAAAATTTGTGGCAAGAGACATGAAAGTGAGGAACTCAAGAATGAGTGCATTTATTAAAACAAAGTGAAAGCAGAGCAGAGCCGTGATTAAAATAACGTTTGTGAGTGCAACGCAAAGAGACATTTTTAAATTATAAGATTAAAAAACAATAACTTAGTTTTAAGAAATGTTAATTTTAAATTTAGATATCAAGCTTTATTCTGTTTGTAACTTTTTGGATCAAAACTAATTTCCTTAAACAAAAAACAATTCAAATAACTTTATCAACCAGATTCGAATTTGTTTAGGAAACAACGAGGACAATTGAAATTAATTAGATTGATGTTTGTATGAAATTTGCTCCACTTTCAATACAAATTTTTAATGTTAAATAACCATTTTACCAATTGAAAAATGTTGAGTTTTATTCCTAAAGTGCCCAAGTTTGTGTACCAGTGTTTGTGAGGCTTTACACCACAAATAAATACAAAAATTCTTCATCCGATCTTCGAGGGTGTTTCGGCAGCGAGCACGTCGAAATTTCAAACCCCATCGACTAGCGACTAAAGCATCGGGCAGCAGAGGACAATATCCCAGGGTACAGTACGAGCCTGCAGGAACGTCCAGGTCACCTTTTGTAGCGATGAGGGCTTTCCCAGAGGCTGAAATATTAACGGCGTCACCTTGCCGCAGTTTTGACCAGCATCGACAAAAGTTTCCAGGTAGGAATTCTGTTGTAAACTAAGTGTCAACGTTACGGAAACGCATCAGAATCCAACACCAAACTTTTCCGAAGACGGCCAGCGTGTTTCCCAGGGCTCATTTGCTTTGGTTTGCTCAGAATTAGCGTGGCTTGGGTAAATTCTGTAGATTTGGCGACAGAGACGCGGCCAAAAACAAAAGCCAGAAGTGGCGTGATTTCGAGAACAACGAAGTCCCGGTTCTTCCTACGTCATCCTAAAACTAAAAACTAGCTGAATTGCAAGCCGGAAAAAATCAAATGACTTACCTAATGCATTGTTCACAATATTTCCTCGAGTATTAAGATATTCAGATGCGCACTCTTGCACCGCCATAATTATTTGTGTCAGCTATCAGTTGAACCAAATACCTTCTATATATATATATATATATATATATATACTTATAAACGGTATGCTATTGAGCCCGATAGGTCTTCGGGCCGCTGATGATCCCGGCCTATATGCAGTTGCAAGATATACTTTAGTAATAATTAATACTTTACTCCAGTTAGTTAGGGATGTTTTGGTAGGATTAGTAAATATTTTGCCGCTATTAATAGCTTTCACGAAAGTATACGGTTGCTTACTTACGAAATTTATTTTTCCACAGTATCTTCAATATTTTTAGTGTCCTTTATTCCAAAACAATTCATAATTTTGATTGAAATTTGTTAAATACAATGACGGCAGTGTGGTCGTGTTTCAAATTTCGCCAGTGATTTTACTGGAGCAAGATAACCCCTGCGCGTTTTTTTATCGAATTATTGCACACTGTGAACGATTTTATCAAGTTATTGCAGTTTTGATCGGTTTATATGATTGCTACATGTACGAAGAAAATAATTACTTATTATATCTAAAATGCAAATTTTTTATGGGATATTTTTACTAAGCAACGAAAACCTCCGTAAATGTGGTCAACTATAAATCAATCTCATAGAAAAGTACAAAACTAAAGCGAGGGATTTTATTTAATAATAATTTATTTTGTGATCTAGTAATAATATTGATGTTTGATGTGAATCCGTTAATATGTTGCCAATATTAAAATCTTACACAGGATATACGGCTGATTACTTATGGAATGGAATTGGCTACACTATCGTCAATAGTTTTAATAATTTTTGTTTCAAAACTACTCATTACTTTATTTACAATTTGGAAAATAAAAGTTGATTTTTATTTATCTGGTTTTGTTTGTAGTCTTGGCGGGAGTGTTCATGTTACATCTCACCTGTGACCTTACGGGCTAATCACTTTGCGGTTTTTTTATCGAATTATTGTACACTGCATTTATTGTTTCATCGTTGGCGCCTAAATTCCAGATAACGAACTGCACGGCTGCCCTTTTTGTGCTCACTTAGTAATAGTGGGATTATGGTATACAAATAAGAATTTTTATGTTAGTCTCTTTCTTATTTATGCATTCTGTTTGTTTTTGTTCTAGCTATCTCATTGCCGTTATATTTAATTATGGGCCAATCGGTATAATGAATAAAGCTTTATACCAAAAGAAATTACATAAGAGTTGGCCATGGAAAGCAAAACTAATGTCAACGGGAAGCTGTAGAGACAGCAAACTTTAGAATTTCCATAGCAGATTAGAATATAAACTTATGACAACAACAATGACAGTTAATGAATTTTAAAGCTTGCTGTTTGCATTACTTTTAGTTTCCATGGCTAACCCTTATGTAATTTCTTTTTGAACACACCGTATTACCCACATTCTTTTCAGCAAATTTAGTTTTTCGAATTTATTAAATACTTACAGTAACTTAATAGTAATAAGTAATAATAAATATAAACAGTATTGGTGATGTGTAACACTAACAAATTTAGTCGTTTACATTAACAATTTAACATTTGATTAACAAAGACTTATAAACTGAAATTTTGAAATAAACTAGTAAGATCTAGGTTTGAGCAACATCTTCCATGTGATTGATTTTACTTGGCACAGCAAAAATCTACTTACCTCGTACATTACGTGACTGATAAACTACTAACTCACTTTTATGAAAAAATGTATCATTTTTGTAAATAATCCCACCGCCAAACAACTGAAAATCATAAATTGGAGACTCATTTTTTATGAAAATACCTGGCATAATGTGTGCATTTCATCACGTTTATTTAGTGTTTAAACAGTGCTCGTTTAGAATAAGTTATTGTTTTGAAAATATCTGTAAAGTGCTTTACTCAGAACTCTTGCAAGTGGACGTTGTCACACTAAATAATTTTTAAAATCAAAGAAAACTAACTGTAAAAATGCATTCACGTTTCTCATAATACTGAAATAATAAAAGAAAACACTTGATAATCCAAATAACATCAATTTTCAAATTAAAAGGAAAACTACCGGCGGTCGATTCGAACGGCAGCGGCTGCAAACGCTATTCTAATGTTTTGAAGGATATTGCAAGCACATTTTTCGTTCCCTACATGCGCCATGGAGTACTCCTAGCGTCCTTGAGTGGAGGCTGTCTTAAATATAATGCATTTTTCGTTGGCCCCTTTTTCTGTTTTGCAACATTTATCCTGCATCTCTTGAGTATCACTTTCGTCAACGGTAAAGCCTGAGGTATGTGCAAATTACTACTATGATGTATTTATCAGTTAAAAAATCTGGTGTGATACTCACTCAACTTCCTTTTACAGTGATGTTATAATTAGCCAAAACTTTGATTTTTAATTTCTAAGCTATTGTCAAAAATTTTCGAAAAATTGCAAATTCTACAAAAACGGTACAAAATACAAAATACAAAGTTAATTGAAGAGACAATTTTTGTCTAGAATTTCAAGCTGAATTAAAAAATGTAATAATATACCGGGTGTTGTATTTAAAATAGGAGTTAATAAAAAAATAGCAAAAAAAACAAAAGAAACCCATTTTAAAAGTATTCAACTGGAAAATCACCTATCTCACATGAATACACATTAAAAATGGAATAAAAATATAAAGTTTGAAAAAAATCGTTCAAGCCGTTTTTGAAAAAATCGAAAAAAATTGAAAAATTGCAAGAGTAAACATCTACTTCCGGTTATGCGATTTTCTTCAAAAGCTTGCTGTCTTATCTACATAGTACATAAAACGTATATATGAAGTGTCAATGCCATACCTCTTTTCGTTTTTGAGATATTCTGTTCACAGACACACAGACAGACACACAGATAGACGGACAGACCAATGAAAAAAATATGTTTTTTGGGATCAGGGGACTCTAAAACGTAAAGATCTGTTGAAAACTCAATTTCTAATTTTTGGGGTGAATCCAATACTTCCTTTATCGTAAAAGGAAGTAAAAAAACTAAACAAGATTTTATATTTTAAGGTGCTCACCCTGTATTTATTTCTTCGAAATTTTCTCGATTTCATTCCAGGTAGACATATAATCTGCATGCACAATATCGTTTTCCTAGTTCCTAGTTTTTGAATTATACAGCCAACAGACTGACAGACAGACGGAATTGAGAAAACCGTTTTTTTGTCATCTAGGAACCCTTCGTCTGTTAGACGAGGGTAGTAAAAATCTCAAATAAATATACAGCAAGTAAGATAAAATGAGCCCTCTCGTATGTTTCAATATGTTTCTTAGCTAGAAGTCAACATCGTCGATTTTAACAATACCTACTAGGTTAAGGGTTCAGGTAACCCAAAATTATAGTATGTAGTAATAATGCTGTATTTGCTTATAAAAAGCCAGTTTTAAAATTGCAAATTTTATTAAAACCATTATATTCTGCAAATCAATAAAAATGAAACACGAGGTGGGCCACCACACGATCTTTTATTACTGCTTGTAAAAATTTAATTTTAAAATTTCCAAAAACCTTTTTTGAGAAAACTTATAGACAATTACGTAATTTATAACACCTTTTCAATAGCTATTGATATAAGAAGTACATGATGTAGGGCATTATTTGATGAATTTCTTTTATAACCAAGCGAGGTCAGTAAAGAGGACGAGTCATAAAGTCATATTATGTACGAGTTGTATGCAAAGCTTTATGTTCACTTCTAAAATCTAAAAAAGTCGGGTTTATAGATTTGATGTCTATTCTGTGACAGAAAAGACTTGACATTAGAGTACCTTTACAGATATTGAAAGGCATATATTTTGACATTGACAACTGATGTAATAGTTATTTATGGTTAAGCGTGTTATATTACAAATAATCCACGAGAGAAAAGAGGAGCCCTCGAGGCCGCCAGGCCAAGAGGTGTCATTTCTCGGGTGAATTATTACAAATATACAACATTTTATCCAGCGCAATAAATATCTAAAAAACTAATTTTTTGTTGACAGCCGTGAAAAGTCATAGTGACAAATTGAAAAGTACCGAGAGGTCAAATACATTTATAATTCGAGTCGCGACGTAAATGATTCAACTGTGGATAATAATAACTTGATCGTCCTGTACAATGCAAAATTATATTCAATTCTTATAATTACTTTAACCCATAAATACCTTAAAAAACATACATTTTATATTACTGACAGCCATGAAAAGTCATAGTGACAATTTGGAAAGTGATTCGTGTTATACGTTTGGCAGTATTGAAGTGTATTGTCAGTCTATGTCAAATTCGAGGTTAGCAGTGAACGACCTAGCTTTTATTTCACTAGTGCGTTATGATTTAACTCAGTAGTGGATTATGGGCTACTTTAGAGGTCTAAAATCGATCTAGTAATAGTCTTATAACTAGGAGGTGTTAGAAAGTACTAGTAAGATAGAGTACGTACTTTTATAGTGCTAGCAAGATAATATAGGTAAACTTTATTTTACTAGTACTATATATAACTACTTTATTGCCGAGAAATTATGTCATAAACAGTATCTTATAATACTCGTACATAAAACATTTTATTCTCATTAATTTTTGGCGGTTTATTTATAAAAATTAGGTTTTTCGATTTTTTCAAAATCTATCCTTTTTCCCAAAACACCTTTTAAACAAACGCTGTAGATAATTATATAATATGCGATGTTGTTTCACAGAATTGTGTTTTCATACCACAACTATAAAAATATGAGAACATTTTGTAAAAATATAATTTTGCGCTTTTTTCAAAAAAACTTTTTGAACGAAAAGTGATAGATATTAGTATAATATAGGCTCTTGTTTTAAGGAATTTTGTTTTAATCCAGCAATTATAAAAATTTTGAGCAAATTTTTCTAAAATTTTAGTTTTGCTCTTTAAAAATTATAAGTACTTTTCACAAAAAATTTAAACAAAGGTTGTAGATAAAATATATTTTTATCCAACAATTATAAAAATTTGAGGATATTTATGTGAAAATCGTACGACACTCATTAATGACCAATAGAAAAATTAGTTCACGAGCCGTAACCAAGACAACTAAAAAATTTCTTGGAAATTTTTTGTGGGTAGACATTACTTCTTTTTAGGGTTTGTGTCGTTACGATTTTCTTACCGAATCTGCATTCGAGCATTAATTCATATCCGGAAATAATTTTTCCGGAAAGAATTAATGCTCTTATGAGATTATATGTGAGAATTTAATTGTGCGATTTTCTCAAAAGCTATATTTTTCACAAAAAAACGTTAAACAAAAATTGTATTCAATGACAATATATGTTATTCTAAAAAATAGTGTTACCAAAATTATAAAAATTTACCGGAAACGGAAAAATGCTTGACTAAAGTACCACTTTTGTTAGGCTGAGTTTATCAAATATTCACTATAATATCCGAAACTATATAAGAAACGCAGATATATTTTCAAGCCGAACTATTATACCGTCTGTGCTGTAGAGAGGATACAAACAGATTCACAGACAGAAATCACCTCGAACACATCTTTTTCTGAATCAGAAGAGACGAAAACGGATATTTCCGCAAAAATCTCGAGTGTGAAATTTTTGATGATTACTATAAAATATCTATTTATGCAACAAGTGCTAAAAGTCAACGTTTATGCACGAGACATGAAAATTATAAAACGAAGCCGAAGGCTTAGTTTCATAACATGTCTCGTGCATAAACGAGTTTTAGCATGAGTTGCATACAATATTTTATCTACTCCAGTGAGATAAGTAACGCATTACGCCACTCATTTGACACTATTTCAGTTAGGTAATGAAGCTGATTACACCACTCAGTTATGTAATGGTTTTATTACGCAACTGAGTTGTGTAATGACTTCATTACGTAACTGAAATAGTGTCAAATGAATGACATAGTGACATTTGCCTACTAAAATATTTTTGAAAATGACAGATCTGACATTTTTCTTAATGCACTTTTCTCAATTTTAGGCAGTCGTAGATAAAATTTTGTACAATACATGTGTGATAATGCATCATTAATATACTTGTGTGCTTACATAACTCGTGCTACGCACTCGTTTGTAACTTACACACACGTATATTAATGATGCTGTTATCCCACTTGTATAGTAAATAACTATTATCTACGACCTTAATTTTACTGTTATTAATCCATAAATATCGATTTAACAATGGTTTTCATCTACGTCACTTCTAATTTATGTCATAATAAATAGTAGGCCATGCGCGGGCGAATGTTTGCGAAGCCAGTGCTGAGAAGGTCAGTTACGAAATGTAATTATTAATACTCCACATCTGAGTGTATTTATTACATAACGCTTTAATTATTTCAAAAACACTTTAGCTGTAACGCAAGAAGAAACTAGAATAAGTTTACAGCTTCACTTCCAGTTCGAAATTGTAGTTTTATAACCTCACTTCACTTTTATTACTAGAGCTAAAAGTAAACAGCTGATTTCTTTAACCACGGTAAACTATAAAACGTCACTTTTAGTGAAACAAGCTAGCGCTAAAAGGCCTACTTTTAGTAGTGGTCGTAGATAATAGCTATTTATGCAACAAGTGCTAAAAGTCGACGTTTATGCACGAGACATGAAAATTATGAAACGAAGCCGAAGGCTGAGTTTCATTACATGTCTCGTACATAAACGACTTTTAGCACGCGTTGCATACAATATTTTATCTACGACCTTAATTTTACCGTTATTAATCCATAAATATCGATTTAACAAATGTTTGCATCTACGATACTTCTAATTTATGTCATAATAAATAGTAGGTCATGGGCTAAAAGTAAACAGCTGATTTCTTTAACCACGGTAAACTATAAAATGTCACTTTTAGTAAAACAAGCTAGCGCTAAAAGGCCTACTTTTAGTAGTGGTAGTAGGTAAAGTAAATTATTTTTATTTACACCGTATTAATGTTTTATGTAGGTCTGTGTATGAATACGTTTTCAAGCCCATTATGTATATTTATTATATATATCAATTCGTTGTGACATGTCGGGCTTAATAACGAGCGTTTACATATTTTTATATACTGTATATAAAACATTCCAAAAGCGCCCCCTACACTCGATATTGCAGAACTACTGTGTACTGTGTACTCCATCTTTGAGGCATTTCTAACCAATTGGTGATGATATACACTGGGGTACGTTGTTGAGCCAAACGCGGGCTCATCAGCGTTGAAAATGGCTTAACAAGGTACTATTCATATATTCAGCGGGCCTAACTATATATATATATATAGAAGGTATTTGAGTTGAACGATTTTTTGACCTACCGAACCGCACGTTTGAACTAACTTTGTATTGAGACAAATAATTTCAGATCAAACTTGAATGTAAAGCACACTGCTGAACCTACCTGAGCTAGCCATTAAATTTTGCAGTTGAATAAAATATTAAAAGGGCATACAACCATTTATTTTGTAGTAAATATTACATTTCATTTTAAGCAGCCATAATTAATAAACAGGCGAGATAAAAATTAATTATCATCACATTTAACTACGAATTTATAAATAAAAATACAGCGAATAATTAGGCCCCTTTTATAGCAACGTGGAGCTTACACAGACTTTTTCATATCAATACTTATCAAATTGTCGACATTTATGAAAATTTCATTATGGAATCTAGCATTAAGTAGTATAAGAATTCTAAACCACTAGCAATTGGTTTTCAGCATCCAACAAAAAAATATGTTAATTAAAGCCAGGGTGGTAAAGATAAGCTAACATATCATTTAGTGCGTAACCCATCAGCCTAAAATGTTCTTTGTTGATATCTACAATTGAGGGACTTCGAGAAAGAGTTCCGTGTCCGGAGATGTCGACGAGGATTAAGCTCGACTTTTCCTGGTTTCCTGGATCATTGAAGGTAGTTCTACGTGGAAGAAGGTGCCAAGCAACGAATGGGGGTACTGTTGCAACTGGCCGGAATCAGGGGTCAACAAGCGTTTGCAGTTCTTCGCAGTACCTAGTTGGCAGACGACTGTAGCTAGAGGAGGAATTGGACAGCGGTTCCGAGAAGCGAGGACGTCTTGGGTTGCTGAATTGCAAGGAAGTTAATAAAAAATCGAAATATTACTTACCTGAGTAATACTTTGTAATTGGTAGTTTTATTACGTATTCAATTGCAACAGAGTTATCTTAAAGTAAATAAGACTCCACTTGGTCAAACTCAAAATATCATTTAAGCAAATTTGCGTTACACCTAATAGCAATCTAGTAAAATTGATTTGAAAATTTCATTGTTTTCCGAGTTAGCCATCCATAATAAACATTTAACGATTGAACTAATGGGCAGAATACTTAACTATTCAGATAAATTTATAGATAACAATTTAACAAGCAATTTGAGTAGTTAAAAATATTAAAAATATTCGAAATAAAAAATATCATTGAATAAATATTTAATCTTCCTTACGTGTGGAGACTTTAATTAATTAAATGAAGAGAAGCGCTCATATTAATTACAATATTTATAACTTACAAGCCTTCAGTACTCTTACTATAAACTTTTACTGTTTTCATGGAACGTATCCTTACTGTCCGATTCTAACAGTGCTATCAATGATCAGTATTTTTAATAAATAATATAAGTTCCAAATGCCGTATGCTACTTTAGATTATTTTCACTTACAACTGCTCATTTGGCTTTATACTAGGTACCGGATGAGCAATGTTTTTCCAATAATGAGTTTTATGCAATTAGAGCAATTTATAGTATAATATAGTAACATATTTTGGAAGTGATACTGCGAATAACGGCATCAAGTGAAAGTGATAACAAGAACGCCATGAACTTCGCTTAGCAATAAGCGCTCCCGCATCCGTTAATAAAGATCCTTCACATAACATTTCCCAATTAAGCACGTAATTTACAGAAGCACGCACTAAAATTAATAAGTTTCGGAACTAGTAGAACTGTGGGAACTTGCGATCTTCTTGAAGGCAGTCAAAGTTACAGAAATTTTCCAGGAATCCATGTCAGTAAGTAATCTAAATGTTTAAGGCGCTCATTTCGTTCCCCAACGTTTGAGAGCACTTAAAACTTGAATAACTATTTGCATTTTTATGATACAGCAATCTACTACATACTTACGTGGAGTTCCAATATCTACGTATACGAATATTTAAAAGCCTAGAATTTGAAATTGTTCTTAAGAATTTCAGTTGCAGCAGGTCATTAAAATAATCGACACAACGTAGCAGCAAGTGCAACAGTTCAGCTATTTCATAATGAATATTTCCTCTCTACCAAAATACAAGAATGGGTCTCTTATGGACAGGAAAAACAGTTCGCTAGTGATTAGGAAAGAAATGCGTTCATGAATTTAGTGATAAAAGCGAATATAAAAAGTAGAAGCTTTAGTCAATGAATCTACTTATAGTTTTCTTCACTGGGCAATCGTTTGCCCCAAACACATATTTAATTTTGACTTGACGCCATACACAGTTCAACAAAAATTCCCAACTGCAGTCCTGATGCACTACTTTATTGCGTCCTCGGAAGAGTCAAATTATGTCGACCTGTCTAGTTTTAATCATAATTTTAGAGGCACGTAGCTACATTTTAAGTGCAATCAAGTTGCTAGAATACAAGAAAGTCTGGCATAGAAGTTCGTGAAAACTCACAGGTCACACGAGAGCTGTTTTATAATGATTTTCTTCGTTTCTTTGAAATAGTTTGTGTCACTTAATTTATGCTCATCCCCATTAAAAGTTGTATTTAAATTGAAACAAAAACTTTGTTATTGTTTATCTTTATAATATTGTCCTGATATCTTATACTATACATCTACGACAGCATAATACCCAAATATACAACACAGATAATTTCCAAGATCAACTTAACAACATGTAATATTCATGTCAATGCTACTTGCCTGCAGCTGTTGTTATATAAATTCAAATTTTAAATTACTGAGGTTCACTGCCATAAATGAAAAGAGTTATGTTTTAATCAAAATAATGACAATAAAACATCAGGTATTTTTTTTTACTTCTGACAATCGCGTGAAGTAATGTACAATTTTATAAACCATCTTGGTTTATTGATTTCAAATGTAAACCGGCGATTGCACCGAGAGGAGAAAAGCAGCTTTTTAAAGCAACCAATGGAAATCACTTTTACATGTTCAAGTTCTGAACTAAATTTTAGACTTTAAAGAGATTTTCCTAAGGAAAACCATTTAGCACAAATATTTGAGTTCAAATGGAGCTTATTAATTTTGTTTTGCAGTTCGTAAACATACATTATAATATATGATTCTCAGGTAGTTGTGTACAAAATAATTTTTAAATCGCATCTAGTGTAGAAGTTAAATTTCACCAGGCGTTATTTTTATATCACATAAAAAATTTTTGGAGATTGCCGTTTTTAGCTTTATACAGCTCTCTTGAGACCAATGACGGAAGAGTTACGATCAGGGTTGCTCAGTTTTAACAGCACCGCATTAACTTATTGCTTCAATAAAATTGATTATTAAAAATAGAAGATATTGTTTATTGTTTTCTAAGTAGCAATATCATGCTGATTTTCCGAAACAATTAACAACTAAGAAATGTAAAATAATGCACAAGGTGGTACAAAATGAATATAAAAAACTTTAAGGTCAAAATTGATGTTATTCTTTCTAAATTGTAATTAGCTCTTTTGTTGAAAACAATAATTTTCAGATATTTGTCTTACATGGGCACTAAAACTTGGGAGTTGCATTATTCGATGTAAAAAAGAGCCTCCTTAAAGTAAAGCAAATTCTAAAAAACTTAGTGGTATAATTAGCAAAACTATTTATATAAATGATGATACATAATTATAATAAATAACTCGCTTTTTCGCCTAACACATAAGTGGCCTTATTCTAATTAAAACAGTTTTTGCGCTTTTCACATTGAATTGCAACTAAAGAAGTTACCTTCCCGGCATCTAGCAGTAAAGTTTGTATCATTGCCGTTAGTTGTTATATTCATTTCCTTCCGTGTACAATTTCAAGTGCACATCGCTGTGCCTAGCCCGTTGGAAGGGATGATTTTGCGCGGAACGTAAAACAGGCTACCGGCACCTGCAGCTTTTCACTCTGGAGTCCAGTATTCGACCCCAAGCAGGGAGGCTACTCGGTGAGCGGGTGCTTTTGCACAGGATAACGACCACTGGCTCTTCTCCTTTGGAAAAAGTTGACAGAAATCAAATGAACTGCACGTGTGTGTGGTGATGATGCCTACGTGTTTTCATTTTAGTGATACTATAGCCTTCAGAAATAATTTTACGGTTGGGAAAACAGCTTGATAATGGGCCAGCCCTTGCTGTATCAAATTACGTTTATTTTATTAATTGTAAGTCAATAATGCAAGCGCGCTTACAGGTGAAAAAAGCATCAATCAGATAAAGGTAAGATACGTTTATACCGATGGGGCCACAATTATACAGGGAATTTATTTTAATAGTCAACATAAGCGTTTCGTTTCTATGCCAGCATTTAATCATACAGATCATTTCCATAGTTACAAATGAGACCAATAGATTAGAGCGTGTAACATAGGAATTATTACTTGGCAAAAAGACAATTAAAAGTTATCTTAATGGATACCACTGAAGAAAAGATACAACACACAAGTTGTTCCTACGTATCTGCTTTTTAGTTGGATACCTACATTCCGGTTAAAAAAGTAAATTTTCTTATTAGCAAGTACCAAATTGAAATTCGTACGTTAACTCGTAAAATAAACGCTCTAATCTATTGATTTCATTCGTAACTATGGAACTGACCTGTATAATTAAATGCTGGCATAGAAACGAAACTACTATGTTAACCATTAAAATAAATTCACTGTATATAACAGCAATGAGATAACATGAACAAGAAAATAACCCGTATTGCTTGAGTAAGAAAGAGATGAACATAGTAGCAAATATGCGAGTAGGCTTGGCGTCATTTTAATTATGACAGATGTCAACCAAACAAGCCTACTAAAATAATTTTTTCGTATAGTCATCTCTTTCTTACTCAAGCATTCTCTTTTGTTGTTCATGTTATCTCATTGCAATTATATATAATTATGTCCCCATCCGTATATCAAATAGAACTCCAAGAATGCTTGAGTTGTGAGTTCGGAGCGTCGCAAACATTGTTAGGCTAGAAGAAACAACTCAATGGCGCGGACAAACAATAATAATAACCATCTACATCTCTATCTAACTGACTATTACCAAAGCACCTACGCTTTCTGGGGAAACGCCCGTCCATGTCCCACTTAAGCTAGTCGGGTTCTGCTATTTTCCTGTATTTCTACTAAATCCTCATCAGTAACGCGCTCATCAAAACACACAGGGCCGAAAAGAGGATACAAGAAACGACTGGCTATCTAATGGCACATTGTCTAAGATTAAAACACAAAAAGTGGTTAAAGGAAGACTACACAGCACAACTAACAAGATTAAGACAATACGGAGAAGCTAACAATAGAGTTACGACAGCGATAAGAGAAAATTGATGGATCACCTCGCCCATCTAGCACAAGTAGCAGGAAAACCCAACAACACACGAGAACTTTACAGAATAACCAAGCGGTTAGCAAATAAAATCTTCACGAGAGAACCGGCATTAGGGCTCAAAGCTTTAGTAGAACTCTCAGTGGGTGTAGAGAAAATTAAGAAGGCCAGTTACCGCGTCGGAAAGCAGCCAGACTAGGTAGCATACCATCTGAGCTATTCAGATTCTACTCGTGTAGCACTGCACTCGCTCATATAAACTGAACATCGAAAGAATACCTACATAGTGGAAGGGCAGTTTCATTATCAAACTAATAAAGAAGTATGATCTTGATGAGGGCCGAAATTGGCGAAGAATCACGCTTCTCAATATGATAAATAAATTTCCACTATCATAAACAACACTGGCACAGACTGTATAACCCACCCTTCACAATGAACAAGCAGGTTTCAGTAATTTATTAATAACTTCCTGGGTTCATTTTGAATCTATCGAACGGCGATAGCGGCTTAGATTCTTCTTGTGAATTCATGTATGCTCGATAGATTTTTCGAGAGTAGAGCTAACTTCACTCTGTAGTTTTTAAAAACAACGCAAGGTCTAAATTTTGAATCAGTTTTCACTACCTTTCTGCTAGCCAGCAAGCTAAGTTGTTTGGGCTTTGGCCGTGGGGACTTGTTTCCCATTTACTTTTGCAAAATCATCGAATGGTTAGAAGTGTTTTCGGTTTCTTATAATGTTGGTGCAGTTATTTTCCTCCAAGATGCAGACCACGCAATTCTAATTTTCACTGCACGTGATCGTAGGCCGTTATCAACCTAAGGCCCGCTAGTAAAAACGCTAGTAACCACTAAGCCCGCTTCGCTAGATTCTTTTGCATCTGAGAGGATTTAGCATCCAGGGTTCCGGTGAGCATTTTGTTTCCTTCCCAGTGACGCCGTTTACAATGTTTATACTTAATTCTGAGTTGTGGGTAAGGTAATACCAAGGGAAGTTGTTTAATAGCACTTAAGGTAGCCAGGGAAAAGTATTTAAACATTATTTTGATACTACATACTATGTTAGATTTTTTGATAGCGACTGAAACGCTGCATGTCTGATAGGATGACTTTTTCGCTGATAGATACCTGCGCAATTTCAGTAAATGTATTATGATTATAACCCTGTTACTGTTAATCGAGCAATTCACTTTTCTGGGTCGTTTTGCATTTAGTGAACCAGAGAGTAACACTTTGTCCCATTTTTAAACAAATTGTACCATCTAACTTTGACTTAGTAATCAACTTGTTTGGGACTGACATGCAGGTTTTAAACATTAACATGTATTTACCTGGGGCGTTTTGAATTTAGCGGCCCACTTTCAAGTAATTGTACAATTTATACCCAGGCGCCTTTACATTGACGAGCCTATTTTATTGGTATTAGTCAACTGTATTCAAACATTTTAGCTATTAAAACCTCGCTATTATTTCCCACTACTGCTACAACCGATACCTGCTCATTGTTACTTCCCTTGTCTAAAAGACGAAAGAAGTATTGTAATAACAAACAAAAAATCACCTTCCGAGAATTCTTCAGATCTTCACGTTTCAAGGTCCCCGTTCTATCCTATCCGGATAATTGCTTCCTTCGTTATTCACCTTCACTCCACTCTATCTATCACCACTTCTCTCCAATTCTAATACCCTAGGGTGACCAGATTTGTAAAATAAAAAAACGGGACAGATACGTTTGAGCTGGGTAATAATAGATATTTATTATATAAGACGATAAAGTTCACTTTTATCCACGAGTGAATCGCTTAACGTCGAGACGTTGATGATTTAAGAGCGGATAATGGTAACTTTATAGGTATATCATACAAACTTTTAATCAATTCTTACTATTTGATTAATCATTGAAACTATAATCTATAAACTACACTACACAGTATCAGTGGATGTGAAAGAAGAAGCTTTTTGGGTTTTATATTTTTCAGATCCATTAATTTTGGTTTCGTCCGAAAGAAATTGTAGAAATCACAGCATGAAAATTTTAAAAAATGAGTTTTACATACTATTATTGTTTCAATATTCTTTACGGCGAAGCGATTCTTCTCATCTGTCCATAGCGCATTTGTAATCGAAAATATTCTTTCTACCGCTGCACTTGTTTCTGGAATAGCAAGAACCATTAGAATATTTGCAAAACAAATGTTTTCACTATCCAGAAACTTAACTATCTCTAGCCATTTTTCTTCAACCCTTGTAGTATTCTTATTCCTTTCGTTAAGTCTAGGATTTATTACTTTTACTACGAATTTAAATTCATCAAACAGTCTATCTTCATCCAAGCTATCAATATATTTGTTAGTTTGTATTAAATATTTTAATGTTTCCTTCATTTCAGCCCAAGTAGGACCGTGGATTATTTGAATCCACCTGAACACTTTAAATGGTTCGAAATTGGCACCCATTATAAAATTTATTTATTTATTTCGTACTCAGCCACTTTTTAAGATTTTGTGCTTTATAAACCATTTTCTCTAGATCTAGTAAAAGGCTTGACAACTTTGAGGTTTGAAAATTGTGGTCTCTCCTGTTTTTAATTTTATTGCACATTTCTAATTCTTCAGCTGCTTCGCGTACTGAAATAGTGTCTCCTTCTATCCTAGTTATAGTGTCGCAGATAACTTTTAACTGGCTTTAAAAAAGTATGACCATACCATGGAAACAGGATCATTAAAAAAGTACTTAAAATTGTGCGGCGTTTGTCTTGAGATAAAAAGTAGGACTTTAGTGCTGGAAAAATGTCTATAATTCTAGTGATTGATGGTTGCAAAAGATAACCATCGAGTTTTTACATTTCCAAGAACTCCAACTCAAAGCTTACAAAATTACAAAAGTCTTTGAATTCTTCCACTCGTACTGTATATAGTGAAAGCATTGAAATATTTTATTTACAATCGTTTTTACGTCTACAGGTAGAATATCAGCACTTGTTTGTATGGCATTGTATAAAATGTGTGCAGTACATCCTATTCCACATACATTCATTTTGAGGTTACTATTCAGAATGGCATATACGTTGTTTGTTCTTTCACTTGCACCTCTGCCAAAATTAGTGTTGCAATCATCACACAATGACCGTGAAAGTCTCCGAAATCATGGAATTCAAGTTTACCAGATTGAATGTAGTTGTAGTGAGTTATATAAATAATAACACTACGCTTTTGCACTCGACACATCTATGCGGTACCGATTAATCTAACTTACGTGACAGTACATACTGCAGGCACAGTCTATTTACTTATAGACTGTGCGCAGGTGCAAGCACAAAACACGACTACCACCTGTTCTGTGATTGGCCAGCCTTTCAAGCAATTTCGGCGTTTGAATTAAGCCGCATGCTTGGATTCAAACTTCCTTGCGTATGATTACATACACCAGAAACGGTAGGTAATATGTATTTATATCAAAAACGGGACAATTCGCGTCCCGTTTTGAGTTTTTCAGGACAACGGGACACCAAGCTAAAAAAGGGACGATCCCGTTAAAAACGGGACGTATGGTCACCCTATAATACCCATATCTCTCACGTCTTTTTGTCGGTCTAGGACGTTGAGGCGCGATTCTTTAGGCGCGCCATCTTCAGGCGCGCACTTTTAGGCGCGAGCGCTTTAGACGCGGACGCTATTAGGCGCCTGAACGTTTAGGCGCCGCAACTTTAGGCGCGGGGACACTTATGCGCCACATGAAAAAAATTAACATTATTCTTGATTTTAAAACTTGTTGTTAGGTAATTATTGCAGTAATTAATGTTGAAGAAAAATTCAAACTTTCATAAACAATATGTATTTGGCGCTTTTACGAGCCTCAGTGTTAAAGTTTTACAAATTTACAGATTTAATTTACATTGTATCGATTATGAAAAATGAGTTAGTTACATTTTGTATATGGGTAGTTTAACGTGGTGGAATTATGCACACCATATAATTTCACTACGTTAAGCTATCCATATACAAAATTTAAATAACTTTTTGTTCATAATCGATAAAATGTAAATTCAATATGTAAATTGGTACAACTTTACACTGAACACACTGAAGAAGGCTCGTAAAAAGCTGAATATATATTCTTTATAAAGGTTTGAATTTTTCTTCACATTAATGACTGCAATAATTCCTAACAAAAATTTTTAAAATGAAGAATAATGTGAATTTCTTTCATGTGGCGCCTAACTGTCCCGCGCGTAAAGTTGCGGCGCCTAATAGCGTCCGCGTCTAAAAGCTCGCGCCTAATAATGCGCGCCTAAACGTCCCTTTCCGTCTTTTTGTATGGCATCTATCACCTACTTCTTGGTGGCCTCCCTTTAGTTCTTCGGTTTGTTGGGGTAGCTTCTAATATTGCTTTTGGCAGTCTCTTATTTTCCATTTTGTATAGGTGTCCGAACCATGTCATCCTTTGTTGTTTAATCATGTTAATTATATTGGGTTCTCCCAAGTAGATTTTGCAAAAAGTTCACCTTTGGCCTTCACTCATTCGGTGCTGTCTTGATTGGCACATGGATTTTCCTAAAAATTTTCCGTTCGAATACTTCACGCATTCTTTCACCCTCCTTACATATAACACACACTTACGATGCGTGTATTATTGCTGGTCGTATAATGATTTTTAAAGTTGTAATTTAATTTGTATTGTTAAATTTCTGGAGTTTAGAAGCTTTCCAGTGACGTATAAACATTTATTAGGTAGCAGAACTCTTAGCTTGATTTCCACTCTGTTCTCATTGGTAAGGTAATGTTTACATCCAGATATATTAATTCATTTACCCTGTCGAAGGTTTGGCGATTCATCATATTTTGTTGGTACCTTGCAATTTTATTATATTTTATTTTGGACTCATCGATCTTGAAGCCCAGTAATCAGCGATTTGAGCTAGATTAGTAGCAGCCTCAGTCAGAATTCTTGCGTCTCTGCTTATTATTACAATATCATCGGCATATGCCAATAAAATATGTGACTCGCTGAAAATAGCCCCTTGTATATTTATATTCGCTAGTCTAACTGCTTTTTCCAGT
The DNA here is from genome assembly GCA_940337035.1 of Agriotes lineatus. NCBI lineage: Eukaryota > Metazoa > Arthropoda > Insecta > Coleoptera > Elateridae > Agriotes > Agriotes lineatus. Next base: position 23,150,203 of record OW679194.1, on the reverse strand, counting down.
GCTATGTTTAAGAGTAACAGAGCCACTGCATCTCTTGTTTTAGTCCTATCTTACAAAGAGACAATACAATGGTACATTGTATTCCCAACTCTTTTCCAGTGTCTGTTCATCTATTGGCCGTATAAATCCAAAACTATTAGTTGGTGGGAGACGATATGCACGCGGATTGTATGTCTACCTGACACGGAACCAAGAAAATGTCGGTCAAATATATATCTTAAAAAATAAAATTCTGGCTATTTTTGCTTTAACTCAAGAACTATTAATTAATAAGAGTAAAATTTTGTAAATAGCTCAGGTGTTCACAGTTGACGAAACAGAGCATATTTTGGACTCAACATATACAGAATCCGGCAACGAAGCGGGGGTGGAAGATATATCTAAAACTATGAGAGTTACATGAATATTGTGTATATAAAAGTTGTAGGTACGAAGGTGGTGCACATTGCTAATATTTTTTTGATTGTACAGGGTGGCTCAGAAAAAGCGTGGAGAATCAAACTTACTATTTTTTAAATGAAATCTATACATATATAAAGGAAAGTCACAACCCTGACTAATCAACGCAGAGCCGTAACCACTGGTACTAGAAGCTTGAAATTTGGGTGGAAGATTTAATTTGTTACGTAAGGTCGTGCTAAGAAGGGATTTTTTGAAATTCTACCCTTAAGGGGGTGAAAAGGGGTAAAATGTGTTTTAACGAATTCCTCAATATCTCTTACACCCGATAAGATATCGACTTGCTGTTTGATTGCATAGGTATCCAAGGCAAATACCTAGAAACGTATTTTACGATTCTGTCCTAATCAACCCCTAAAGGTGGAAATCTGGATTGGGGGTGAATTAAAGAACCCTTCGTATCTTCTATGATTATTGAGTTGGAACATTCGTTTTTCAGCATATAGATGTATTTTTAAAATATTTAGAAAGGGGTTTAAGGTAATTTGAAAATTTTAACCCTAAAGGGGTAAAAGAATGAAAAACTGATAAGGGGTAGTGGAGTAAAAATTATTAATTTTTTTCGCTATAAGTTCAATTTCACAATAAAATGGGTTAAAAGGGATTTTTTTGAAATTCCACCCCTACGGGGGTGAAAAGGAGTAAAATGGTTTTCACGAATTCCTCAATATCTCTTACACCCGATAAGATATCTATTTGGTGTTTGCTTGCAAAGATTACCAATGCAAATACCTAGAAACGTATTTTACGATTTTGTCCTAATCAACCCCTAAAGGTGCAAATCTGGATTGGGGGTGAATTAAAGAACCCTTCGTATCTCCTATGTTTATTGAGTTAGAACATTATTTTTTGGCATATAGATGTATTTTTAAAATATTTAGAAAGGAGTTTAAGGGAATTTGAAAATTTTAACCCTAAAGGGGTAAAAGGAGGAAAAACTGAAAAGGGGTAGGGGGTTTAAAATTATAAATTTTTTCGCTATAAGTTCCATTTCACAATAAAATGCGTTAACAGGGATTTTTTGAAATTCCACCCCTACGGGGGTGAAAAGGGGTAAAATGTGTTTTTACGAATTCCTCAATATCTCTTAGACTCGATGAGATAGTGACTTGGTGTTTACTTGCAAAGATTATCAATGCAAATACCTAGAAACGTATTTTAAGATTTTGCCCTAATCAACCCCTACAGGTGCAAATCTGGATTAAGGGTGAATTAAAGAACACTTCGTATCCCCTATGTTTATTGAGTTAGAACATTCTTTTTTTTGCAGATAGATGTATTTTTAAAATATTTAGAAAGGGGTGTAAGGGAATTTGAAAATGTTAACCCTAAAGGGGTAAAAGGAGGAATAACTGAAGAGGGGAAGGGGGGTTAAAATTATAAATTTTTTCGTTGTGAGTTCCATTTCACAATAAAATGGGTTAAAAGGGATTTTTTTAAATTTTACCCCTACGGGGTTGAAAAGGGGTAAAATAGGTTTTCACGGGTTCCTCAATATCTCTTAGACCCGATGGGATAGCGACTCGGTGTTTACTTCCAAAGATTTTCAATGCAAATACCTACGTATTTCAGAATTTTGCGCTCATCAACCCTTAGAGGTGCAAATCTGGATTCGGGGTGAATTAAAGAGCTCTTCGTATCTCCCATGTTTATTGAGTTAGAACATTCCTTTTTGGCATATAGATGTATTTTTAAAATCTTTTTAAAGGCGTCTAAGGTTTTTTTTTAAATATTACCCCTAAAGGGATAAAAAATAGACTAAACTGAAAAATGGTAGGGGGTTAAAATTATTGTTTTTTTTTCTTATTGATGCATTTTAGACTAAAATGAGATAGAAAGGGTTTTCAGAGATTTCGCCCACAAGGGGATGAAGCGGGTATTCCGCTATAATCTATATGTATAAAAGGTAAACCACCAACTCAACAACGCGAATCCATAGTAATCCTTGGTAACCAGGAACTTGAAATTTGGCAAGAAGAGTCCTTTACTTATGTAGCGAAAAGCTTGGAAAGGGTATTTATAAATTTCACCCCTAAAGGGAAGGAAAGAGGTAAAATGTCTTTTCACGAATTTCTCAATATCTCTTAAGGCCCTATAATACCTATATTGATTGGTTTTTAGTTAGAAAGGTTACCTATACAAGTTCCTAAAAACGTAATTCAGGATTGTGCACAGATCAACTCCTGGTGCGAGTTTGGATTCAGAGGTGAATTATAGAACCTTTCGTATTTCCTGTGGTTCCTGATGACCATTGTTTAAGGGCATATGTGTGTTTTTCAAATCTTTAAAAAGTGGTTTAAAGTTTTTATTCTAAATTTTATTGCGAAAGGAGTAAAGATGGGGTAGAAGTAAACAGAAGTTAAAAAAGAGGTTAAAGTTATTAATTTTTTCCGTGTGTCCAGTTTAGAATAAAATAGAAGGATTTCTGAAATTCCACTTCCAAGTGGAGAAAACTGCTAGAATTTATGAATACAACATTATAAGTACATTTATTATTTTTACTCTCATTGTTATACTAAACCTACAGTTTTATCAATCTACACAAGGAGAACGACAATTACATACACATTTCGAGGGGATACGTGAAGCATAAAAGGGTTATGAAGAACTTTTTTCAGAATAATATTGTTTCCTTTTTACCTACAATATTGTTTTACAGCGTTTGTTAGTTTAGCGTATTGAGTGAGGGAGGAGGGAAGCATTCTAGAATTCGTTTAAGATTTGGAAGAAAAACATTTGTAATCCGTACGAAGAACGGGCATCTTGCTAGTGTCCTATATTTGAGTAGCTTAAAAGTTTTGCATTGAAATACTGATCATTTTGATATGAAGTTGTATAGGCTTAACGTCAACTGTTTTGGAGATATTAACGATTTTATGCAGAAAATGCTGAACTTCAGGCGGCTGTTGTAAGCAGCAGAAAACAATTAAATGAAGAAAAACGTTACCAAACAATTGTAATTTTCGTGAGCCACCTTTCAAGTGTAAAATGGTGGATCTGGGTGCTCAATTTCGTTTTTTTTTTCAAATAGAACGCCCTGTATATTTTTGTATTTTTGAAAAACCCTTTCTTTTCATATGTTACTTCATACCTCTAAATTCAACTGTTTTTCAGATATGCGTGTTTGAACATAAAGCCCCTTAAAATGCTTTATTTCAAGAGATAACAGAAAAAAGTCATTAAAATAATGATTTAAGCATTTGGTTTTTCAACAAAAAAGATATAACCAACTTTAGGAAACAAAAATCCAGCCACTACTTATAACTAGAAATAATAAATCTGAAAAGCGATAAATTTAGGGATAGGAAATGAAATGTCAAAAGAAAGCTTATTAAAAGTACTCTTCAAAAATACAGGGATATACAGGGTGTTCCATTTAAATAAATCGAAATAAGTATATTTGCTGATTATGAGTTCTCTGTACTTCTTTAATACACAGGGCCGGAAAGGAGAGCAATTTGAACATTTAAGGTAATTGCGAATAGAATTTTGGTATATTGGCTTTTGTTTTTTAATCCGATTTTATTTGACCTTGAAATTAATGTATTCCTGCATTTATCGTTTTTTCATGTTTATTATTTCTTGTATCAACACTGACTGCATTTATATTTTCTAAACCAGGTGAACAGAAATGCCTGGAAGCTGAATCAGGTTTCTGTTACTTGCACTGGTTCTTTGTCCCTAATATTTAAGCACAGAAATGAGACTGCATTCCTGTTTTAAGACAGCTTAGTCAATGCCACTTAAAGGGACGATAATGTTGCTACCCTTAAAACGCAGCCTCACGTTTTATGAATTATGGCTTAGAAGAGGGCAGCAACGATGCGAATGAATACAACATTAAATTTATTACAAGATTAAATGGGCTTTTATACAAAAATTACTGCTTAGGACTAAATAACAACATTTCAAAGTGCAAAGGTGTAGTTCACTAGAACGAGTCTAATATTACAAAATAACTACTCAGCGGTAAGCAGTATCGCTTCCTACTTTGTTAGCAAGTACGAACGCTGAACTCTTGATTGTAGGTTGTTTATTTGCGTAAGTTGCTTGGTTGCAGTTTGCGGCCTTTAAACCGGCGTAATTATGAAGCAAAAACTGGCTTTTAAAATGTGAACGATATTTCGTAAATTTTGACTGAAAATTTACATCTGTTTAATCTAAATTAAACACCAGATTTTGTGTTTTAATTTTTTGTTCAAACACGCATATCTGAAACAGTTAAATTTAGTGGTATGAAGTAACATATCAAAAGAAAGCTCATTAAAAGGGCTTTTCAAAAATACAAAAAAATACAGTGCGTTCCATTTGAAAAAAATCGAAATTATTAAAATTGCAAATATTGAGCACCCTGTATAGCATTAATACCCAGATCCACCATTTTACACTTGAAAGATAGTTCACGAAAATCATAATTGTTTGGTAACGTTTTGCTTCATTCAATTGTTTTCTGTTGTTTACAACAGCCGCCTGAAGTTCAGCATTTTTTTGCATAAAATCGTTAATAGCTCCAAAACAGTTGACGTTAGGCCCATACAAGTTTATTTCAAAATGATCAGTATTTCAATGCAAAACTTTTAAGCTACTCAAATATAGGACATTCTATTTAAAAAATAGAAAGTTTGATTCGCCGCGCTTTTTTGTGCAACCCTGTATAATCAAAAATATTTTAGCAATGTGCACCACCTTTGTACCTACAACTTTTATATACACAATATTCATGTTACTCTCATAGTTTTAGATATATCTTCCAGCCCCGCTTCGTTGTCGGACCCTGTATAGGGCGAACACCTTAAAAAAATTACATTCTTTTTCGTTTGATATTTTCAAAAATTGTTACTTTCAAAGCTTTCACTTGCGAGGGAAGTTCCGTGAAAAAGCCTTTTACATTTTTTTTGAGTCGAAGTTAGTGTAAGCTAGAAGCCGAACACGGAAAGTGAGTATTATTTAGGCTCAGTTCGACTATTTTTTGTAGTCTTGGTTGACGACTGGCGCCCTTTTGTATTTTGCTTCATTCTGTTTCACTGAATAACCTTAAGAATCATTTCCTGATTATTACCCATGGCAACAAATCGCTGAGTTTTGAGCCAGTCAGGGTTGTGCTCGCCTCTTGCTGAGGGGCGGTACAACGAACCAGTGTAATGTACTTTCAAATTATCTCACTCGGCTTTCCGTGTATGGTTAAAATGCCTCTTTATTCTCTTGTGCCATACATAACTAGGTATTCATTTTTGTTGTTATACATTCTGTTTGTAAATTTAATTATTTATATTCTAACCATATCATTTTTTATTTGTAATTTGCATAACATAGTAACAAAATTACAGATAACTGTAATTTAGAAGCATGGGAACCGTTTAAGCAATACTAATGGCAATACTATTGTCACTGGATCTATATAGGTGTACTCCAGCGACAACTGTACATTGTTAAATTCAAAACAAAAAGGGCTTCTAAAATATGACATCAGAAAATAAGGACCGTACTTAGAAATTAAGTTGATGGTGGTTGCTCGGAGCCAAAACGTAAAATTCGGTTTTTTAAGATAACTCAAAAATGGAAAAATTATAGTCAGGATTTCTAGGAGTCATTTTGTTGGTATTTTAATTGCGCAACATTTAACCAAATTTGTATCTCTCACTATTAACGAGATTCCCATACTGGCCCTCCTTATCTTGGACACACTGTATAAAGCTTTGTGATCAGAATTACATTTACTATCTGAAAATAAATTTTACGGGAAAACAAGCACACCCTGTATGTTCAATTTATATTATTCACACTTTTGGAAATTCACTTTAATAAGTATGGTAGCAAGTGCTTATTGTCACAGTTAATGATTCAAAATGTAGAAAGTTGTTTAATTAAATTTTAAGGTGATGTTTGGGGTTTGGGTTACGTTTGCATGTAAAAATATTTTGGAGCTGTTCATTGCCTCAGATAATAATTCTTAATGCCGCTTGTGGGAATTAGTTCCCGTTCAATTCGGGCTAAGCCGGCCCTGTCTATGTGGTTCTGAAGTCGTCGATGCATGATGCAACCAAAGAGCATATAATTATATGCTCTTTGATGCAACCTAAAATTGCGAAGCCGTAAGATCTTTGTATATTAATCACAAGTAGGTCAACCAATGGTACAGAGACATGCTGCCGGCTACCGTAAAAATTATTTACTAAAAAAAGGTACGAGAGTCGGCTAATTTGAACGGGAACGTTGCGAAATATTTAGCCCTTCCGCTTCAACAGAACGGTGAGTCACAACCACGGTCCCAATAGTCTGGAGATTAGTTATTGTTTTGTGGTCTGGAGTACGACCTACGGGGCGCGGTGTAATATTTACGGTTTCTCAGCAGGTTCACGATGACACTTTAGAAGTGACGATTATTGACGAATGGGTATTGTATTACAGCACATTAAAAGATCGGCATTTTTAAATTTGGTTTATTTTGAGATGATCCAAAGATATGAATAGAAAATATACGTTTTTCACTAAACAGACCATTTTATAAAAAATCTGGTGTGATACACTCACACAACTTCCTTTTACATTGATCTTATAATTACTCAAACATTTCATTTTTAATTTTTAAGCATTTGTCAAAAATTACAAATTCTACAAAAACGGTACAAAATAGAGCGTTAGTTCAAGAGACAAATATACAGCAGAATTCAAAAATTTAATAATATACCGGGTGTTCTCTATAGGAGTTAATAAAGAAATAGAAAAAAAAAACAAAAGAAACCCACTTTAGAAGTATTCAACTGGAAAATCACCTATCTCACGTCAATGCACATTAAAGATGTAATAAGAATGTAAAGTTTGAAAAAAATCGTTAGAGCCGTTTTTGAAAAAATCGAAAAAAACTGAAAAATCACAAGAATAAACACCTACTTCCGGTTATGCGATTTTCTTCAAAAGCTTGCTGTCGCATCTACATAGTACACAAAACTTATATATGAAGTTTCAACGCCATACCTCTTTTCGTTTTTGAGATATTCTGTTCACATACAGACAGACACACAGACAGACCAATGAAAAAAAAATATGTTTTTTGGAATCATGGGACTCTAAAACGTGACGATCTGTTGAAAACTCAATTTCGAATTTTTGGGGTGAATCCAATACTTCTTTTATCGTAAAAGGAAGTAAAAATTAAATAATAATTATCGCAACAACCTCACAAATTCTCAGTTTCGATTAGTTATTTTACATACCTATTTTATAATAATCATCGATCCAAGATTAGGGGTACATTAGTAGGTCAATTAATAATAATTCACTCTTATTTAATTACTCATGAACAACTGCATTTTAATTTGTGATCCGTCATGTTTTACACATAGTGTGATTTTGTCAGAAAGAGAATAGAATCAAAGAGCATATAATGCATATGCTCTTTGATAGAATAGAATTTTTCGTTCACAGTAAGAAGAAACACATAATTGGAAGATTTAATAAGAAAGGCCCTATTTCTATCCTGACAGTTATTAAACCTTTTCTAATTTTTTTATCTTACAGTAGCGCATATTACCATACATTATACAACTGTTTTCAGTGACTAAAATGAAGTTTTATTCACAAGTGAGTTTTATTATTTATACTACCGCATTGTTGGTAGCACTGTCAAGCTATGTCAAGTTCGTAATTTTCAGGTTAAGTTTTGCGTCAGTCTGTGTCAAATAACAAACAAAACCTAACCTACGAACCTCGAATTTGACATAGACTGACAATACACTTCAGTACTGCCAATACACTTCAGTACTGTCAAACGTATATCACAAATCATAGGCGACTAATCATAAATTTATTTCGCGACATATTCTGACTGTGCAAACTATTTAGGCACACAAATTGCTACTGTAAGAGAAAACGTCATATACCACACGTGAGCGAAATGTCATTATAAGCTCGTGAGAAATTGTATCGCTCGTGCTGGGGCACTCGCGATTCAAAATTCTCACTCGCAAATAATGATGCATTTCTCTCACTTATAATATAATCTACTATTAGGGAAATAAAAATTACATAGTAACTTACCTGAAATAATGTATCTTTCTGGGTGTGTAGACGTTTATTTTCAACTCCGAAATGCCTAGGAGTTGTCAAAACAGTCAATATAAAACTGCAAAAAATGTTCGATCTGTAAACAAGAAAAATGGCTAGATAGATGACCAGTCTTTGTGTCGAACAAATATTTAAGTTTATTTTGATTATAGGTACCAAGTTCTTAAGAAAAACTACAGAGAACCGAACAAAACTTATATTTAGAAAATAACAATATAACATAGTCACAAACATTACAGAAACAACACATATGATCTCGTTTTAGACTTAAATATGTTATCTTTGTAGTGGTTTATATACAGGGTGTAGAAATGCTTTACGCACCATAGGGATTTCAATGGTAATTTCTTCATATGAAAATATTTGCTTCCCTAATTATTTTAGAGCAAACTTGTATAGAAGTTTTTTGTAGAGAAAAAAAATCTGTGTCCATTTATGCCAGCATTTGTCATTTAAAGAAATAAAATACCATTTTTAGACAAATCAGTGGTGCCTTGAAATTACTAAATCATCGCAAAGCATCAACAAATTAGTTTGCTGTTTATTTGTTTGCATCTGTCAAATGTAACGGCAACCAAATAAACAGCACTACGCAAACTGCACCGAACGATTCCAAAACATACGTGACTAAACAGACGAGTCGAATGGCAAAAACTGATATCAGCTGTCAAAATATTGACAAGAGCACTGACCGAATATCGCGCAGTGTCGGGTTGTCGGGTATGTTCGTCATATCGCTAGTCCTATTTCTTTCCCGCTTCACCCCCTTAGCAACGAAACAAACCATGGACTTTTAAAGATCCATCGCCATCTGTCCGTCTTGGTCCAACACTACTGGAAATAGCGCGACGTTGGACTACTTGTGATTAATATACAAAGGTAAGGTTAGCGACGTCCGCTGCCATTAACAACATCTACATAGATTCCTAGGGAAATATTTTTGCCGCTACACCCAGCACGATGGGAATGCATGCTGTTGATTGCAAACTTCGCCTTTCCATCCGCATTCGAGTTTAAATGTTGGTGCCAGCACGTCGCCTTGACGTTGCGACATGTCCATAACCCGCGGTTGCAAGGCCGTCCCTTCCCGGTAATTTAGCATCGAGTCTGAGGCATTTGAGTGAGGAAGTTCTATTGCGCGGCGCGGCAACAAAGATCAATACTTCCGTAAAAATTGCGGGCCCCTTTCTAGTGAAGTAATCCTTCAACTGCAGCTAAAAGTCGGATCAACTTTGGAGGTTCCTTAATAATTACGAATAACGAAGGATGAATCTCGTAACAAGTGTCATTAATTAAGTAACCCTTCAAATCACATCTCGTGCATGTAACAGTTAGTCGTCTTTCCCCGTGTTCTTTTCGAGACAATTTGATGTCGACCCTGTCCATGCCGCATCGTTGTCGTTGCCTAACGACATCCTCAAAGGCCAGATTTATTCCCCATCGTCGAGGTGTGTGAACAACACCGCACGCAGCACGGGTGATCGTTGCAGTTAACCAGGACCTGCATGCCACCAGCTCAAGGTAGTATTCTAATTATTTGAAGTTATTTTAGATATCTTATATACACTATGACGTCCTCTAGGAGTCAGGATTAACTTTATTGCGTCCATGCCATTTTGCTTGTTGAAGTTATCCAATAGATAGCCCCTTAAAATTGCAATATCTGTTTTATTGTATACTGTGTTAATTCATGTACAGCAGCTGGCAGTGGCGTGTCGAGAATGAACATAGGTCGGTTCCCGTTGGTGAAGAGCTGCTTCACACATCATCGGCAAGAAGTATTGTGACGATTCAAGGCCCCCGTTTCAGATTCTGAATGGATTGATTACTGCGGATTGAGTTAATAATTTGTGACGCTCTAGGAAAATAACACCTTATAGTTAATTAGCTACCCCCTGGCGTACCGTCCCACCCCGCTTGTCCCGACTGTAATCTAACCGTGCAGTCTTCGTTACATAACGCTGGGGTCGTGCAGCCTTTTGAATAACCAAAACATCCAATTTGGCACTCCGAGGATTTTAGTTTTACAATTTCAGTCAAGCGACGCCCTAGCTTTCCTCGGGGGCGTGAGCTCGTTTTAGTTGGAAGTACCGTTTCATTATGTAACAACAAAAGGGAAGAAAAGGGCTTCTGGAGGTACATGGTAACATAAAAAGAAGTCGAAAACTCCTCGGTAAGGTTTTTGCCTCAGATTCGTAGTTTTCTTATAAAACAGCGTTTAAATTTGAGAATAAGTATAATAAGTAAACGTGACTTTTGAAAATCCTCTTGGCCAACTTTGAAGTCTTTTATGACCTGCACACTTTTTTAAAAATGTCGTTTTACTACAAATTCAACGGCTCTCGAAACTTTTCGTAAAACTTAATGAACTCGGAATGCAATACCAAGTGCCGGTTATTTAATAATGTGTATGATAATCGTATGAACCAAATATCGTGTAGTTTTATTCATATCGGTTTCATGAGAATACCATATATGTACAATTTTAAACTGGTCATAAATATATAAAGTGGGAATTATTTACACGGATTGTAGAATTTTCAAACACCAAACCGATGTTATTATAGTATAAAAAATCAGGAGCCTCTAGATTATAAACAATCAATGCATTTTTGTATTATGGCCTATTTAGTTCTGTAAAATGTGCTTAACTCACCTTTTTTGCTTAGAAGTGATTGTAGTTCGCTTCAATGTACTAGAAGAACAAGTCTAATCGATCAAGACAATTCAACATTTAATACACAAGAAAGAAAGCCAAAAATTATATTACTGTTTATTTATGTAATTACAAGGCTTCTGTGCTACTGCTACGTCAATACAAGTGCAAGGCGAATGAAAGTCAATCTGATGCTTTTATGCGACATGACGAGCGAACTTCTTAAATATACAGATACATACCAATTCTCACCAAGCTTAAAAATTCGTGATGCGGCTAAATGAAGGCATTAGCTTATGGTATAAATGCCGTGAGAAGGCGTAGTTCGGTTTACAGCAAGTGAAGACAAATACAATAAGTAGGCAATGCAATACAACAATTCAAAACAATATTTACAGACATAAAATATACATACTAATAATTAATTCTTTAAGATATAGAATATATTAATTGTCTTAGATTAAGTTGCTTCAGTTCACCTCTAAGTTAGAAATTCACGTTAAGAGTTTATCACATTAAGATTAGAACCTAAGAAAACCCCAAATGTCCTGAACTGTGTCGCTCCTGCTCGAAATTTTGCTGTGCGTCCTCAAACGTGGCAGTGATAAACTACACATTCTATTGCAATTTCGGTTCCTAACGCCAATGCTGAAATGCTGCTACCGCGAGGCTACTCAGCCACTAAAGAATTCCAAAAGACAACGATTCGCAGAGGATAAACTGATTGGATACCATCATAACAAAACGGTACAACTTGAAATTAACGACACATACAGAAATATAGTCTATTACTTATACAATAAATTAATATATATTTAGTAAGAAGCCTGTCTAAGCTCAGCCGGACTACAAACGATGCGTGCTCTAGAAGCGAGGCAGATAACCCACCAAGTAATTGCGCCGGAGACGTCCAAGGCGGCGTAGTCGATCTGCAAAATTACCATAATTGATATCATCGGGATCCGCGGCTCTTCTTTAAAGGTACATCCAGAACGGCACAGGCTGCAGGCCATCAATCTTTCGCGCTGATCTCTTTTTTCAAAGGCCCGACCTTTACGATATTTAGGAACTTCATCGGCTACATGCAAGAACCGAACATCGCGGTCATGAGTAACGGCCATTAGGCGAAGAGTAAAGAACCACCCGTTTGTAAATAACGAAACTCGTTTCTGGGCCGTCACGCACCGCTGCAAAAAGATGACGGCGACTTCGAATTTATCGAATGCGTGGCCCATACATAGACGGCGAAATTAACGAAAACTCGACGGATGAACAGCTTTAAAGGGTTCCGAGCAAATAGGGGCGATTAAAGGGAGAGGTAATGGTACGCGAAAAGAGGAAATAACAGGGACGTGACCAAACTTAAAGGCGTAACAATAGCAGCAAGGAATTAAAAGGGCAATGCAGAAGTTCATAGGCAACTGAAAACGACCGAAGCATATACGTGAATTGCAAACTTATTTTGTTTGAAACCTTTCTTATACAAGTGCTACTAAAATAACAAGTTCTGTTTCGTGTAGGCAAAAACTGAGCTTTATCCAGACTCCAGTTAAATATTGTTTCTACTAAATGTTTAATTTGGAAATAAAAAAAACACTCCGAGGTAAGTAAAAGAAATTGTTAAAAGATAAAATTATTAAATCAGTTTTATTACTCCAAACGCTCTCAGTAACGGTTTTTCTGCTGGTGAATTCAGAATTTCGCTCTTACAGTTCTTCTCAGCAGATAACTCAATTTCTGATAAAACTTGTTGAATTTTATCTCAAACGTATTAGGCATTGTTCTATTTTTTTTCTTTTATAAATAATAATATTCTTTTTGCCAATTCATACAAATACTGAAAAGCATGGTTTAAAATTAACTTACTATTAAATTTACAAAAACAAATGACATTTTCAATAGAATGATGCACCTACACATAACCTCATTTTAAGTAATACATTTGGCAATAAGTTGAGAAAAAACTCTCGCTCCTCATCTGCGGATTTTAGTGTTTATTATTAGGTTTAAAGTTAAAGTCACATTAAATTTTCTGCTTCATTATTGTAAATGAGTTTTAGCATTGTATTCAATATAATCAAATGTACGCGAAGCCGACCCTTACCTGGACGGTGAACGAAACCTAAAGGTCAATTTCGCGTGTGCAGTGAGAAATGCACGCACAAGCCTGTCCGCGGAACGAAGCGGGATTTCAAATTCGAAGCATCTTTAGCTGGCGTTGTCTATTTCAACTTATTCGTTTGCGTGCTAGGCCTGAGGGCGCACGCTAATAAACGACTCCAAAAGTGCGTTGGGCGAAAATCCCCCGAAGGCGGATTAAATAGAAACCGGGAGAAACCTGCAGCAACTAATTTCTGCCTATAAGTTTTGAGTGCATTAAGCTACTTTCCCCGTGTGTCGATCAGTACATGCTGCTCAAAAGTGCGTTAGTTCAGTCGGTTTATGAAATGACACAATCTAAGACGTGTTCAATTCAAGAGTACACAACAGCCGTTTTAACGCGGTAACGATTGCGTTCAACTGCGAGGAAATTTTGCAAACGCCAAAGAATGTGTTACGTCAGCAAATAATGTGTGCAGATCGCCCTCGATTTTAACAGCGTCGGCTTCAAGCTATGACGTCTGAACGCTATTTTGATATTGTTTCCTGTGTGTTGTGTACCTACATGCGTGTAGCCCTATCTATATCGCACTTAGGTTTTTTAGAAGCTAATCCTAATTCTGTTTTGTTTGTGATTTGAAGTCAATCGATTTGTATAAGCAACGTAATTTTTTTTACGCATTGTTTGAAGTCAGTTTCAGCCCAAAAGTACTGCAATTTCACGTTCGCTGAGCTAGTTAACTGGACAAACAGGGAAACAATTATTCAAATATTAAGGCGTATGAAATGCTTTGTTCAAATTTAAAGTACCGCGTGAGTGGTTAACCCTCACGTATTGTTACAATCTTTAGACAGAACCTCATAAACGAATTTTGATGCGATTATTCCGGAGATCCACAGATTACGAATAAGAGTTTGTATCAATTAATTGTCAAAAGCGTTACCTAAAATGAGATTAAGTGTAAATGCAGCATCCTGTTGAAAATAGCATTTTATCCATAAATTTACTGGTAAATTACTTAGTTCTTAGTGTAAGAGAGCACTTGAAGAAAGTCTTGTCAAACAAACACACTTTCTGATTATGCTGAGAAGAATTCACATATAGTGATGGAAAATGTGTACGACACTAAATATGTTTGACTTTATATAAAGTGAAATGTTCTTAAAGTAGCAATTTTATCAGATCACAATTTCTTGTTAGAAATGGTTGGCATCTTATAAATGCAAATTTGTATTTTACTCTGATTACACCATTTTCTATAGGTAAAAGCCCAAATTCTAAGCAAAATAAAATGGAATTATTATATTCGGCTATCTATTTTCAACGGTAACAGCCAATTTTAGCATTTTATATACGGAGGTTGCTTACAGTATAAACGTTTAATAAAAAATTCAAATCCTTGAAAAACGATTCCGGTATGCCGCGCCCTGATGGGATACAACGTATTTAATTAAATTCTGCAAAAAAACGTCCACGCTCTAGAATTTCAATTTTACAAGGCATATACTTGCCATGGGCAAACTAATAACATTATTTCGCAAAAACCCAAATTAAATCCAACTGTTTGTATATCGCCGGATGCAAACTTTCAAATTATTAAAAGTGGTTTAGCATTACAGGGCCCCTGAAATTTATATTTATTAATTGCAACTTTCGACCTTCCTGCCCTGAAGATTGCGCTACTGCTGCAGGTAAAAATTAAAAGGGTCTATAACAAGTTTTACTCGTTATGCACCTCAAAGCAGCCAGCAACTCGAACATGTAGGTCTGCAACTCTTTATTTCAAGAAATTCAAGGGAAAATTCCTGAATATTGAAAATTAATTTGGTACAGTGGCGCATTATGGCAGAAGCCTGGGCTTCCGGCGTGAAATTTCAAGGGGAGTCAAAAATTATTTTCATCTAGTATGGCTTTATATTTCCTAATTTATGAATTCAGCTATAAATCACTTAAAAATCAAATGTCAAGTTCCGCATTTAAGTGTAAATGTAGTTTAATTCATAAATTAGGAAATATTCCATAGCCATACTAGATGGAAATAAATTTTGATCATACTTTAGAATGATGGACAACAATTTTTTTTTCATATTTGTCATAAAATATTAATTCCTAGGCATATATCCACTGTAAATAGAAAATTAAAATAATCACAGCCAATAATCGCTGCATTTTTGGATTAATAGGTAAAATTTGGAGGTAACATTTTAAGGGGCTTCTTGCGCCACTCATTTTTCGTTATATTTGTTCCAGTTTATGAATTCCAAATATAGAAAAATGGCTGTCACACAAAGAGCTATGGAACGCAAAATGGTGGGAGTAACTATAAAAGACAAAAAGAGAAATACATGGCTACGTAGCGTATCAAAAGTGGACGACATAGTGGAGCGAATGGCGAAGCAGAAGTGGGAATGGGCAGGCCATGTAGCAAGATCACAAGATAGATGGACAAAAATTTTACTCAATTGGAGACCATGGGGGCAGAAAAGACCAACTGGAAGACCTCAAACGCGTTGGTCGGATGATATAAAGAAAACGAGTGGTTTCAACTGGCAGAACATAGCGCAGAATAGATCGAGGTGGAATGATGTTAAGGAGGCCTATGTCCACAAATGGACTGAGGAAGGCTGAGAAGAAGAAGAAGAAGAAATATAGTTTAGTTCGGCAGAAGTTTAAGGTAGGAATAATTTCAATACAAATAATAATGAATGAAATTGGGGCATGTCATGGAACAAAAAATTTACAGTTCGTTACCCATCAAATTCAACATACTCCTACAAAGAACCATTGCGACTCAAGAGTCAAGCCAAGAAAACCCCTAAACAGGAACTTAACTGCTGAAGATGAAATTCCACGTCGCTTTCCATTCATATTTACATCATTTCAAATTATTTGACAGTTTATCACAAAAACACGTGTAATATGATACAACTTTCTGGAAAGTGGAAAACTTTCCAATATGGGAAGTTTATGGAGTTTTATGACACTTCGCAGCGTCATCTTTTATTCGAGGAGCTAGGAAATTACTAACGTTTAGGATTTGTAGCTACGTATTTACAAAAAAAGTGAAGAGACGAAGGTCAAAAGATGGGGATTCAAAAGCTCCTTTTGTAAATCTGCCGGAACTCTAAAAAGATTAATCTATTAACTAAATATATAAATAGCTTCTAAACATAAATTTTCCTTTCAACTAAAAATAAATGGTTTGAACATAAAAAGCACGAAATGTTCAATTTACAAGAGAGCTTACAAGAAAACCTCCTAAAATCCACTCCAACTTATACAAAATTTATATATTACATTATATGCTTCTAACGTTTTAAGACTTTTTAGCTGAATTTTCTGATTCAATGAAAAATAAAGTGAAGTTTAAGGAGATGAAGGAGGAAATGTGCTGTTTATAAGAGACTATGCAGGTGTGTCCAAACCTTCAGAAGGATTAATATATTAATTTTATCCCGGGAACAAATACAGGGAATATTTGGAATTAGGTCTACTAAATGTATATTTGCGCAAAACCGGGCAGTATGAGCCGCCACAGGGGAAATCAAGGAAGTCGGGCGATATTTTAGGCAATAAACGATTTAATCCATACGAACCGGTCCATGAATTAGGGGCTGTTTGCAATTTGTTGTGCGTTGATTATAATAATTCACAATATCCAGCGGCCCTGAGACCGCTATATCAATTACACCTTATAATCAAAAATAAATGGAATTGTAAATTAACGTTTCGGAGCCTCGGCCCGCACCGGCGTTAACTTTCCAGCGCGCGACACCGTCAATTTAAGTTCGGAGTAAGTTTGCAATTACAAACTGTGCGGTTCTGGACGTACCTGTTTTGCAGGGGGCTGGAATAAAACTTAAATTGCGAAATTAATTAAAGCGTCACTAAACACACATTAATAAAACATCGTAAGCGAGCCTGCGGCCTTACGTCGGCCGCAAAAAACGAAGTACAAAATGTGCGAAATAAACGCTCCCATACAGCAAAATCTAATATCTATGGAAATTATTGCAGGATCCGCACTATTGTTCTCAACAACAGGCGAGCGAGGAGCCGCTGAAGACAACCAAAAGCAACTATTTATATTTATGAAGTGCGAGTCAACGGCGAAATTTAAATCTAAAAAGCCTTCGCCGGGGCACTTTGCGGGGCTGGGGTGGTCCTGGGGATGTTGTTGCAACTTCCAGGGCTGCTGATTGCACACAACTGCGATCACTACATCAAATTAACGGCGAGCTTTATGGCGGAACGGGTTTACTGCGGAAAAGCCTTAAACCTGAGCATTTTTACATTATTTGCACACGGAAGCCGACCTAAATAATGCATTTATTTCCTACAGGAATCCGTGGCTCAACGTTGCATAACAAATTGCAGAGCAGTGGCACAATTACTAACAAAGCCTACACGTCGCTGTCACGAGAACCTCCAGATGAGGTTTAAATCTAATAATATGAAAATTTTACCGGATATTTATTTTCAGCATAATGTATTGGAACTATACTGCTCCACAAATGAACTGGACAATTTGCATATATTGGTGCAATTTTTAAAAATATTTTCCAAAAGGGCAGTCATGACATTTTTGGTAACCTTTCATGATTGTGTCACTATAAATAGCATTTCTTTTCATACATTTTTTAAAGAAAACTAAATCCATTAATAAAATATTATCATTTTAAAAGTTTGAATTTTGCCCAAATGTTGATAGTTGCATACAAAGTATGCCAAATCGTTGCCAAACATTTTTAAACGTTCCGAAGAGACTCAAAGAACTATTAATTAACCTTTTTTTGTGACTCCCCTAATTTTTGTGAAATACAGTTTTTTTATAAGTTTATTATTTTTTAATTTTATTGTATAATTATAAATTAAAATAAATTATAAATATGATTTTGTTAATTCTTCACTGGATATTTGAGGATAGTGCAATTAAATATGCGTAATATGAGTATACTATAGAACAAAAGCTTTTATATACAGGGTGCCCGAATTTCGTAGGGACAACATGGGTAACTTTTGTATTTGAAGAGATAGAGAGATGGTTAAATTAGCAAAAAGGTGCAGGTTTGAGAGCTCATTCAGAATGTATTTTCAAATTTTACTTGTCATGGCCCACTTTTTAAATAAAAAAAAATCTCCTAATTTCTTTTATATGCCGTAACTTTTTTGTTACTTAAGATATTGAGATGCGATTTGAACTAATTTGCATGGTAATTTAAATACATTTATTGGCACTTAATAAAACCAATTTTATTTGTGCACATTTTTAGTAATCTAACCTAACCTCAAAATTTTAAATAGGTACCGTGCAATTTTTTTGGCCCTTTTAAGAGAGGATTTTTTTCTGAATGCAATGATGTATTACATGATATGGAAACTTCTTCAAAATTTTGAAAAACTCAGCTTATTCTTTTTACAGGCAGAAATCACTAGTGCCATGATCACAATAATTTTGTTTTTTATTTATCACGTTATCTGTAAAATTATGTTTTGAAACAAAAAGCCCGCTTATCATCATACGTGCCTTCCAGTAGTGTCAATGATGAAAAATGAGAACGTCATTTACTTCTCAGCTGATTTGGAGAAGGTATAAATTATATTCAAGCCATATTTTTATGCCTTATTTCTTTCTTTTGCAATCATAATGATTCTGAGAACAGATATGTTTAAAGAAGTTCCATTCACAAAAAGATGAATTGTGCTGAATGACAGCTTCGATGCAATACAAATAAAACACAGAAAATTAATAAATACGCTTTGACATGAAGAACGTTTAGTGGGAGGTCTAAAGAGGATATAATTTCAATCTGCTATCCTTTTTTCTACCCTACAAAGGTTACGAGTTGGTGGGATAATTTCGCACTCCAGAATAAAACCTGGACGACTTTCACTATTTGTTTATTTAGTTACCTCTCCTGAAGCTTCAGTAAGTATTTTGAAACCAGTTTTACCTTCATCTCAGCCCACTTTTTTCATCCCAAGGTGGAATTACCTTTAAAACGGAAGGACAAGGTTTATGATTTCTGGGACTTGGAGAATGCCGTCTAATCGGTAAATTCCTAAAATGTTACTGCTATAGATATGGAAATAGAAGGACTTTAACTGGCTCGACTACAATTCTAACTACAAATGTAAAGAAAATGTAACCACATGTGTACTTAGATGATATAGTTTCAATTAGCTTTGAGTGAGGAAGTAGACTCTTAAAAAATATAAATCAAATTTTAAAGGAGAATTTTTGGATTTGAAGTTTCTGGTTGCAAGTGCACACCGAAGATAAAAAAACCGAAAACTCATACAGAGTGTATAACAATAGCGAAGGAAAGAATATAAGGTCTTTCATCAAAACTGACAAAAATAAATGCTGAAAATCGTGTACAATGGTAACCACAACCAATGTGTCTGCCGAAAGTTTAGTGCACCATTAATGTTAAAAAATTTTGAATAAATTTTTACTGTATGTCAATAAAATTGTTAATTCGTCACTTTTGTAATAAAATATGCCACACAATATTTGATGAATAAGTCCTTAAATTGTACTACTTTAAAAATGTAATGAATAAATAAATGTGATTTTCCTAAGAATAACGGTTCCATCTCTCATACAATCTAAGCACACTAACAAAGGTAAGTTTATTATGTACATATTGGCAAAACAATCCTTTATTATATAGAAAATAGGACCACAGCAGATTATAAATAATTGTGGTGATTACACTAAAAAATATCTCAAAACCATTATTTTGCAGATAGGACCTTCTTTTTAAGAGGGCAGTATAGAATTATCTCTTAATGGATTTCGTGTTCAGACACCATACATTCCTGCCCTGATTTATAATGATTAATATTACAATAAAATTAATCATTTTTTAATTTACTATAAAAAAAGTAGTTTATATGTCACCTACAAATGTCTACAGCTAGAAAGTAGCTGCTGTGGATTATGATTATATACAGTTGTCAATAGATTTTCTTACAAAAATTATAACGCAATATAGCCACAAGTAGATGCCCTTCAGGTAATAAACATTTTAGTTTTCTTATTATAAACAACCTTACAAGCACATTCCAAATAATGGTTCTGCAACGTCGAGCCATAAAAGTCGAGTTCTCACAATTCCTATTGGAAAATCGTCTTAGTATGAAATAAACATTCGAATTCAAAATGCAGGCCGCACTTGCTTCATCTTTTTTTAACATCCAGCGCTTCCACAGCGAACCCATCCACTTTTATTATTGCGCGGGCCCATTCCGCGGCCATAACTGCTCTAATGTAGCAATCGCAGTTACCATAAGCGAATTTCCAACTTCCATGCAAGCTCGGGCTCTGTCAAGAGCTTTTACAGCAGTTAGTAATTTGTTCCGTTAGTTTCACGGCATGCAGCGACACCCCGGAAAATCAGCATGCAGGTGCATTAATGCATGCCGAGCAGGGCTGAGTTATTGTGTTTTATGTTGCACAATGCACACCTTTCCGTTGGTAGGCAATTTACCAACTGCGGGCCGCAGGAAATGCTCGCCAGAGTACAACTTAAGCCAATTTCCAGCGTTTCCTTTCGCGGCGGAACTGCCAACGCAAGAGTGCCGAACAATGATGTCGCTATTTCTTCGAGAAACACTCTCCATTTCGACGTTTGATGCTGCTCGAATTATAGGGCTGCATGTTTGGCGCCGGAGAGTAATTTTTGTGAAATGGGGGCTGCGAACCATTTTTTTGGGATTCCTATCAAGAAGCTGAAGGGTGAATCATTTTGTTGTTGCTTTTTTGGTTTGTAGTCATATTTTCGATCGACTGTAATCAATACGGGTGTTCCTAGCGATTATATTCAACGTGAGTTGTAATTGTCTTTGTAATTTGCTGTTAAAAATAAACATTTAATTTTCTTCCTCAAATGACATCCGATACCTATAAAATGTTGAGATATTTATAAAAATTTCATGAAATTGTATTTTATTCGTAAAACTGATACTAAAAACTGTTGTACAAAATCATTTTTTGAACCTACCTGCAAATTTCGTGACAAAAATTCGGAAGCAAACGCTTGAGATTATTCTTCGATAGCTAATTGTATTCTTGATATCAACATTTATTTGTATAACACGCATACAAAGTAGAATTTACTGAACCGAGTGCGACGTTTGCAACCAAAACGTAGAGGGTTGCAAGAGCACAAGGTGCAAAATATTATTATAAAAAGTTAACCTACTTTGGCAAGAAGAAAAAATTATTCACTTTCATTTCTCAAATTTTCTTGATACAGTATTGAAGAGCAACCAAATTAACTGAATCACAGAAGAAACTCTTTATTTTACACGTAAGCCCATGTAAAATAATTTTATTAATTAATCATTTTTCGTGAAACAGGGACAATTAAACCTTTTCAAAGGTACTACGTATAACAAAAGAATATCTAGTCGTCATATATATTTTTCTCCGTGATACAGTTCATTTGACTGTTTGTTAATAGTTTATCAAAAATATAAATGTTGGGAAATGAAATTAAACCAATATTGCATCAAAAAGATCTTAAGAGAACTTCAAAAGTTTCGAGCTGTCGTATGAATGATTTTTTCTCATATTTGAATAACCTCAGGTGTTTTACTGTCAGAATTAGTAAAAATCCTTCTTTTCGAGTCATACTTTTAAACTGTTTTAAAAAAACTGTAGAAATATATTATTTATACACTTAATTCCAACCCCAAATCTCAATTCCTTTTTTTTTAATTAGAGATAATTACCTAATATCTATTAGTTGACTGATCCCTTGCCAGGGAAATAAGTTTGTTTGTGTAGTGTAGAGAGAGGAAATCACTTGACTGTCCAGGCTCCTAATTAACATCATTAGCATCATTGCTCTAAAAAATTCTACTAACCAAATAACCAACACTTTCCTATATGATTCATACTTTTTGATACACTTCGTATACCACATCGCAATTTCCATGTAATAAAATGAGAGATTCCATTGTTACTAGGGTTGGAAGGAAACAGTTTACAGATTACATGCAGCAAATTTTTCAGGAGCAATACGATTCAGAAAACAAAAAACGAGTACATACATCTTTTGGTTTCCGAACTACTGGTGAAAAATGCATATTTCAACAAAATACGACGTCATACACTTATTTTTAAAAATGAAAAACCAAGTAAGAAATCTTAATGCGCTTTGTAACAAAGATTAATAACGTATATCAAAACTAAATTATCGCTTATATTTATTTGAGGTACCACACGTTTGTTGTTTCAGCTCTAATAATAATCATATATTATACAACGAGGCAATCGAAATAGTAAATTACGTTAGAAGATCGGCAAGTGCCTAAGAGTCGAGTTTTGCAATTTTTTGAGGCCTGTTCCAATATGGCACTTAACGATCGAGTCTCGTATAACATTTTTTTTCATACCAACCAACAAAAGGATACGGAAACAATAGAATCGCTTGGTAACGCAAAAAATTATCAATTATACCAGACGTATTGCCTGAAACACCACGAGAGGCATAGCGTCGAGTGGTGTTTCATAAGGTCGAGTCTCAAGAATTTTTGATTGTCGATTTGTATAGAGTTAGACTACATCATCAATAAAAAATAAATAAAGTAAAAAAGTTAACCGGAAACTCCTAAATTTAACAATTTTGTGTTTGCTTTTCAAGTTTTTAATTCATTTATGTAATTTTAATATTGTTTTAGAGTATCTGTCACATTTTTCGAGGCTGATTTTAATAACTGCGATTATACAAACGTTTTTATAATTGATATCGCCATAGTTACTGAAATAACTTTTGTGATAAAAAAAAACTGAAGAAAATCGCGCCTTCTTATTGGTTTCTAACCTCATGAATGGTATAGTCAAGGGTAATACCACAAGTAGTGAATATATTTTTGACAAATATTTTGCCGTGTCCATGTAAATTATTGCGTTTAAATTTTACGATACAAAATCGCCTTCGGCTCGTGACATTTTTAATGTGATTTTTTTGAGTGAAATTTGTAATAATTTCTATGGAAATGGCATAATATTTAAAAAATATATATCCACTTTGAGTGGTATTTGGTACGACTATTTAACAATTTTAATACATAACGATTAACTTTATTGAAAAATAATCCAACAATTAATATAATTATTTATTCTCAATTAAATTCAGCGGAACACTTCCAAAACACAACATTTTAAAATTTTTAACGCAAGCCAATCTTTGTTCACACAGTTTGTTGGGGTTTAGCTTTACGTAACCTAGCGATATCACTAAGGACAGAACATCGTTGCTAAGCGATATTTCGCAACAAGGCTATTTAGTTTTGAGTAGGTACATTGTTTTGTGAATATTTTGCATGATGCCCAATATTCACTGATATACTGCTGTTATTGGTTGAAAAAATCAAATGTCTGCAATATGATTGGCTTATGCGTTATAGTGTTGAATAGTCAGCAGTATTTCGATATTATCGAGTTATATGCCCATAACTTTTTGCACAAGAATAAAAGATTGTCAATAAGACAATTTAAATAATTCGAACGCGAAGCGGGAGGATTATTCTGTCAGACTGGCACGATTTGTTATTGTTTGATATGTATAACCAAACGTATAACCGGAAAATTCTCGAAGTACACAATGTATTCGATTTTATTCTTTTTTGATCAAATTTCAAAATTAGGAACAAATAATTATTTTCATTACAGCTCGATTTGTTTGTATTGCCCTAAATGAATGTCGTCTCCATGGAAACAACATATAAGTTGACAAAAGTTGTCTATTGCGTTGCCTAGTAAAGTTACTCTAGTATAATCGATTTTGTATTACCGAAATCATACAAGACAAGTTAACTAAATCAACCCTTCTGATTGGTTGATATCGGAATGAAAACAATAATCAACATTACAACAGTTTGTCACGCGCGCACGGAAAAATCATTATTTCCAGACTCGTAATGAAATAGAATGTGGAAATAAAGTAAGGGATAAATTTATTAACTTCGTTGATCTTCATTTTTATGAAAAAATTTCGAAGGGGTGTAGCGATTTTGACCATAGGGAATATTTTCAGCTAATTTCAGTTTCTTATGTAATTTGTTTTTCATGATATGGCGCCATTGACTTTTTTAAATAACCTAGTAAAAGAGTAATTTGTAAACAAATGCGGTACAACTTTTTGGTTCTCTAACTGTATATTGATTACATGTACGATTTTACTAATAAGTAGCATGAAAGTGAAAAAAAAACTGAAATGTAAAGTTTAACAATAAAAAAGTAAGTTGTATGCATAATTTATTAAAATCTGAACGCAGTAGTGCATTTGACAACCAACATTTTCAAAGTGAACATAATATTTTGTGGTTCTCAACGATCGGTGACTTAGTACTGATATATTCGTGACTATTCAACACTATAACATATAAGCCAATCACATTGCAGACATTTGCTTTTTTCAACCAATAACAGCAGTATATCACTGAATATTGGGCACCATGCAAAATATTCACAAAACAATGTACGTACTCAAAAAATAAATAGTATTGTTGCGAAGTATCGCTTAGCAACGATGTTCTGTCCTTAGATATATCGCTAGGTTACGTAACACTAAACCCCAACAAACTGTGTGGCTTGTTTTAAAAAATTTAATATGCTGTGTTTTGGAAGTATTCCGCTGAATTTAATTGAGAATGAATAATTATATTAATTGTTGGATTATTTTTCAATAAAGTTAATCGTTATGTATTAATATTGTTAAATAGTCGTCCCAAATACCACTCGAAGTGGATATATTTTTTTAAATATTTTGCCATTTCCATAGAAATTATTGCTAATTTCACTCAACAAAATCACATTTAAATGTCACTCGCCTTCGGCTCGTGCCATTTTTGATGTGATTTTGTATCGTGAAATTTAAACGCAATAATTTACATGGAAACGACAAAATATTTGTCAAAAATATATCCACTGCTTGTGGTATTACCCTTGAGTATAACAAAGTCAATGTATATTAAGTGAACACGTCGAAATCTCATCTTTGCAAAATATGGACTTATAACATTCTGATTCTAGGGTACAAGATATACAGGACGTCCCACAGCAAAAACAATTTAATTACCTCAAAGGGCGAAAAATTGGTAGCCTCTTTCCAATAAACCATTCTCGCCTATTACTCCTGTGATTCTGTACCATCTCAATATTTCAAATCATTAAAATTTTGCTACATAAAATTAAGATTTTTAGTTAAACGCATAGTGACCACAAAAATTCTTATATTTTTTTACATTAGTAGTGTTTTCAACACCAAGATTCCAGTCACTCTCAGCAAAAATTAATAACACAAAACGATTCAGCAAAAAATGTGTTAAGACTTTAAACATATTCTCAGGAAAATTACTCGAAAATTAATAACGATAAAGAATAACATTTATACAATGAGAATAAACGGTAATAACACTGTGAAAAATGTCTAAAAATTGTTTTCTTTTGTAAAGTCACAGGTAGGTATAACATCATGAACATTGTATAACGGACACCAGCGTTTTTATGACGGATTTTGGTAGTGTGAAATTCTGAATTCGTACATTTTCAAGATAATCCCTCAACTGGTTGCTTGTTATATTCTACAAAAACCCAAAACTTGTGAATATAAATATTAACTGAATGTTCAAATTATTCGTTATTTTATGTCAATTTCCAACTTCCTATTCCAAATGTTCAAGAACTTTATAAGAAGCTTAAGGTCGATTTAACCTTATTTCGCATCAGTACAAACAGAAATTGTCCTTAGCTGTTTTTTAAAATTAAATTTGAGAGTGATTATGACCTGCATCTTCAATTTGCGTTTAACGTTAATGATAACATTATCATGTTTAATGTAAACCAAGAAAAGGATAGCTATATATAAATTGTAATGTATAAATCAAAACAATACAGTTGCTATAACAACTAAAATTTACTTTAGTTAATTACAGTTTTAATCGTGAGGTAAAAATACCACTGATCACGAAGATTTTCAAGTTTAATATATATATTTAATATATTCAGTTTAAACATTTCATCCTCTAGCATAAAAATGTTGGGTTTCATTTTTTTTATAAATACTGATGACGTCAAAACTAAAATACGGAACGTGACCAAAAATAGAAATGCGAAATTGTTAACTTAAAATTACTTAACTAATTTGTTGAAATCCATTGCCGCTCCAAGAAAATTCTTGGCCACGGCCCGATTTGAACCCATCTTCACCTGGTTGCCAATCTGAGCACTTAACGACTCAGCCAACCAGGCGGCCTCAATCTTAATAATTGTATTAAAGCCAATTACAAAAACTCATCGAAAATAATGAAAAATTAGCGTCGATTTTGTTTACAAAATCGAAAATTCTGCAAAACATTACACAATAACAAGAATATTTGTATTGGTTACCAGTCAACCGAAAGAACAACCACAGTCAACAAATGCTTTATCATCGCTGCTCGAACAAAGCTCCAATTTTATCGGCGAATTTATAATTTAAAAGCGATGGTCGAATAATACTCAAACAGAATGACAAAAGGCAGGCCGTTTCGCAGATTTACTATCCGCAAATCGCAATCCCATAGCATTTGCTTACAAATAATTCGCACTAAACTGCTGTGATAAAAGGTTTTTCATTCGGCCAGATCATTACAGCACGAATAAATGCTGAAAATGGTTCGCTGCATGTAAAGCGCGGATTAATATGGAAACGCTGAAATGGCGATGTCTGCGACATAAAACCCAGTTTGGCACTTGCAAAAAATTCACGCGAATAGCGAACGCGCGACAACGAACTTTATCGCTCGGTATAAATTATGCAGCTATCTGCTGTTCTAAAGGTGAAAACTTCCGGTACTGCGACATGAAGTTCAAACAGGTGCCAAAGTCGAAGCGATGGACGCGTTTACGCAACCTTCGCCCAACAGCCAATTGTTGATTGCGAAACTTCCGCTTCCAGGATGGCTGTCTGCTGATAAAGAGACAACTTTATTACTCGTCTGACACAGGTTAAGTGCTCACACAGCATCATCAATCACATTTTTTCGGTCTCAAGAATAATGATTTGCCGTTGGTGTAAATTTGAACACAGTCGTCTGGGCATTGTGGAAAAGTAGCTGTAGACACAGTTGACATTCTAAGCTAAGTATGAACCATGGCAAATTATCGACTGATTTATCAATTTGATAAGAATTTGACTTGCAAGCATATTTATTTTATTAAGTACAAATGATCTGAAGAAATCTGTTGTGGCGTTGTGATTGGGCAAGAAAAATTAACCTCTTGCAAATTTAGAATACGTTGTTACAATTTCAAACACGTTAAACTATGTTTTAATATAACTGTCATATAATTTCCTAATCATTTCGGCTTACACGTTTGTCTTTGCGGATAAGCACCCACAATTTTTGGTTTTGTGTGCCTTAGACCTCGTGAACCCAAACTAGGATTATTGTAACAATAAATTATGTTCGTTAGTGGCTCGTGAACCCTTATACACATCTACAATTTGGTCCAACCAACTTTGAATCAGATTATGCAAGCTGCAAGTGAAACGTTGGTTTCTATGGGTTCGGAAGTATTTAAGTTCACAATGCACTCTAGTAACACAAATCAAATCATGGGTGGCTTGCAGGGCTTCACGAGCCAGCAACGAACATAATAATTACAAAAATTCTTGTTTGGCTTCGCAAAGACGACGCGGTCTAAGCTGAAGTTGTATTTTAAACTTGATCATAGACTAGCTGATATTATGACATAGCTTCTAATATGATGGAGAAACAATCATCTTTTGATAGTACAAAACTGTTTACAGAGCAAACTTGTCATCAGCCACCAATTACATTCGAATAGAACAAACTAATCTGAATAAAACTGATTGACAGCGAAAAAGGTCAACAACACTTTTGTCGCTCAACATTAAACCTGAATTTCTTGAAAATTGCTACTATTACATAACGAGTATCTGCCTTTATAAGAACAATCAAGTTTTTAACCTTACGTTAGGTTAGAAACTCTAATGGTCAGGTTTGTATTCATCAACAATAATTATTTAAAATGGCTGCTGAAAGTAAAATAGAAAGTTCCAATGAAGTCATCAGGTCTATTGATGGCAAATTTTAGCTAAATCAAACATTCTACTCGTGTATAGCACATGAGTTGGTTATTTTTCCACTTCAACGCCATCTTAGGTGTTTGTGTATTTTTGTTTCTAAACTGCGTACGATAATTTCTCATCCTCGTATAGGCCCCACATTTATGATCATATCAGGCGTTACGAATCCAGAATTTATGTTGATGTTACACTGATGCACAATAAATACGCAGCAGTATCATAATAAACAACACGCTTGGGGAAAAACAACGTCAAAGGCTATCATTTTTCCATCTCTGCCAAAAAAGTAACTTGCGCCGTCATTTTCCCCCTTTTTTTTAACGAAGGCTGTTGGTATGCAACCTGCAGGCGCCGGTATCTTTCCGAACAATAGCCCTTTTTCACGCAACAGTCACAATGTGACACTATCTGAAATGGGAGCTGCAGGGTTGGATTCGGCGCCGGTACCTTTTGCATACGTAATTTCCGAATCTGTCCAAACTTGGCAGAAACATCGGTGGGACGACTTCATCGACGCCGGAACATGCACTTTCCTGGTCAGGCGAGCAAAAACAGCTCCGGTTCCGCCGGTTAAATCTCCATTATCGAGGAGAAAACCGAGGCGCGTTACGTAAATGCGCCCATGGGACAATAAGAGATAATAATCAGTAAAATAGGTACGTACGTATATCCTGATGGCACGCTACGAGCTGGTTGCGCCCAGCCGAGATAGACGGCGTTCTGTGAACAGACAGGACAAACATTCAGTGGGAACACACGGGGCGCATTCGCTTTGGGGTGAGTACGTTGCCACATATGTAAACAGATTGGGCTGAGCAAACATCCTTTGCATAGCTTTTGTTCTTTGAAAATGCAACGGTATTGCGCCCCTCTATTTCGATTTTGATTATGCGATTAACTTCACAGATTAATTCGAGATACAGACGGTGCTTAAAGCAACTGCATGAAAAACAATTTACTATTGTCATTGTAGTCAAAAATAACAGATTTGCTATGGACGTATATCTATTAAATAACATACAAATTGTCTACAAGTACTAGGTACACATGGTAACTACATAGATACAGAAACTGTTTGTTTGTCTTAACATTTTAAACCGTCTCTATCTAGTTACCGTGTGTACCTCGTACCTGCAGACAATCTGTATAATATGCAATATACAACGAAAACATTCACGAATTCCAATCTGTCTATGTAATTTAAAAAACAAACTTCACTTATTTTACTTCTCCTGTCTGAGCAATCCAAGGGTTAATGAAAAACATTTCAAAAACTGTTTATTACAACATCCACAATTTTCAGCTATTCATATAAAACAAATTAAAATGTTACGTAAATATCTGTACAAAAGCAACACAGCATTACTTCACATTATACACGCTAAATAAATTCGAAAATAGTTTGTTTCAACACGACAGTGCTCCGGCACATACTAACTGAAAATATTAGAAAGTGTGTTTCCTACCATTTTTAATTATTTCTATTAAGATATTCTCGTATACTATATAATATCGAACGGACAAAATACGTGAAACTAACTAAATAAGTGTATTTTATGCTATTTACAATTATTTTAATTGAGATATATTTGTAAATTCTATTCTACAGAAAAAATACTGTGTACGTAACGATACTTTAAGTAAACGCGTAAAACTTCTGAACAAATTCTTAATTTATTTTATAGGTTTGTATCTTCAGATTTCACGAAATCACAAAAAAGATTAAGAAATTAGAGACAATCAATAAACGTTCTTCTATAAATAAATATGTACACTATTAACGCTGGTTTGCTTGAAATAAAATATAACTTACTGATGTTTTCTTAAATCTTTTCAAATGCATACATTTCTTTCACAACAGAAAAGTCTGTTTGATATTAAAATTAATTTATGCTGAGGAAATCAATTCGCTCCTTCTTTTTCCACCCATAGTCAATTTCCAACATCGCTCAGTTTGAAATAAAATTCATTTTTATACAAATTGCCGCTATTGGATCTAATAAATAATCAAAACAGTAAAATTGTTTTCCATTCCGGCAAAATTCCGAGAGTAAACGCTGAGAACATAGTGGCAACGCAGTAGTTATGGTTATTTTCATGCAAATGAAAATGCACTGAACACAACAATGGATTAATTTCAAAACAAATACTATACAACACACTGTTAGTAATCAATCCGTTACACAAACGCAGCAACATTTAATTAAATCCACTATAATTGCACCTACTGTAAAATAAAATTTTATTCCGTTCACTGATATCCACCCGAAAAAAAACTATTACGCTATAAACACCTGTAAAAATCATATTGCAGAGGTAAAACACAGATAATTAAATTGTTGGACTAACATCACTGGGAGTATGTATTTAAATTGATTTTTTATATTTTTTACATTAAGTAATAGAACTAACGTCGTGCCTCTTTTTTGTTGTTGGTATAAAGCCAAAACACAGCTGTGAAGTTGTCTGAATGCGAATTTAGTATAGTCAATGTCAATTTTGTTTCATTCTGATCTAGTACACATTTATTTGTCTATTTCATTTAATGAAATCACACAGCCTTATATATGTAATATATATTAACCGGCATAAATTTGGACAAATGGATTTTTTATTATCCATTTATCAGAACCTTTTATTCTTTGATAAAGTCGTTGCATTTTCTCAAACTAAAACTGTGCTTGCCAAAATTCAAATATCTCCTTTCGTGTAGGTACGGAAGAGATTCGACAAAATGAAAATTTGCTCAACAATAAAGTATGTACTTTAAAATACACAAAAATGTTATTTTGAAAAGTTCTTCGGAATTGAAAGGAGCTGTCAAATATGAAGTTTTTACTGTTTTTTCCAATTTTTTCTTACCTTTGTATTACAGAATATACTTTAAGGTTAACTTATTATCGGATACGTAAAGAATCCACTGTCGAACTTAGCTCACCTAGCAAAACACTTGTTTTTTAGGTTCGACACACAAAATATAGGTTTTTTACCACTAATTTAGATTTACTTTGAAGTTCTCGATTTTCCGTAATACCGTGTTTGACACTTTTAAATGCTCAACTACATTTCCAAATAACAATATTTTGAAAAATAAGGGTACCAAATTCTTGAGCCATTTTCGTATTATCGAACCTCCACCATATACAAAGGGAGCTATTTAAATGTTGGTAAGTGCATTTTGAGTTTCCATTTCTATTCCAATGAATGCCCGTCACTTTACACAATATTAATTTAATGAAAATACATATCTAAGTAACGTTTCATTAAAAATACATTTTTAAAGTAATTAGAGCATTCCCAATTATTTCAAAAATGTACAGTAATACAATTACGTTTAAAATAAAAAAAAAAGTTTCGCTTCCGGGAAGTCAACTGCAAAATATTACTTAATTCGACTTTAAATGAACAACTTCCTCAAATATTAAAATACAATGGAAGATTTCACGGCTGTGATCAAAACTACGATTTCCGGAATGACACATGGGCCTATTCGGTCCACTGTCCTTTTATTTTGGTATTTCTTGTGTGCTATTTTAGTAGCCAGGGCATAACAATTTCAAACTATTATTTTAATTTTTACTAAAAATTGAGGGCATTCCTACGTAATTTAACCCAAATTATTATCTTAAAATGTTTACCAATCGCTTACATTTTGCGAGATATAAATATAACATCAGCCAACCCGGCACGAATCGCCTGAAATCATATGGGCACGACGTGTTTAGCTTAAGCCCTAAATATGGGAACGAAATAAAAACTATGAACACATAAAATGCCAGCCATCCCTTTGTGTCGGTACATATTTGCACAACGGCCTACATATTTAAACCGCGGAATAATCCGGCAACAAAGGAGCGCGCCCGTGCAATGATCGGTGATGTCGCTGTTCAAAGTAACTCAAATATGTGTGCGAATTTTAATAAATGTGTCCCGAAAATTAATTTATAAAGCGCTCGCGTTACCCTCTCAACAAAATTGCCAATTTTAGAGTAAATTGTAAGATGAACTTCGGCGATAAAGTAGCAAGGACGAACGCAAAGCATAATGAAAAAGCCGAAAAGGAAATTTATGCAACAGACTTTAATCCGTTTCAAACTTAAACGGCTCATAAAGTAGGTCGGCGAGGTATATGAAGAAAGCTCGGTGCAAGAATGTGGGCTTCGGGAGATTTACAATTACCGTAAAGTAGTTGCTACAATTTTTAAATAACAAGGTTCCATCTAATTTTGAACAGCAAATTTTTATGTAAACATTCCATAAAGGTTATATTAAATTTACAGGGCTTCGTTACAAAATGGGCTGACGTAGGTCAGTGCAGACGTGCCTGCCCTGCAATTAAGAGCATGAGTTCACCTCGCAGTAGCAGAGGAATGTGTAATAAAAACTGTGAAAATATCTCTGTAATTATGTCATCCTTCATATATAGCTATATATACGAAAGGTTCTTAATTGAAGTGCAAACAATAACTTCAAGAAAAATGATTCTTATTTTCTTAGTCTGCTATCGTTTATAGTGTAACTCATGAAATGCCAGTGGCTTGAAAAATGGTATCAGAAAAAGTCTTCTCTACACCCAGACTGCGCTCGTCGAATCCCCTACACAGAGTAGTAGTAGTAGTACTATTTGTGGGGAGACGCATGTCTAGCAAGTAGGCCTTCATATGCCCTTTTTTCCAACCCCGTGGACAAGGTCTAGGCATGCAGAGTACCAGGTACCTTAGTCCTACTTCGAATTTTGAAGCGCTTTGAAGCCGGTGGCGCTGTAATTTCAACCAAGCTGCAAACTGTCCGAATTTTATTTTCATTGCACATTTACTTTCGGGCCGCTTTCCACCTAAAGGTAGGCTTGTTCACTTTCTGTTGGCTGTGCGGTGCTAATTAGGCGATTCGCGATAATATACCCGCTTTGCTTGGTTATGCGGTAAAACGCTTTGGACCAGTTTTTTGCCGCATGGATCGCTCCTGCTAGTCATACATAGTTGATATTCGTTTCGCGGAGGCCTAAAAGGCTTCTTGCATCTGCGAGGATCCATTGATATGTCTCACGAAGCTGGAGGCGTCAATAATCCCTTCCTTTTATTTTTTCCGTAAACCACGGTTTATTTCTCCTTGCAAGTGTACTTCTTAACCTCTTACAGATTGCTTCTTCTGCAGCTTTAAATGTATTATTCTTTAGCTTGTTCCATGCTTCGTCATTTTCAGATACAGGGATTTCTTTTATACGCCACTTAAATCATTCACAGTAAAGGCTTTCAGTTATTCCATTTTGCATAGAATCGAAATTAATGTTTTCAATTATTGCAGGTGATTTTTTCTGCACTACATGGTGGTAATCTCAATGAATAATGGTAGCTTCCTGTGTTTGCTGCTATTAAAATTTGATTGAGTGTAAATAGTTTGTTAATTATATTAAGGTTTTCATCTCAAAACATGTTTAAAGGTGCATCAATTTTTACGAACATGAAAACAGAGAAGGCTTTCAGAATACCTTAACTAAATATCATAATGGTCAGTCTAATGGATATCAAAGTCTGGGCATTTTCTAGTTCTCTTCCGTTTCATTGCGTATCGTGTTCGTTACCTTATACTTCCGGCTTCCGCTAACTCTCACGTTGTCTCCGAAAATTAAAGAACGACGATATGTTTCACTACTTTCAGGGTGTTGCAGAAAATATATTTTCCAGCAATTCTCTCTTAATAGTAACGAAGCTCTGTTTGTTATTCATTTACAAATAACGAGTTTCGGAAGGAGTATACTATGAGCCATTTCAGTTTTGGCTACATCTGAACATGAATGCCCGTTAGTTAATGGCATTTTTAAAGTTTTGGCGTAAACACATTTTCCTCTACGGTAATGGTGTAGGCACGTCCTTTCAAGCGTAAGAAATCAATATTAGACGATACTGCAAAGGCAGAAGTAACGAGGCTAGCAATGAATTAGTAGTACTTGGATTTTTATAAACGTAATTATTAGGGTATCTTCAGGAGTATAATATACTGTAATAGAGACCTTTTGGTCAATAAACTACTGAGTTCTTAAAAAGTCCATTTCTACACAAATTGAGAACAGTTCATGTTTAAAAGCATAGCAAACCTGTTGAAAACTGCAAAAACTAGACAAATCTTCAATATTTCTTGGCATGGAGTTTAAGACTTTTCAGACGATATTTTCTTAAGAATGTCGCGAAACCATGTATCACTCAGAGATTACTTCTATTCAATTATTTCGTCTTTTTCTCAGTATTCTTTCGAATATGTCGCTTACTATTCTCTCTCGTAAGTAATGAACGTCTTCCGAGATTGGCCCGTGTCATTGTTGAGATCAGAAGAAGCAAATCAGAACGGCAACTCAACGCCTGAGAATAAAGTATTTTATGAAAGTGGGTAAAAATTATATTTCAACAAAGACACGGTCCAACGCGAAATTCTTTCATTACATAATTACAATGGTCGTAGACGTCTCTGAAATCATTCTTGTGATTAGTTTTTGTTATGTTATTTCCAAACACGAAATTCCATTCGGATAACCCATGTTTTACGGTAAAGTGGGTCACGCGCTTAGCGTGCTGGCAAATTTCGTCTCGCTTCCCCTGCAGTCGAAGTTTACTACCAATGTGGGCAGGTAGGTCGTCGCTTATCGACTCAAAAATGAATCTCGGGGCTGTTGACGCAATCGGTCGTGGTGGTTAATTAATCGTGTGCCGCGGACATCTTTTATCGTGTAAATTAAATTACGCAAAGTAATTCTGTAACGGCTCAAGACGGATCGACCCAGAGATTCCTTGAAAAGGTACAGTTTCGCGGAGTATATTTCTTTGCAGTGGTACAGTTTCATTGCCGTTACATTGTCCGTGTCATTTTAAGTTCATTTCACGGCTAGTTTTCGCCTGCTTTTCGCATCCGTCATTCCAGTAATTTCCTCTTGCTGGCCAACCATAGCAACTTACAGTCTGAACATCACCTGCAGACAGAGGAATCCTTTTCGCCCTGGCGTATGTGATGGCGCTCTCCAACGAGAGCGCTGCTACCAATGCAGCAACACTCTGCCAGCTGACAAAGTAAATGTAATAATGTACATACTAGAAAGTGCATCGCATTTGTAAGCGATTTAGTCATATTAAAAGTGAACTATTCAAGATGCGTCTCATACGTCAAGATGTCATTAAATATTTAGCCCCGTCACGGCTTTTGTGTATTAGAAACTCAACCCGGTTGGTTGATATTAGATTATAATTTTAGCTTATATTTATGGTAGCGCCTCCCACGGTTCATATGGTTTATGCGTGTGTATTTCGTTACATTTTAAACGTGTTAAAATACGCGATTGTTTTACTTGTGTTCTTTCGCTTGTAAGCAACTAGCAGGAGGCGTACGATATACATTAAAGGTGAGTTCTTGTAGGAACGAGCCATTGAATACACCGTCCAAATAAGTAGTTAATCCCTGTTTCACGCTTTTGGGAAAGCAGTGTTGTCTTCAAATCTAAAACCGCATGAAATTTGAAATTTGATTATTTTGAACTAGTATCTGACAAATTTTCGCTAAATGAAACCCACCCTTTTCTCAACTAATCCTGGTCGGGGCAACTTATGCAGGGCTAAACAACTAATCGTCGGGGATTGTAATCGTCAAAAGTAATCATATCCAACATTTTTGATTTTGTTTATTATTTGCCGTAAAATTCAAGTGTTTCGTCTTGTACCAAAGCAATTAATTACTGTTCTCAAGTGTAACAATATGTTGAAAGTAACGTTTAGCCCAGTAACATTCTCCATTGGATTTACATCTTATGAGTCCATTCTACAGACTTATATTGTCATCAAAAATTTTAACAGCATTTGCTGTATGATTATTACTAAATATCAAGCGTCATATACGACACTACTCTACGTATTGAAAGTTAAACTCAAAAACTCTGCTTAGATGAAGCACGACTTTTAACACAATGTATATTAAATTTTGAAATGAAACAAGTTAATGCGTAAAACTACTATTTGATTTTCAATTAGTGAGAAGTAGCAACCGTAATCTCCTATGTGCCCACTCCCAGCACTCGTAATTTCTCAAATCTGTGCCTCCGACTGACTGCGTTGCACAAGCACGAGAAAATCTGATGCCAGAACTCAATCAGCATTCGTTTTAATTTGCGTAATCCCTCGACGTCTGCAATACTGACGGGAACGACATGGCGGAAGTACTTTCCCTAATGCCAGGAGCAAAAACCCAACTTATACGCGTTGGGGGCAACAATACTTCGCATGCGATCAGCATGGAAGGTTCTGGCCGGAACAATACTCATGCCGCCTACGACCGAATCAGTGAAATTTACCGCTTTATCGAATATAAATTGTAATCCCTAAATTACGAAGCACACAGGCACCATGCTTTGTTAGCGCGGGGAGGCTAAAGCCAGGTTGCACATGCGAATATATTAAGTGGCTTCCAGATAAACCACGGCGGTGTAGGTGTTCGCGGAAATCACGTCGAAGCGATATCGGTATGTTAGATGTCGGTGTATCTTCTCTGACGAAATTTATGGAAAAGCAAACACAATTTGGCCACCTCTGAACTTGACTGTTCACCTTCGGACAATAACGAAAATTTATGTCGGCATGTAAATCATGCCGGATTGAGTGCAACTCGCAAGCTTAGCTGGAAAATCGCGATAGCGGCCGTATCATTTATCACGGGAAAAGGCCTCGGAAACTTTCTGTTGCAGCACTAATGTTAAATTTCTAACTAAAGTCAAGCGAAGCGATGGTGTTTGCTAAGCTGTTAAATTTCACTGCACGACGGTGTACCTTCAGTTGATCAAAGGAGTTTTCCTGTGGTTAAAGAATCTGAACTGCAGTCGTAGTGTTAAGTCTTTCCGAACTGTGGGCAATATTCAAAGTCAATTTCATGGATTCAAAGGTGTACTACTTAAAATGATGGATTAAAATTTTGAACTGTACTCAATGGGGAATTACGATCTTCGAGGGTTTGTTAGTTCGGTACCTCAGCAGCTGGAGTTTGTCAAAGAAACTCAGCGCGAGGGCGGCAAGGTGAGAAAACGAACACTGTTTAAGGACAATTTTTCAGCCACATATAACAGCGATCAGAATAGGTCGATCTCCAATTATTACTACTCACGCCGACGGCTGTTCAAACAGTTTGCTTGATTTTTAAACTACGAGATCCTGAAGTTCTGATAGTTACTAGGTAATCTGCTCGCAAATTGCGGCGTTCTGAATAAAATGAATCACAAAATTACACCACGGTAAAACTAAATTTGGCAAAAATACATTTACGAAACATACAACTCCAACTAATTGAGTTATTCACCGACAAAAATTAGTAATGTTCATCATTGCAGTAACGTGCATCTAAAATTGATTATTTCGACTTCACACGACTGCAACGTACATTTTCTTTAAATGGAGTACAAAACACGTAAAAACACAAAAATGTATATATTCTGGAATTTACCTAAATTCCCCTACCGGAAAAAAATCTGAAAACGTACGTAAAACCTAAAGAAATAAAAAATGGGTGATAAATAAAAAATTGTAAAGGCTTACAACAAAATCAGCAACACCTACTTGTGTCGATGTTACGCTGTAAGTGTGTGGCAATGCGATGGCGGGCGTCGTTGTATTCTAAATGCAAACCCAATCGCAAGAGGGTTGGATTCTGCTCCACCAGTGATGTAATTTCCATTTCTATCTTGTTGCCCAAAACTTGCGACCTCTAGAAAATAAGAAAGATGTCGTAAGCAACTGTGAGATTTAGCCAAAAATAAATAACTGTTACTGGCGGTTTTCAGTAATACTTCATTATGAGCAAATATAACCAGATTCTTAAAAGCGTAATTTCAAAACCGAATAATTAAAATAATATTTAAAAAAAGCACATTTGCCGGCTACATATCTGAATAAAACTTAAAATGACCCCTTTTCGTTTACAAAATCGGAGTTCATTGCTCGGAAAACCTTTGAACTTTTAAATTAATTCTGGATTATTGAATGTGACCTTTTCAACAAATCAAACCTCTAAATTTAAAATAGTATGTGCTCCAACAACTTGAACTTAAGTAATTCACTTGTTAGAAATTTTATATTTCCAATAATTTTGTATAAAATAAAATTGTGCCATATTTATTTTTTACAAATAGTAAAATGGTCGTTTGAAATTAGAAGTAGAAAATAACATAATCATGATATCACCAATTAGTGCGCTTTACCACCGATTTGGAATACCACCAGTGTGGATTTAATCCAGCTTGAAGCACCACCGACGTGAACTGCCACCATTTTGTTTACCACCGATGTGGATTTACATCCGAGTGAAACTACCACTCAGAGAAATTGCTACCGACTGGAAACACTTCTGACAGTAGTTGCTACAATACATCTTACAAATTACATGAATGACGACGAGCTTTTCCTCCAAAATTAATACTTTTGCCAGAGTTTATAAAGTAACTGATGTTACTAGCTTCATATTTCGCTACAAAATTGTTTATATTGTAATAAAATGAGTGTTACGTTTTAACTCGTACATAGAATTAAATAATTTATTTTAGCTTTCGTGTATGGTGTAGTTTCACCAAGAGACCTGAATATGCCACTCGAGGGGAATTTAAGGATCGGCAATATATATGCTCAATTTATGCGGTCGGCGAATACATAGTACACAGAAAATGCTGGCGATAATGCTATGCCTGTTATCAAGTGCCAACTAACATCTATAGCTTGGGCAATTTTTTATGTTGCAATGCAAGCGGACCGGTCGCTTTGCGTTTGGTGGGGTTTTAATTCGGTGGCAAATTCTACGAGTTCGCTTCAGTCGGTAGTAAATTAATATGGTGGTAATTCGTATCGGTGTAGCCCAATTGCTGGTTATTTTGCATAAGATTTAAACTCAGTCGGTGGTAATCCACATCTTAACAAATATTAAAATAACACAAAATCAGAAGTAAAACCAATCGGTAGTGTTTAACACAGCTGTCGGAGAGTCAAAATAATATTCAAAAAGCCTGGGCGAATCTGACGATTCTCTAATTGCGGCAAGTTTGCAGGAGTGGTTGCGTAGATTATACCATAACGGTATGTATACTAAGCCGGTGATCTCTTTCCCTTTCCAAGAGAGTCGATGAAAATTGTCTCCTACACAGCCCAAAAACCAGTGACCATAACTCTTCCAACTGATGGCACCAAGTTTGCTTTCTTTCGGATTTCGGTATGTAGTGATGGATACAAGTCACATCAACAGTTATGAATCCCCATAAAAATGCATTCAGATTTCGCTTTAAATGGTCGGATAATACATCCATTCGCATACGGTTATTAGTCCAATATGTGAGCAAACGCTACAAGCATCGCGCGCACAGGATCCTCATTCTGAAGAGGTTACATTGTCCAGTGAGACTGACTGACCATGAAGAGGTTATTTGTGGGTTAAGTAAATGATAACCAATGTAGGCAGCAATGCCATCTACTTTTATTTGAGAACCCACATAAAGTAAGCATACACGAACATACATGTAGAAATTGTAGTTAGTAGTAGTAGTAGTATTTGTGGGGAGACTCATGTATAGCCAGTATGTCCTTTTTGCCAACCCCGTGGACAAGGTCTAGGCATGCAGAGTACCAGGTACCTTAGTCCTACTTAGAATTTTGCCGAGACTAAGGAGTTCCAACCGTAGCAAGGGATCTTTTACATGCTACACATCGTAGTAACATGGGACCCACGGCTTTACATCACTTCCGAATGATGGCATTTTGTAGAGGTTTTCATCGGCATTTTTTTTATTTTTAAAAACCTCACCGGGATCGAGGATCAAACTCTCGACCCTTAGATCAGTAGCCAGAATGCTTACCACTGAGCTATGGAGCCCGGCATGTAGAAATGGTACATTTATATAAAGTGTACGTGAATCCAGTGATTCAATAGTAACACGCTCTGAGTCAGAAACTGCGGGAAATGCAG
Organism: Agriotes lineatus; assembly: GCA_940337035.1. Classification (NCBI taxonomy): domain Eukaryota; kingdom Metazoa; phylum Arthropoda; class Insecta; order Coleoptera; family Elateridae; genus Agriotes; species Agriotes lineatus. Next base: position 23,109,843 of record OW679194.1, on the reverse strand, counting down.
TTCAACGAACGCCGGCAGGTCTCTCGCAATGAATGGTTAAAAGAGTTTTATGACATGGAATCTAACTACAATGCTTCAGCTTGTTCAAAGTAAACAGGCTGGATACGCCATGCTTGCTAGCGTGTTCTTGTCTAATTTTATACTCTTGTTTAAGCAAGAAGTGGGGCAGTTTATTATCCCTGACTCAGATAGTGCGTTTGTTGGATGGCGTCATTTATGCCGGATTATCCGAAAAAAGTTGCACGGCCGCTGGGCCAACTCCGGAAACCCCGTGGTAGGATCTTCCTGCACTTCCTTCTGGGCAGCGTATTTCGAACGGCTGAACTATTTTGAAATTGCATAACCCAACACTTGACGTCTTAGATATTGCGCCCCGTTTCACTTGAACCACCATTGAATTTTCACATTTTATTGTACTATTTCTGCGGCGAATTTATAATATCGTACGTGTTGGAAAGTTCGCTGAAGCTTGTGGCGGAGCCCACACGTTCATTTGAGATGTCCATCCTCTCCGCTAACATTTATTCTGAAGTCGGTCAAAACGATCTTGTTGATTTTCTTTAATCATTTCATAAGTTGTTACCCCATGAACATGGTCATTTTACAAAAATACCTTAGAACGGCTTCGTTTAGTGTCTGTTAAATATAACCTAGGCAACACTCCGATTTGATATTTCACATTGGCTTATTTGAAGAATAGAACGGGATCGAACAAACATGACGTCACTTTCGCGTAAATTTTGAAGTCGTGTCATTCTCAAAATTACTACTTTAAAGTAGCCCTTGTCGGCATATGCATTTTAAAGTAGAAGATATCGAAGATCAAGTCTGACTCCGACCCATAAAGTTACAAGAAGTTGCATGCACAGAATGGAAAACTGTATAGTTTTATTTTCCAAATGTTTAAAGAATTTATATTTAAATGTTAAGAGTTTAAATTTTTAGAATAAATTAAAATATAAAGTATGGAATCGTATTCCGGAACGCAATGCATTATGGAGAATGAGGAGTCAGCTGTCGGCTGTCATTTAGGGCTTCCTGGCAAAAAAACACATTGCAAACCCGAAAAAATCAAATTAGCACTGAAGTGTAAGAGTAAAAGATTAATTTAAAACACCAGAGACAGCAAGTAAATGAACACGTAAATACGCCCCACGTTCCACATAATGTACCGCGTTCTGGAATGCGATTCCGTACTTTTAAATTTAAATTTCATCTAAAAATTTAATAAAACAGTTTTAAATTTACAATTCTTTAAAAATATGTACGAAAAAACTGTAACACCACTTTAACAACCGCCCTCTTCGACCCAGCGACACGGAGGGTAGAAAATGTTAATAGCGTTGCCGTCTATATTCTATACGACTGCTCACTAAAATTTCCCCAAAAATATATTCAATTCTGAAACTGATCGAATATCGTCATTAAAGTGCTACCGGAGATCAGCTTTATGTCTAGAATTTAGCCAATAATGGGTATATCAAAGTGTGTTTCCTTTACAATAAAATATTTTATCAAGATGGTCATCGGCCAGTAATAATTCTAAATGTCATTAAGATCTTCTAGTATAAATTCAACTTGTATTTACGTCACACGAGATTTATATTTTAAGATTATGGTTCCTGAATATTTTAAAATTACATTATGTTGGCAATAGTGAACCTCTCATAAATCATAACTATAAATTTGATTTATTACGACATTAAATCACGGCTGTCAATCAATTGTCTGATTTTCACGGCCAAGCAATTTTAAAATAACCAATTTTAAATTGGCCATACAACATGTTTACATGTGCATTACCGTGTAAAATAGCAGAGCTACACCCTTCTGTGATGGATTACAAACCCTTAAAAACCACCCACGTTTTGGTCAGTTTCCTTAGAGTACCTTGAGTACAAGAATACATCAGTCAATCTTTACTATCATAGAGGAAATTCCGGTTTTCGCGTGTGAAGCCCCCCCCCCCCTCCTACATCATAAAGGACGTAATTGAAAGTAATTTATTCTACCTATTAAAAAAAAACCGAATCAATCATCGATGTTTATATCGAGTATTGAAAAATTTTATAAATTCTTGCTTATTCAAAACATTATGAAAATTGTACAGTCGATATATTTGTGTTTGCATGTTTTTTTATTGTTAATTATATTTAATTACTGTAGTTTGTCACAGCTTAAAATGAGTAAATGCGGTTCTGTTCCGTGTGCAACGCTCGATTCGTGGGTGCTGCAATACACAAAGTCAGCGGAGTTCGTGGAGAACTTCAACTTAATCAGTCACCAGCGGGCTTAGCCCAAAGCCACACATATGTGAGCCAGTTACAGTGTCAAATTGCCATACGGCAAGCTATGTAAGCACATGGAAGCATCGCAGTAAATAATTTACTGCCTAAAGTGTTTGTGTACAGCAAGCTCGTTCTTACACTTTCAATAAGTAATTTTAATCGTGTATAGAGTAAATGCACTATTTTAAAGCCATCAAGGAGTTCCATAACGCTCCTATTGTTTTGTGACATCAGCTAAAAGACCGAGACTTCCCCGCAACATTCGGGGGAATTTCCGATCATCCAAGAGATGACGTAATCCAATGGAATCCCAATCCGCTACATGGAAGTTCAGAATCACAAGGTAACCTAATACAGGAAATGATTACAGTTGATGCGTTAAGTGTTCGCTTCAGGCTGTGTGAAGCTTTCGTGAGCACAAAGGAATGCGCCTCAAAATCTCCAAATTTTACAAGCGACATATACCATATAGCTTCGTACCTTTTCATAAATTTAACATAGGATAGCTTGCGTTCTAATGGCAAACATCTCCTTCGTGCGCGTTCCTTTGATCCACCCAAAATGTCTACAGGTTCCTTAAACAGGATTATCACCATCAAACGACCTTCATTAGTACGCCTAGTGGCTCAGTTTCCATTCGCCGGAATTCGATTCGCCGGAAGTCTTTTGACCAGAATGCATTTCTCCGGATATCAAGATCGAGGACACTATGCTGATCGTGGAGACAACACTGACCGTGGTAGTGAAAACAAATTATCAAAGACTGCAACTAACCTAAACAAGCTAGAACGAGACACAGTACTTTGCCGGATTTCGTTATATGACACGCACCCTACAATCTGGCGAAACGGAATCCGGCGAATAGCTTTTCGGTGAAATAATTATCCGGCGAAACAAATGGGAAGACCACAAGCCTAGTTTGAAAGGGTTGCTTACTTGCCCAATTTTTCTCCAATTCCCAAAACTGAGCTAATTGCTTTGTACAGTAAGCTTGTTTTTACATTCTTTAAGTGGAATTTTAATTGTGTACAGGGTAAATACACTATTTACACCATGACGTCAGCCGACAGAGCTAAAAGACCAAAACTTCCCCGCAGCTTTCAAAGTGAATTTCTTACTATTCATTCAAATGATGACGTAATCCAGAGTGAGCTAAATACACTACACAGCAGTTCTCAATCTTCGAGAATCACAACGCAACCTGATACAGGCAATGATTGCAGTTTACGCAGTAAGTGTTTGCTTCACGCTGTGTAAAACTTTCGAGATGCAAAGGAATTACGAAGACAGAGTTTGATGCACAAAATCCCGACGCTTAATTTTGAAGCTTTTTCACGTTCGCACTTTAAAAGACAGTTACTTCGGCGTTATTTTAATGTTATTTAAATGTAAATGTGTTGCAGATACAGTTGTGTTATTAACGTTTGCTTGTCAACGCGTGAACACAGGCTATCATGTGTTAATAATTTAGTTGTATCCTAAACTAATGTACGTATGTACGAGTGGCCATTCATTTTAGGGTTTAATTCTATTTTCTTTAGTTTTTTTATTGTTTTATGCAGAGCTGGGCAGTAATTAATTACTTTGTAATTAAATTACTAATTAAATTCCTTTTTGTGTATTTGCCTTTGAATTGAATTACTTTTCAAAATGCGGCAATTGGGAATTGCCATTTTTGTTAAAAAGTAGGTACTTGACAATCACTTTTTGAAGGTAATTAATTACTACATTCAATTACTCAATTACTTTTGTATAACAAAATTACTCTAAAGTGTTTAAATTACTTTACAAGTATTTGTATTACCTGTGGTATTTGAAATTACTCGCAGTATTTGAATAACTTTATGGTAATTCAATTACTGTGTTACTGACCTCGATTGGGTGCTAAATCTCCAGAACGCAAAAAATACGATAATGTCTTATTAAGTTACATATTAAGCAAATCGGAATAGGGTTTTACCGAAACAATATAAGCTTAATTTATGATTTCCTCTGACGAGTAAAATAACAGCAACTTTTGTGCAACATTCGCATTTTGTACGACGCGTGCATACTGATGTGAGCTTGAAAAGTTTCATGAAAAGTTTCAGTGAAAAGTTTCAAATTTTCTGAAACTTTTCAAATTTATAAGTTTCACATGTTTCAAAAATTTCCAAAAGTTTCATAAGTTTCATAAGTTTCATAAGTTTCAAAAGTTTCTTATAAGTTTCAAGTCAGTATTACAGATTGCTAGTGAAGTCAAAACAAAGCAACCTAAAATACATGAAATTGATGATGATGAAGAAGAAGAACTTAGATTTACAGACTCGGAAGAGTCGGATGCTTCTCTATCTCAAGATGAGGAATTAATGAAAGACTATACATTAAATATGGCAGAAGTTAGTAGTGACGAGGTAACAACTGATGACTATGGTTACACTGAATTAGAAAATAATGAATAAAAATAGGTTTAAATAGTAAATACTAATTTTACTTATATATGTTATTTTTAAAAACTGTGTCCTGTAATTTCATAATTTCTAACCCCTTTTAAGTAAAATTAATGTTCTGTTTAAATATTATATATTGGTATTACTGTATTAGATACTTTAAAATGCTGAAAGCTACTTAAATGTACAGGAATTCTAAAAGTTTCACAAGTTTCATAAGTTTCAAGGTTTTCATGAAACTTTTCATGAAACTTTTCAAAATTATAAGTTTCATGAAACTTAACATCACTACGCGTGCACAAGCAAAGAGTGCATTGGTGCGTGTATGTAGGTTGTAATAGTGAAGCTAATATTTATTGTGTAAGACGCAAAAACTATATTTGCGGTAAGTATATTATAGATTGCATGCAATACCTACGGTAAAAATATAATTAAAAATAGTTTCATTAGACGATATTGGTTCGTTATAATTATTTATTCATTTCAATTTGCTCGTTTTAAACTATGTAATAGCATAGGATATACTGCCGTACAAGTCTAAAAGGCGTTAAAACCAGAAAATTACGTTTTTGAGTGAGGAATTGAACTAAATGGCCAAAATCCGACCAGCATAAAACACATAAATAAAATATACCTAATTACCATGCCATGCCTGGTTGATTCAAAAATGCAGTATGGGGTACGGTACTAATACAATTTAAAAACGCCGCATAAGTTTACCGCATTCCATTTCGTAAATTATCCATTCTTTGTAGCTTTCTTGTCTTGTAATGCTCATATGCTGCTTTCTATACTGGCAACTAGTGCATAATTTTGCGGCTATGATAAATTATTTACGGACTGCTGCAGCATAATAGCTTCCATTATTAAAAATCTGGAATAGTGCCTTATAAAAATCATGACTTTCTTATAATTCCGCTCACCTCATCCAACATTACTTCTTTACGTTATGCAGGGTGCTGCGTTGACGGACGAAACATACAAAACCCCCATGCTGATTACCAGGCATTCAAATATTGCCTTCTTAATGATTTTACACAAAATTTCATTTAGTTTTTTTAAAGAACAGTGCATAGTGACCCAATTTATGTAATTTCAGATATTTTATTGCCCTAAACTTAAAATCAATATGTATTACTAAATATTTTGCTAAAATTTATAAGTACATAACATTAATGATGTTGATATGATTTTGAAATTTGAGGAGGAAAAAGGCAGAAGAGCACGGTAACTCAACGTGTTAACCACGGCAGAGGCGAAACTCTTTGCAGGGAAGACACAGAAGAACACGGTAACTCAACGTGTGAACCACGTCAGAGGCGAAACTCGACAAAACATAAAAATAAAGCATTTTTAGATTACGAATCGACACGACACTAATGATAGTTGCCACTTGCAACAAAGTTCTACTAAATACAACTATATGACAATAATTTCTATTGAAAGTAATTGATGTTGTACAGTGACAATTACTAAGTAATTTAGTCTCGGCAAAATTCTAAGTAGGACTAAGGTACCTGGTACCCTGCATGCCTAGACCTTGTCCACGGGGTTGGCAAGAAGGGCCTACAAAGACCTATTTGCTAGACATGTGTCTTCCCACAAATGCTACTACTACTACTAAGTAATTGGTAATTGAATTACCATTTCATGTGAGTAATTAAAATCTGGTAATTCAATTACTTTATTGAGCGGTAATTGGTAATTAGTAATTAATTACTTTCTTAAAGTAATTTGCCCAGCTCTGACTGCATACAAAATTTTTAGTTTCAAAAAGCTTTTATTGTACCATTTTCTCACGTCATTTCAATTTTACCTTCGGCCAGCCTATAGAAGTGATAAGTGCAGTACCTGCGACGCCAGCCTAAATACCTCAACAATGTCCCTGCCAAAACACACAACATGAACGGCATTCTATCTCGGCCAGATGTGGTTTTAATTTTGGGGTGCACACTATTATGTTTTCTGGTAACAAGTCCTACTTTTTCATGTGGACAGAAGATATTGGGCAGTTTCATACTACTTCTAAATGGTGGAGGTGAAAAAAATCATCACCTTATAATCTGGTCTGATTCATGACCTGCGCAGAGTAAACATTTTAATTTAATATGCCTTTATCAGTACCTGATGTATAAAGGATATGTTAAAATTATTGACCACAAGTATCCAGAAGTGGGACACTCATTTGGACTCTGCAGAAATTTTGGTCGAATAGAAAAAAGTTAAGAATGATAAAAACAGTTTATACATTTGACCAATATTGTAATGTCTTAAAATCATCTATTAGCAAAACCTATTGTCAATATGGAGAATCGTTTTAAAATTATATTCGAAAGAGCTGCAAAAATGAAGTTAGTCAATAAGAAAAAAATGCTATAGAAGAAAAAGTAAATCTGAGACAATTTAAAGTGGATACGGGTAGACAAGTATGGAAGCTATTATGATAAAGGCACATTAGATGAAAATTCTCCATTTATTAAAGTGGATATTTTGAAAAGAGAGCAGTAAATTCTTATACACTTATATATAATATCCATTATCTATTTTGTCTCTTAAATTTTAGAGTATTTGTTCAGTTGATAAAGAATTTATGTACATTTGAATTTCATTTTTTCAAAAACTATGAGATTTCTGGCATTTATAATATGTAGGGAAAACGTAATAAAATGTTTATATACTGCAAAAAAATTATTTGTATCTACCCAAATAATAAAGAACAAAAAACTTTAAGCCGAATTATCTCTAAATCATCTGGTTGTTACTTATACCCTTCATCTAATTCGGTCTTCCAATATAAATGATATGAATGATAGAAGGAAATATTTAAAAGATAGAATACAAACTGGAAATAAAGCCTACTACAGTATCAAAAACACTAAGAACATTAGCAAAAAACAAAAATATGAATATACAAAGATCTAGTACGATCAGTTGTGGCATATGCAGACGAAACATTATAATTAACAAAAGGGACAAACACTAGCTAAGGATATAAGAGAGAAGAATACTAACAGCACGATTAGGATCAAAGAAAATCAGTGATAGTGAATATCAGTCGAAGATGGATTATGAAATATTGGAAGAAATGGATGAGATTAAGGTAGCTGGTACAAATTTGAAGATCAAATTATGACGGAGTGATAAAAAGGATAACACAATGGCATCCAATACTGGTAAGAAGGAAAGGCAGACCGAGAAGGAGATAGGTGGAAAGAAAAGACAGCAGACAGAAAACAGTGACAAAAGCCAAAGGCACAAACAACTGTAAAAGAAATGGTTATTAATACCCCCTCGCCCCTCACAAAAATATGAGCTCAAGAAAGGTGGCGACAAATCCCACTACTAGCCAGTTATAAAGTCTACATATTACGCTTTTTCTGTGACATCAGAAATAACAAAACATAACGTATAAAACGTATAATCCGTTCAAGACCTTTTTGGGACAGAGTTGGCTATGTTTTTTGATTTTCATGTTAAACTAACTGATTCAGTGATGTAGCGGATGCAACTTTTTTTCTGTCAGTGTCTGTTTGACATTTTCTTGCTACAGCATTGTCAAATTTATTATTTTAATCATGGCCTGCTGAATTGTGTGACAAACGTCACTTTATATGGCCTGGGCATTTTTTTGAAATTCATTGTTGTTTCCATTTCTGAGAAAATGCTAATTTTGGCCATTTGGGAGCCACATACCTACGATGGCATTTAAATGACAGCGGCTGTCAAGAATAATACTTGTTTTAATAACAATTATTTTTACTTCGTTTTATGATAAAGGAAGTATTGGATTCACCCCAAAAATTCGAAATTGAGTTTTCAACAGATCTTCACTTTTAGAGTCCCCTGAACCAAAAAAACATGGTTTTGTTCGTTGGTCTGTGTGTCTGTCTGTCTGTCTGTGTGTCTGTTTGTCTGTGAACAGAATATCTCAAGAACGAAGAGCTATGGCGTTGAAACTTCATATATAAGTTTTGTGTACTATCTAGATGAGACAGCAAACTTTTGAAGAAAATCGCATAACCGGAAGTATGGTGCTTCCTCTTGTAATTTTTCAGTTATTTTCGATTTTTTCAAAAACGGCTATAACGATTTTTTTCAAACTTTACATTTTTATTACATTTTGAATGTGTATTGATGTGAGATAGGTGCTCTTCAAGTTAAATACCTCTAAAATGGTTTTCTTTTGTTTTTTTACTATCTTTTTTATTAACTCCTATATTAAATAGAACACCCAGTATATTATTACATTTTTGAATTCAGCTTAAAATTCTAGAGAAAATTTGTCTCGCACTATTTTGTATAGTTTCTGTAGAATTTCTAATTTTTCGAAAATATTTTACAAATGCTTAAAAATTAAAAATCAAATTTTTGGCCAATTATAAGATCACTGTGAAAGGAAGTTATGTGCATGTGTCACACCAGAATGTTAAGTTCATCTATTACTTCTTTAGTATTTTCAGGAAGATCGAGCTTATAATCAGGTACTTTAATGGATTCCTCTGTAATGTGACCAGCGATACTATTATAGCTGTAATCAGCAAATACATTTGCCAAAACTGATGCTTTTACCAGCTCGCATTGCACTAATTTTTAATGGCATTGTGTGTGCCTTCAGCATCAGTCGCATCTTGAGAGGCTTCTCTCATACGCACGGCATATAGGAAGGTTATATTATTATTTTCAAATTTAACTAATGTCGGTGAGTTTAATCAAATATTTGCATCGTAGTCAACATGGTAACATTGCAAATTTGAAATTCCGGCTTGTGGGTATGCAATGCTCTGCGGAGAATCTCAAAAGTTCGCATATGCCCAGACCGTATAAAGTGACGTTTGTCAAACAATTCAGCAGGCCGTGAATTTAATATTCGTAAGAAAATAAATGATTTATCGAGTGTGAAAAAATAATTTTAATTTCGGTAAAAGGAAAAGTCAAAATGACAAAATAATTTTATTACAACAAAAATTTCCATTAAACGATGCTACTTCCAATTTAAAAAGGACAGACCAGATTTAAAAGAACACAAGTTGATGTCAAGACTAGAGAATATATTTGCTGCATGTTAAAATGATGCACTATTGTTACTATAATTTCAATTATTTTTTCTAGGTGATCCAAAACACTTTAGAAGATATTAAAAAAACAAAAAGTGAAAATTTACAAACAGCATCCTCTGGCAAACGCAACAAAAGTGATGTTTTTACAAATTTCATGTTCCGAAAAGACCTGCAACGACTAATTTGGCAATACAATAAAAAAACGAATATTTTACTTTGGACATGCTTTTGACAAATTCACGAGAACATTGGAATTTAAAGGGGGGCATACAGCGCTATACAAAATTTCAAGTCGATGTGTTACAAACACAGGGAGGTAAACGATCGCAAAATTTTATGTGAACAAAAACATGTTGCAGCAAAAATTACTCTTTTCGACAACTTATAAAAAATGTTGACATTTACACGACCTAAATCGGTTGTCAAAGTGCCTGTTTTTTGTTCACTGGATGTAAAAGTCTTACAATCTAGAACAAAAAAGACTTTTACGTTCAGCACTTTTTGATTAAAAAAAAGTTCACAATGTAGACAAAATTTTCTTTGAGTTTCCGCTAATGTGGAGCTGTGCAGTTTTCGAAAAAATATTTGTTTGATACTCGATTGCGAAATTCTTTTGCATTCTCGAATGTTTTTTTGCTCGTGATGCTCAGAAAAAAACTCATTCTCAAATGCAAAAGTAACATTTCACAATCTAGAATCAAAAATAACTATTTTGAGAAAATTTTTACAACTTCAAAATTCTAGTATAATTTAATATTCATTAAAAATGTTTTGTCAGTCCATTGCTGGATACACGAATCCGATTTAAAAATTAATCCTATCAAAATTAAAAGTAAAGGACCAATATCTACAGTTTTACATGCGGGATGTCATTTAAGGTTTGAAGAAGGGTGTGGCTTTTTAATAAATTCAAAAAATAACGATAGAGATTATCATAAAAAATGAACGGGGAACTGTATCAAAATTAGGTTGTTAAACAACTTATTCCTGCTTTGACTAGCTTGAAACAAAAATGTGTGGCTGTAATGGACAATGCACCTTATCATTCAGTGCAGTTGGACAAACCATCCAAATTTCTAGTAGGAGGGGCCAAATGCAAGAATAGTTGCGTAACCACAGTATTGAATTTGACCAAAAATTTACGAAGAAAACTTTGGGATTTAATAAACCTTTTCTTCAATCACTAGAGTGTGTAGGTACCTACCCTGGAGCGGACGTGCCGTCCGATCACATATTGCTGTTAACATCTCTTAAAACGAAAATTGTAAGGTACAGAAAAACAATACAACGAAAAATAGCCTACGAACAACTCAAAGATAGAGATCTAAGGATTGAAGTCAGTAAAGAAATTAACCGTAAAATAGAAACACAATAGCGCCCATTATAGAAAAAGAAGAAACTCTAACCGGCATATGGGAGGAGATGCAAAATATAATGATAAATACGGCTAAAAACAAAATAGGGTACAAAACAAGAGATCGGAAACAGACATAGATGACGGACAAATTTCTTACATTAATGGACGAACGAGGAAAATACAAACGCCAAACAGACTACAATTTGTATAAAAATATTCAAAAGATAATAAGAACCAAGATCAGAATAGCGAAGAGTGAATGGCTGAAACGCGAATGTGAGAAGATTGAAAAATTACAAACCGTACATGACGACTTCAACCTTCACAAAAAAAGAAACTGCTGGAATATATCGAAAGAAAAACTTCTCCATAATAACAAATGAGAACGATGAAATTGCTCGGGACGTCCTTAAAAGTAAATCAATCTGAGAAAACTACATCAAAAATTTCTTTTCGGATAAAAGAACAGCTAATAAAAACAGAGTAGATGACCTGTCAGGGCCCCCAATCAAAAAAGAGGAAATCGAAAGAGCCATACATATATTTAAAAACAACAAGGCGGCTGGCCCAGATGAAATCCCTTCAGAGCTAATTAAACTCCTAGACGAAAAAAGCATTGCAGTTCTTCACAAGCTTTTTAATAAAATCTATGAAACTGGCCATTACCCTGCTCAATCGCTTTTGTCAACTTTTATTCCCTTGCCGAAGAAGAATAACGCAAGAAAATGCGAGGAGCATAGACTTATCAGTCCCATGAGTCACTCCCTAAAACTGTTTCTCAAAGTTATCCACCTAAGAATATTTCGAAAATGTGAGCGAACCATCGGTGACTCACAGTTTGGGTTCAGGCAAGGTCCAAGTACGAGAGAAGCCTCAGTCGCAACGCAGGTATTAGTGCAAAACTGTTACGATCAGAGGAAACACGTAGCCCTATGCTTCATAGATTATGAAAAAGCTTTTGATAGAGTTCAACACCATAAACTCATGAACATTCTGACACAAATGGATATCGACCAAAAAGACATTCGTTGCATAGAAAATTTGGAACCAGACTGCGCAAATAAAGATCGATGGCGAGGTCACCAACACAGTTGAAATTTGCAGAGGAGTTCGTCAAGGATGCATCCTTTCACCTCTTTTATTTAACTTGTATTCTGAGCACATTTTCCAAGAAGCACTTGAGAATATCAAAAAAGGCATAAAGGTCAACGGGGTATGAATCAACAACATCCGCTATGCTGACGATACAGTACTAATTGCTGATAACCAGTGGCGTAGATACGGGGGGGGGTCCAGGGGGTCCAGACACCCCCCAGGGCCAACATCCATTAGAGTTTATAAGAACAATACCACAAAAAAACAAGCGAGAGAGCATAATTGCAACGCCAGTCCTCAAAACCCAAACGCTACGTCATTTAGCTTCGTACGCCCGTTTAGCAGCGTTGCAAAGATAAACTTAAAAACTACCTAGAATCTATATCGGCTGTTTATGAGGGTAGCCATAAATCCAGCAACCCAAACATTTGGTACATAGCAGCGGGTGCAACACCCTGTCACAAATCAAAAGATTGAGTTTTCTTACAACTAAGCGGCATAATAAAAGCGAAAGTTTCAAAACATCAACATTACCGTAGAGGCTGTCTGGGATACGTGTATGTTTAGGCTACGATCTCTCCTTACTCTTGTTAATTAGTTCTTCATGTTTCTTAGTTTTATTGTTATGTTTGTGATTAGTGAAGCTGTTCCAAGCTAAAAAAGTTAAAAATCTGGCTGATAAAGAACTGTGAAGTATAAACGCAAACTAACGGCACTGTACGAGAAAAGGTACGTAGTATTTATATTTATATTTCATTCCCTTTAGATATCAATTGTTAAAGTCAAAATTAAAAATAAAATTGCCCTTTATACGTGCATGTCGCTAAAAACTTTCAAAAATATTCGAAAATGTTAGATTATTTATCGTTCTGCAACTTTATCAGATTAAAAAATAACACCTAGACATTACCTATATTTCCTATGAAAAGGCTACAACAACTGTGGTAAAAGATTGGGCACAAATCTTGCTGCTAGATTTTCGAAACAGTTATATTTTGTTTGTTTTGAATTTTACATGCTGCCGTGTCAGTAAGTTGAAAATGACCATTATAAAATATACATGAATACTAACAAATGTCATGTTTGACAATCCATATCTAAAGTGAATGAACTATAGCTTACAATAATGTTGACGTAGTTTTTAATACCGGTGTCTTGCAGTTTATTACATTTGTTATCACCTCCTAAACCGGTGAAAGCATGAAGCGAAAAATGCAAACTCTCGATCACTTTTTCACCAAAAAAATATCCAATTCTTCGTCCGGTATACAAGCTGTACCTGAAAGCTCCTCAGAACAATCACTGGGTACGCAGTCAGGCGCACAAGTAATACCTAGAAAACAAGCTTCGTTGAGGGAAACTGGCGTGTGCACTGCCTCGACCTCCAGCTCTATTTTTCTTACTTCTGAAGTAAAAAACAATACTCATTTATCGCAACCGCTTATAAATGTTGGCGTCATTAACGACATCAGTTTATTTTGTAACAAAGTGCTGACCCACGAAGAAAAAGTTACTGTTTTAACTAATATTTGGACGCCAAATATTTCGTATTCCTTTCCAGTCTCTAAATGTGGACCTAAGGGCAAAAACTTAAAATGTCAGTATTCGTGGCTTAATAGGTGGAAGTGGTTAGCTTACTCAGAAATTGAGAATGGAGTCTACTGCAAATATTGTGTAGTATTTTCTAAGTATGGAGCAGGTGTGAACTTTCAGAAGCTGGGTTCATTAACGAAGAAGAAGTTTGACAACTGGAAAAAAGCAATCGAAACTTTTGAAAAGCATTCATCATGTCAATATCATCAGCAATCACGTGCTGATGCAAGGCAAATTTATAATTGCGTTATATAGTACTGCGAGAATTTTTGCATTTGGACGTCCCCTTAGCAAGCATTTGCAAAAGGTCGACGTAGACTTAAAAGAAGCCGTATGTTTGGCAGAAACTACACTTTCTGAATTACAGAAATTAAGGAGGAATGTGGATGATGAATTTAGATCCATCTTTGAAGAAGTCACTAAGTTGTCAAACGAACTGTCAATTTCAATTCAGATTCCACGTGTCACTGCAAATCAAAAGCACAGGTCGAATCCCACCACCTTGAACAGTGCGGAAGATTTTTACAGGGTAACCATATTTGTTCCCTATATTGATCGTTTTATAAATGAGCTGGAAAAACGATTTATTGCACATAAGGAAGTGCTGAATGGTTTTCAGTCATTATTTTCTAAAAAAGAAAATGACTCGATATCTCAAGAGGCATCAAAGAAAGACTTTGAGTATTTGGTTAACTTTTATTCTGGAGACCTCTGTGATAACATCGAGTTAGTTATTGCTGAAAGACAGCTGTGGCTTCAAAAATTATTTAAAGAACAACACTTTCCAACTAATGCTATGGCCGCATTAGCAATATGTAACCCGGATATATTTCCCAACATATATAAATTGTACCAGATACTAGCTACTCTACCTGTTTCGACAGCCTCGCCTGAGCGATCATTCTCCACATTAAAAAGAATCAAAACATATCTTAGAAATACTATGTCAGAGGTAACTATTTATTACTCCTAGATTCTTGTGAATTGTCTTAATCATGTATAATCATTTTGTGTAACGTGTATTTATTTAATTTCAGCGGAGGTTAAATGGCTTAGCGTCACTGTCAATTAATAGAGAATTCACACCTTCGGCGGAGTTTGTGCTGAACCATCTATCTAAAAAGCCTCGAAGAATGGAATTCGTTCTGTAACTGCATTTACTTAATGTCCACCTTCATAAATAATTGTTTTAAAATTTGGGTCTATATTATATACACATATACTGGTATATCTATTAAAACAGAACTGACAGGATTAACCCGACATTTGTTTTATTTCTTTTAAAGTTCTTGAATACTTCCGATATTTAATTTTCAGGAATTATATTAAAATTAAACATGAATCTTTTCCATGACAAAATAGTTAGACCCCCCCCCCAGAACAAAAAGCTATCTACGCCACTGCTGATAACATAGACGATCTTCAATACCTTCTTAGCATAGTCGGAGAGCATAGTAAAAGGTTGGGACTTAACATTAATATTAATAAAACAAAATTTATGGTTGTTACTCGAGAGCCGGTCACTTTCAGAAATGCCAGGCTAACATTCAATGATTTGGCTATAGAACAAGTAAACAAGTTTAAATACCTCGGAACCTGGCTTTGCGAAGATTGGACATCAGACTTAGAAATCAAATGTCGAATAGAGAACGCCCGTAACGCATTTATGAAATTCAAGAATGTCCTCACGAATACAGATTTTGACCTCAGCCTTAAAGTGCGATTTATTAAATGCTACGTTTGGTCGATACTATTATATGGTATGGAGGGCTGGACAATGAAAATAACTGCAATGAATAGAATAGAGGCCTTTAAGATGTGGATTTACTGCAAATTGCTTAAAATACCATGGACCGCAAGAATGACACATGAGGAGGTCCTCAGAAGAATGGGCAGAGACCGCGAACTTATAGTAACAATTAAGCGAAGAAAGACTGCATATCTGGGGCATATTATGCGTAACGCATGATACCACCTATTGCAGCTTATCATTGAAGGGGAGATTAAAGGTAAAAGAAGCATAGAGAGAAAAAAGTTGTCATGGCAATGTAAAGCAATGGACCGGACTGCGTAACGTGGAAAGTCTGATACACACTTCAAGAGACCGGCAAAACATGGAAAATGTGGTCGCAAACATCTATTAATGGATAAGCATGCGAAGAGAAAAACCTTTTCAGACTAATGGACAACGACGATATTTGGTAGATGAGAAATTGTGAGAACATGGACATGAGGTTCTTAGATTACCCCTATACCATTGTCAACATAATCCTATTGAAATGGCATGGGGGTTTTGTAAATTGTATTATAATAAGCACATCAATTCTCAACCTTCATCCAAGTGTAAAGTTAAGACTTTATGGCTTGAATCCATTTCCAAATGTACTCCAGAAATGTGGCAAAATGTTTGTAGACTTTGCAAAAACCTTATTTTGGATGATTAGAGAAAACACATGGGAAATTTATCGTATGAAAACATACCTCCCTTTATTATTTCGCTAGGTGAATCTGATGCAGAATCAGAGGACGATAATGATGATAAAGATTTTCATGGCAAAATAATGGAGGATGAGTGAATCAGGCATTTAGGTACAATTTTAAGTGGTTATATGAAATCATACCTTAGATGTTTGTCAGAGGATGCTTTTAAAAACAATTTAACCAAAATTAGTAAGGAATATGGTTATATGATGCAAAAGTATTAAGATATCAAGGGAGCATTTGTTTTGGTGCTGGTTTAGATTATTGTATACTCCATTCACTATAGTCCCAGATTGTCAAAAATGACGTTTTATGGTAGCACTGTTGAATTTCTATCGGTTTTTTTGGTTACTACTAGGTTGGACAATCCAAAAGCGTAATTTTTAAAACTTGTGTTTTTGTTACCTGGCAACTTTTATTTACTTTTGCTTAAGTCATCACCAATAATTTATAGTTTTGACATTAGTAACTTAATTAATTGTTTCTAGTTACCCATAGCTTGACTTAAAAGTATTAACTATGATATAAAGGATTGTTTTTAATTGGATTTTGGCATTGACCATCCGGGACTATAGTGAATGGAGTTTAATTTGTTGATCAACTCACATCATCATCATTATGTGGAGGCAGTGTAAAATTATCTCTGATCTGAACGAGTACCTACCTGTACAGTATCATTAAAACGAACTATGATAAAATTTTGGAAAGAAAAAACAATAATCCAGCGTAATAATGTATAATAATTTACTACCTCTCTATTTATTACTATTTTGGTGTTGAAATGTTATGTGGCAGATGTGAAAATCAACATGAAGTAAAATCAGTAAGCCATCCATTTGACAAGATATTTACATTTTTCACATGTTAATTTCTATAAGACCAATATTGCTCAATTGCTCTACTAAATTTATTTGGCATCAGTTTGTGACAGTCTTTATCCTTCCACAACAGCAAGCAAGCAAGCAAGTATGCAGTAAGCATGTAAAATAAAGTGGCATATTCATATCATGTACACAATTCTTATCCAAATTGCAACAAACATTAATATTGAATGCTTTTCTTATGCATTATTTCTCATTTTCGTTTCTGTCGTCAATTGTCAAATCATTTCAATTTTTCGTCCTTAATTTAAACAGAGATTCAGCAACAATGTACCTATTCAGAAAATACACGGCCTTCTCGATTAGCATGCCTGCGGGCTCTCCGTGGCCTGTTCATTTGTGACAAATAGCATTACAAAGTTGTGACTCGGCATATCTGGGGATTGAAGTTCAGAACCACGCCAGCCGGTTTGAAACTTAGCTTTTATCTGTCAGATTATTGTTCTGTGACTGAAACGTTAAATTAGGTTAGTTTTACGACATCTTTGTATGAAAAAAATACAAAATGGATTTTCACAGAAGCAACAAACTAAATTTGCAATGAACGAAAATGCATACGTAGAAACAGCATTCTGTGCGTGTGAAAAGAAAAAATTGAAAGTATTTTGTTGAATGCGCCGCGCCAGCTCATCCTTCTGCAGTTTAAACGCTGAGCCAACGCTTCCAAATTCCCGGGTAACTAGCGCCACTCGGATAACTCAAAAAGCTTTGTAAATGAACAGGCCGCGGAGAGCCGGCAGGCACGCTAATCTAGAAGGCCGCGAGAAAATATAACCTTGAAATGAAAACAACCTAACCTAACACAAAAAGTGTCAATTACTGCCAATTTCTATTAGGGAGTTTAGTTGCCACAGAGGTACTGCCAACAAAATTACTAGATGGTCATAGCCTCCCCTAACCCAAAAAGATCGTGACGGCATATACGTCTTATATTACAGTGAAATTCAAAAAGATCATTTAAATCACAGGTAATAGACTTCAGAAAGAATTTGACATAAACCTAACCTTTAACGTAAGAGATACTCTAAATAGCACACTATTCAAATCAAGACATTCTTGACCTACCTATGTAATCCAACATTACTCGTAGTGATGTAAAAAAACGCGTTTTTTTTTAAATCGAATAAAAAACCTTTAAAAAAAACTACAAAAAACGGTTTTTTTTGTTTTTTTTGTTTTTTATTCATTTTTGTAACTTGCGGCACGTTTTGGTAGGTATGGTTGGCAGCAGGTAAGCAAACAACAAAATTTAAACTTATTTTGATTTTATATGCCCTTTAAAGTTCAAGAAAACTACAGCGCAGACTACACAAATATTTAATAAACAAAAGTAACATTTTATACCTACTGCCTACTCCTATTACGTATTACTCACAGAACAGCAAAGCATATGCATGCGTCTATGCGAGCACCCCTGCCCCACCCCCACTGTTGGAAGTTGTTTTAAGCTGGACCTAGCTCAGGAACTGTCGAGCTGATCGACGAATCAAGTTATGTTAAATATTAGCGATTCATCAGAGTCGTAAGACAGTGACATGGGCGACGTAAACTGCATGGATACTGACTCCAAATCAGTTGAGGAGTCAGCCATGTCTGTTAGCGAGTAATTTCTGCATTATTATAATTTCTACATCCACTTTGGCTATGAAATGTAATACATTATTTTTCTTTAGAAATATTTGTTTTTTTTTGTTATTATAAATTCTATAATGCACTTTACCTATGAAATGTATTATTTTTATTCAGAAATATCTCTTTTTTGTTTTTCCAAAGAATATTACTTGTTGTTATTCACTACACTTTAATTCTGAAAAAAAACTATTTTTAAAAAAAACCAGACTGCTCGGTTTTTTTTGCAAAAAAAAACAGGTTTTTTTAAAAAAACAAACGGTTTTTTTATGGTTGCATCACTAATTACTCGTCTTCGGAGAAGCTTAAAATAAGATTTTAGGTTTGCTCGCTTGCTCGATATTGTTCGGTATTTTACTATCATTTTGGTCAAATGTCACATTGAGAGTATTATAAACCAAGCCCTAAAAAAGCAGACCTGACCAAAAACTGGCGATTTTTTATTTCGTCCAGTTCCGTATTGTTAAATAGAGAGAGAAAATTGTTACGTCACAGAAAAAAAGTAATGTGTAGAACTTAGTATATATATATTCATAACTGATAGTTTCGGTGTATAATTTAAGAAATACTTAAGACTAGTAGTGTTCAATTCTGCGTGGAACACACGCATGCCTTTTTAGAAAATTTTTTGTTGTGAAACCTTTACACATTTCAAAGGTTAATATGAAAGACCAGGATTCAGTTCATATATGAAGGGGTAAGAACCAAAAGAGCCTAAGTGCAAATTTAGAAAAAATGAGATAAGTGCATTTTCTAAGTCGAAAAGGAACGTTTTGTTTGGAGCAAAAGTTGCCCAAGTGAAAATGTTGCTACAGCACCATCTTTTAATGGGTAGAAAAACTACTCTAAATAAAAGAGAATGTTCCCTGCGTGTCAAAATTGCCTAAGTGACACTTGGGTTGTTTTGGCTCCAAATTGTTTGATGAAATTGAAGTAGTTCACAAACAAAACAAGTCGTGTGGACTACGTGTGTCGTGTGTTTTGATTGTTTTTTGTTGAAATTGTTAAGAGTTTTTAACAAAAACTATAAACTCGCCTGTTCTTGATTGTTAAAAATAATGTCTTCACAGTCTGGTAAGTACCTATTTATTATAAGTAGTAACAAAGCTGCTTCCTACATAATTAAAATTTTAGGTTATAGTTGCGTAACTTTGTTTAAGTTTAAAACTGTTTAAATTTTAGAGCCAGAACAATTTCAAACACGGATTATATGCTCTTTGCTATAAATCTAGATTTCCGAGTACTTAGACAACCAGATATACAAATGTGTATCACATAAAGCTGAAAATAACAACTCCACCAAATTAAATAAGCATTGCTGCTTTTAAATCTACTGTCTATTAATTTCCAAGGCAGAGCACGTCAAAACATTGGTTTCTGCGTGATCAAAACGTGCATGCCTCAGCAACTGCATTAGATTGGCCAGTCTCTCGTACATTGCAGCGTCTGCACAGGTGCGGATTGCATGATAATTGAACTTGCGATCGAGTGGATTAGGACATTTTGATATGTCGATAATGAACTATTCATGAATACAAAAACTCCCAGGCATTCTTGGCGCCTAAAACTAATCAGAATCGTAAGAAAGATGTCGATGCCATCGAGGATTTTGACAAGAATGTGAGAGCCCGGTCATCGTGTGCAGCTCATACTGCCCTGTTCAATGCAGCGATCACGTGAACAGCACGTGCAATTGTTTACTCGCGATCTATTTTGAAAATGAACGGACTTTATGTAAGCAGTGTGGGCTCAGCATATATCTGAATTTTATAATTCAAAGTCAGTCATGCTCTATACTAGTTCCTCATTATGTATAAGTATAAAAGTTAAACCTTGTACTATTGAAAAACCACCAGGAACACTAGGCATGTTGCATATATTATAGTCTGATTTGATCTTATCATTGTTTATATTTAAGTACCTGATTAGTGGCCCTGAACTCCTCCACCGTTTTTGTCTTCAACAAGGACTTCACCAGACGAACAACCCCCGCGGGCGATATGAAATTGGTCTCTACATTTACCACTTTAAGAGTGTTATTTTTCTCTAATGCGTCCGCCAGGTTGTGAGCTTGTTTATCTGTGAGGCCAACGTTTGTTAACGACAAAGTCTCCAGGTGTGTGTTGTTCGCAAGTGCTTCAAAGAGGCTATCGAATTTGTCATCGGATATGTTCTGAAATAAAAACGCCTATTAGCAATACAGCACTTCAGTAAGTTTCTGAACTAAGATACAGTTTAAGAGTGCTACATAACAAACCTTAATATTATTCCAGTTAAGATCTACTAATTTGGAACTATCTTCTTTCACTTGCTTAAGGGTTTCATCTGGATTTGTATTGTTGGGAGGATCTTGGGGGAATATTTTTTGCTTCGACGCTTTCGTTATGCCATCCCAGCCAACACCTACAGGCTGACCTTTATTGAGCAGAGATGCATGATACTGATCCTGATTCATCATAGAATGGAAACCCAGAATAGCTGCAAAATAGCAGTTGAGCATCGCCCAGAATTGATAAGACCACAAATTACCTGCTAAATCAATAATTTCTTCTGCCGAAGCATCCTGCAGAGCACTTTCATATTCATCTCCAAGATCGATCGCAATCTGTTCATCTGCATCTTTTTCTTTTTTTGGTGGCTCTGGTGGAATCCACTATAATTGCAAATGATTGATTAGTTGATTACTGAAATATTGACACTACGCTTTGCGCTACTACATCCAGTAGTACGTAACCTTAAATATGTTGGGGTTATCTTATAGTGTATGTCACCCACTTTGAACTACCGCTCCTAGAGCTAGTAATGCAGGTGGGATTGGAATTTGACAATAATATTTTTTGAACAAAGGTACGAATTTAAGTTAGCTGCAGTTTACGATTTCTGTGTACTTCATACAAACATTCCTATGTAATGTAAAAAATATGTGTAGTTTGTAACATGAGGTATAATTTTTCTCTCCATCCTATATTACTGGCTCTAGGAATAAAGGTTCTAAGTGGGCGACGTACACTACAAGATTACCAAATGTTACTTTTAGCAACATGGCCATAATAAATATAGGGCAATCTTAAAAATGTTTGAACAATGACGGCTATGAAAAGCAAACTTTGGGTGAACTTTGATATACGGTCCGCTCTATTCCGCATGCGCTGCCAGTGATGTAAGGTTGATGGTGCGATGAGCGTACGTCAAAATGTTGTGGGTGCCGTTATCGTCTCGTAATTTTTAAAGCAATGTTGTTGGGCTCTCGGCGGTGGTTCAGGTTAATGGTTTATGTTAGTTGTTAGGTCTTGATAATTTTTTTTAGAGAAAATACGAGAAAAGGAAACATTTACGTGAAATGGGACGCATGCGCAATACAGCGGACCGTATATCAAATTTTTACCCAAACTTTAAACTAGTTTCCTCACAAGAATACTAGTTTGCTAACAAGAACACTTATCTGTTCAAAATTACTTACGAGCCAAACAACACGCTTATCCTAATATCAACTGAAAAGTTTTGAACCAATTAAAAGTAATATACAACACTCACTTTTTTCCCTCTAACAACGCCAGCAACGTAAGGCTTTGCTTCAGGTACATCCGGAGTTTCAATTGCTTGCTTATTTATATGCTCAATTAACTGTTTCCGATTTAGGGGTCCTGTGGATTCTCTTTCGCAATCGTAATTGCATCTTTGAGAAGGGGGTAGAAAACTATCCTGCGAATGAAAGAGAACCCTTAAAATCTACAACTAAACTGTGCCGCACAGAACTTACATCTGGGTCAACTTCTTTCGCTAGAATGTTTATTTCCTCTGGTGACAACTTGGCCAGCAAGTCCTCGACGTCGATCTCATCATATGCACCTAGATCTTTGCCATACAGCTTCGCTGGCGTTGTCATGGTCGTTGTGGTCGTGTTGGACGACGTCTGGAAATGAAAACTTTGTTTACCATAACCTGCTTTCCAGCGATTCTCAACGGGCAATTTAACTTTATGGCTTTTGATAAAATTGGTGTTGCAGTACAATAGGCGATCGAATGGCAAACAACCTGTTAACAATGAGCCTTCAATTTCGCGTATTACATGGTAAGCGTACCTATTTAATTGTTCGGGACTTATCTATCCACACCCATTCACGCCAACTCCCGATGACCTTAATTTTTCTGATGTCTGACGTGAATCATCTGATAAATCAATGATTAACGAATCAAGCTGTATATGACAACAGCAAAACCTATGCTCTTGCGGTATAAAATTCGTTACATCAAATTCCCACTTTATACAATTTTCAAAATTTACAACAAAATAATATTGCCTCCAAAAATAATTTATCTTAGATTGTTCTACAATTACTCAGTATGATTCTATCGGTAACGTTGTTTTGAACAGGGATTAAATGAGAAGAAGTAGTTTAAAATGTTATGATTGACCTAACTAGCCCTTTAGTAAATAACAAAAATGCCATGTTTATTTATTGTATCTCCCAATATTACGCTAAACAAATAGCTAATATATTCTAGAAGGTATAAGACTACACAATTCTTATGTATTATCAGTAATAATACCACGAGACGACTGTGAATTATCAAAAATACTTTTGCTTTCTCAGGAAACGGGTTGCTTAGAAACAACACGAGCCGAAGGTACGGGTGATACGAGGATTTCCAGAAAGTTTCCACAAGTACAGTCGTGTGCAAATAAATCTGGGACAGTGTTTTTTTCACATGCAGATTCAGTTAAGAATTGAAGAATATCTCCATGGATTTCCTGCTATCAGAAAAAGTTACATTAAACTTTAACAGGTACTGAAACCCGTAACTCTCTCTGATAAGAGGAAATCCATGGAAATATTCTTCAAATTCTTAACTGAATCTGCATGTGAAAAAAACACTGTCCCAGATTTATTTGCACACGACTGTACCTACCTATACACTTTTTTTTTTGCTATAAAAATCGGCACTTTATAGTCGAAAACGATTTCCAAATACCAAAAAAGCACGAGTCAGTAAAAGAGAAATAAAATTTACCAAAAAGTAGTTGAATGTAAACTACTAGGATAAATGTAAGTTGGCTGTGAAACGGTAACTACTATAGATATGGTCCATAAAATAAACAACAGTTGAAGATCACATTTGCGGACGGTGAATTTTCAGCAAAACCAACTGTGATTGGTTGTTTTTGGAAGAACTGATTGGTCCATTTTTTTAAGAATGTGAATTTTATTTATATCTTAGAAAAAATTTACTCAGCAAAATAATTGAAAGATAATTTTTTGTATATAAATTAAAATTACAATATGTACATGCACATTTAAAAAATAATCTACTTTACATCTGTTGTTATTAATTAGAAAATAATGCAACACGCTTAGGTAGGCATCTTTTTACATCAACCTAAATATTCGCTTACCTGAAGACTTCTCAACCAAATTTCAACAACAAAACCCAATAATTTTACAACTAGAGACGAACTCAACAACCAAGCATGCTAGCCAGAAACACTCTCGCGCGCGAATGTTGAAATCTCACGACAAAAACTGGGAGGTGCTAATTAATTCGGCTAATTAACATAAATTGTTTAAATTTCCAGTGTTAGGAAAACCGGAAAAGACAATATCAATTACAATTTGCAAAAGACGTAGAGAGAAAGAATATGAACAAGTCTAGAAAGTTGTTTGGAAAGCTTTATCGCCGATTAGTAAATACCTCGAGTTGACTAATTAAGATTAATCAGATATAAGTGTCGGTAATTTCAAGTTCCCGACGAATGGAACAAATCGACAGCTGATCAATAAATCGCACAGGTGAAAATTGTGGTCTCCGGAAATATCTATACAAAAAAACCTACACCATAGTTTAACTTGGTTTCTAGTTCTTACACAGAAATTCTGGTTTTTCATGTTCATACAGTAACATCGGTGCTAATTATACATACTAGAAATGTTTATCTAACCTAAAATCGACTGGTAATGCTACCCACGTAACTGAAATATTTTAGCTTTGGATTTTAACAAATCCAAATAATCAAATACCAGAGCTATGTTCAGATATGTAAACAAAAATTCTAAACTAACTGTCTTTGAAATAGATATAAGACACAAACGAATGTAGAGAAGAAAAGTGGAATATCTAAAGCTTTCTCTAAGTAATTGAAAGTTATGTAAAAATTATGATAATGCACTTTCGATTGTCGAAATTATTACTACCTACCCAAAAGCACACACTGGAGATTTTATAAATATCAAGTTTAAATGTGTTGAGAATTACTTCCTGCACAATAATTGTAGGTGAAATAATATTCTCAGGAATTTAAATTGCTAATTAGGCCTTCTTTTATAATTACTTTTAATAAATAGAAATTAAAATATCACTCATATTATAGCGTTGAATATACACTTGCATTTGTCGAGAAAACCAACAGCTTAATAAAACTGTTGTATTTCTAACAATTAGGATCAACAATTAATTAGTTACAATATAGCCCACTCAAATATTTTTTAAAAATCATAGAATATCAGTTTACACCTAATCAGACCGTCAGACAATTGTATAAAAATACTACCAAGGCTAAAATACTTTAATTTGCTATCATTCCGGAAATTTTCCTCATTTTTCAATATTTATGCCTAATATTCGGGTTGTTCAATAATTAATTCTCTCCACTATAAAATTAGCGTTTCAAGAAAAAAACCTACAGAACTATTCAAAATTAATTTAGGTGGAGGTGGAGTTTCAAGGCTAATGTTAGTAGATGGAACATAGAAAATAAATTAACTTGCCCTCTCTTTTTCTGATAAATGCGATTTATTGTACTATTTCAGTGTCACAATAGTCTATTAAAGTTTGTTTAAAAAATAATATATTTGATTCGCATTACAGAATCATTAATTCCGGTAATTATAAAGCTATAAAGATTGTAATTACTGCATCTGATATTATTAATTTCAAAATGTAAATATCAGCAAGCCGTGTGAATAGCCATTATAATATCTACTGAAAGTAGTTTTAATAAAAACGTTGCATGGGAGTTATAGAAATTAATTAAAATAAGAACAGTTTCTTTAACTAAGACAAAAGCTCAATTAAAACTATTACAAAAGCCAATGTGCTTTCCAACATATGTTATATAAGTAATCTAACTTTATTTAAGGCAGATAGCGTCAAAAATGTAGTTTTAGATTTATGAAAGGATACTACAGACATACGTATAATGGACATTTCGAAGCATTGGCATTTGTGGTCTAATTTTGAATTCTTGAGTTGTGTTAATTTTTCTAATTTACTGATTTCCTTTGCATCAACAACAATTCGATACAGAGCTAAGTTACTTGCTTTTAAATTGTTACGGGTAACTTCTTACAATATGTTAATTTCTTAATATATGTCACGCAACTACTACTTGTCAGATGTAGTTTTGTAAACGTGCATGCCAATAGTATTAAATGGGTTGCCTGGATTACGTGTTCACGTAGTATTATAGTATTTTATTTGTTTCTCACTTGTAAACATCAATTTATCAAGTCACTGTATTCACCTTGAAAATGTTTCTTAACTGGCTAGCCAGTAAAAAATTTACTGGCTAGCCAGTTATATTTTACAAGCGTGCTCATAGATAAATGATAGCGTGCAAAGCCAGAGTTGTCTTCCTTAGTATGTGTCATATTGATTAATTTAGTTGCTTGTCAGTTTGACATTTTGCATAAATGATAAATTTCTAGTTATTTACAAGTGAGGAACAAATAAAACATTCAACAATACACTCCAGGTAACCATTTTTACTGGCTCAAGGATATGACAGGCTCGCCTAACGGCTCGCCAGTCATCCCAATCTTATCGCCAGTAAAACCTGTTTTACCTGGCTTGTAATGTTAAATCTTTTTCGATGCTTCTGTACTTGTTCAGTGAAACTTTATTGATAATCAAAGCTTCTTGAAATCTGATAAGCAGCTATTACAAATCATTGCATAAAGAAAGAGTATAGTCAACAAAGATGACCTTAAAATTGTGAACTAATAAGCAGTGTTAAACAGGAAATTTAAATAATCAACGATCATCCTCCGTACACGGTCATGGTTAATCATATCTAGCTTCGTGCAGCTAAGTGCAATAGTATATTTAAAATGCCATTTCTTCTTCGTCGTTAAAATAAGCCACAGACTAGTTTATGTTCTAACTAGTACCAATGTCCCCATTTTCAGAACTTGGAATATTGAAGGACTTCCCACTAAACAATAATAATGGTATTCTTTCGCTCCCGTGCGGCTGCGAGGGCCCGATCGCAAGTTAAATGTAAGTCATATTTTTAAGACATCGTCAGTTGACAATTCTTGACTTGCGGTTGGGTGATAGGGGCGGAACACCTGTTATACTTAATTTCTTATAAACTACTGAACTATGATTGTTATGTTGTTTTTTTGTTAAACTTTTGATCCCATCATATAATTTTCTTTCTCTTGGGTTGTTAAATCCTTTCTCCTGTTTTTATTTGCTAATTGAAGTTGCTTTACTAGCTAAGTTCTGTGTGCAACTCGAAAATTGTAAATAAATAAATACTAACAGAAACTAAGAAAAAAGGAGTGGGAGAGAACACATTAGATAATAATTATTACAATATTTGGAGTGGAGTACCAAAAGACCACGCCAAAAGTGGAGTGTCTATACTGATAAGAGAAAAATGGAACGAACACATTGCCTCATTCGACGAAATAGATGAAAGAATAATCAAAGTAGACATAAATATATGTATATGGACAACCCACAATAATTCTGGGGATATATGTTATGAATGGCAATACACGCAGAGAAGAAAAAATTCCTTAGTTGATAGACTGTCCAACGTTGTGTAGAAGATACCAAATCATTATAGGTGAACTAACTAGTCATATTGGAAGAAGCGATGATCATGTAGTAGAAAAGGTTGGCGAGGATGTTGTAAATTATAACGGAAGACGACTTCTTGATTTTGCCGAGAACAAGAACACGTCATAAACAATACCTTTCAATGCAAAGGCCTTTACACATTCACCTGGATAAACACAACAAAGAACTTAAAATCAATAGCACGCCTGATGATAATGTGAAAGACAAGAAAAGTTCACATACAAGACAAAAGAGTCGACAACCGGAATGTGCTACCAACCACCATATGCTAATGAGCCATCTTACATATGGAAAAGCCCAGAAGAAACAGCAGTTATGTATTTTCAAAACTGCCCTACTGACTCAGAAAAAAATGAGTCACCAGAAGAAATGTACGAACATTTGAAGAAGGTTACATACGAAGCAGCCAGAGAAGCTTTAGGGGCGGAAAATAGAAAAACCTATCACGTTGAGCAATTGTCAGAAGAAGCAAACCAAAACGAGATTTAAATACTAATGATTCGAAATACAGATGTCCAGAAAAACACTGAGTTGGTCGTAAGACACCGGAATATCGATATCATGTATGCAGTTCTTCATATTGCACCAAATGGAGTGAACTTGTTACATCATTATCAGCTTTCACAGAATTTTGTGTGATAAGTACTTTTATTATGAGACACTTTCACATCATTGCAACCAGTAAATTACAGCCAGCATGAAGAGTGTTGGCAATAACTATTGTCTACATAAAAGTTTATTCAAACAAGATAGCGCTCATATTATGAAATGGATTTCTATCTTGTCTAATTTCAATGGCGCGACGACCTTCCATATTTCACCTTGATAATTTTTTATGAGCATACTTAACAAACATAACCTAATTAGAGTGTACCTGAATTAATTAATTGCTTTAGATAATAAATTTAAGTAGATAAACAACAATATCCTTCTACTGATCGTAGGGGAAATGTTAGAACCCATCAATCAATATAGTTAGATATAAGTGCAATATTATTAATAAAGATTTTTCAAGTTTCATCGAGCATTTTTATTGTTATCCATTGATATTTTTTGATATCTATGTGTTTTGCCAAATCGAAAATAAAAGGGTTAACAATAGAAATCCTTCCTTGAACATCCGGTATGGTTACATCAGCAACAAGGTGGAAAATCGCCAAACTCAACGATCCAGAAGCACTAAACCAAGAGCAAAAGCACAACTGATTAGCACTGTTAGACCAAATGTATTCAGCCAATATTTCAAAATTCACCTTCAAAGAATAGTAATTTCAACCGGGCCACTGAGCATCTAAAACACCGCAATATCGACAAAGAGAATAATGTATGCAATTTTGTGTGGTAAGAAATTACATGCACACAAGTTTAGCGCTAAAATGCTAATAAGCTTAAACATATTACGAAACGCATTTCCATCTACTCCCATCTTATTGACAAATGATGACTTTCCATATCTTTCGACGTCACTGACTTTCATTATTTTTGGCGAATATAGTAACGAATACAACCTGATATTGTACTTGAACGTGTGGACATTCATATACAGGGAGATCAAAAATAAACTTGATCGCGGCAGCCATTGAAAACAATAAAACGTCCCTAATCTGTAATATGCTTTTTGTTGACATAACTGTCAAATTTTCTTGAAGTTTAAAATTCGTTTTCAACATCTTGTTTAACCTATCTACATGTTATTTTAATGTAACCCATTAATTTAATGTATAAATTTGGTTTAAATTGCATATTTTTGCATGTTTGTGTAGCTGATGATTAAAATGTTAGCCACATGAACTAATAATTCAGTAAATTGTAGTTCAAATGTACTTAGTTTTATAAAGCGCAGTGTAGACAAAATTTTTCAGGGGCTCCTGCAATCAAGTTTATTTGATCTTCCTGTAATTAGATATTTGTGAAATGGTATGAATTGTTTAAATGGAGTGTTTTCCTGTATTATGATTGTTATTCATTTATTTTGTTCGATATCTATATTTGCTTTGCAAAACAATCAAAGCAGAAATAAAAAGTTAACAATAGAAATAATGCTTCCTTGAGTATACGGTATGGTTACATCAGCAACGTTATTAGAATTTTGCCAAACTAAAAAAAGAAACCAGATACTGGCAAAGGTTGAAAATCGCAAAACCCAACGACCCAGTGGCAACAGAGCAAGAGCAAAATCACAGCTGATTAGCACTGACAGAACAAAGTAGATCCTATATATATATCCAGACGATGTTTTCAAAAATCCAGAACTCGGCCCAAGCAAATGATCCCGCAGACAGAAATACTGAGACAAAGCGCAGGAAAGGGAAAAGCCAGGAAGACGACAGTTTCATATAGTTCCGAAATGTTTACGAAAACTCGTGGAGGAAAAGAGCTTTCCCTCACGAATCGTGGGAGGAAAAAACTCGTGCAATTTCAAGGTCACAGCAGGGAAGCCGCCGTGTTTTGAGTGGATTTCTTTGTAGCTTGGGGGTCCGGGGACGGGAACACGCCGCCCTGGCACCGTCCCAACGCGCTATACTTGGAGATTCGCTCGAAACCGATTATTTATAGTGAGCAAGAAGCGGCCAGTGGCCTTCCAAATCCAAAATGGCGGCGCCCGTGACCTACAGATTCATTCAATCCGACTTCATGTAGGTAAGTTATCGGCCTGCAGCGTCTGCAGGCCGCCATTTCCAGGTCTCAGTTGTCGGTGTTAGGTAATGATCTAATGGTGGCCTAGACTTTGTCACCAAGACGCGTCCGACAGCTTGGTGGAGATGAAAACACTGGAATTCAGCTACTCGCTTCTGAGTAGTTCGGATTCGCAAGCCAGTAGTTTGGATGGGCTATTTAAAGCGAGTGTAAACTGTGAATCGCGTTTATCTGAGGCGGATTCTTTCGTTTGTATAACAGGTTGCTTCCCGTTTCCACAACACGTTTCATTAAGTCGAGGGGCACAAATCCAACCGTTACCCAACCGGTCAAGGTGCAGCCGAGCTGCTGTTGCGGACTTCCTCGCGGAAGAAACGTGGAAAAGAGACCCAGATACGGGTTTTCCTCCATATTTCACTTGCTTGAACGAGCGGCTGCCCAAACGACTGATGTGGAGCACGTTGTGCAGGAATTTGCAGCGTTCAGATAACTTGGAACGAGTTTAGTCCTTCGCAATGCCGTTGGATAATAAATCAGAAACCGGGCTAGTTTTTGTTTTATTTTCCTCACCCATCATTGATAAAATTATCGCCGCGAATGATCCCTAGAATACAAGAAACTACTCTGAAGGCTCTCTGATTTAGGTACTTAAGAATGCAGCAAATCAAAATGTATATAGACAGCGAATAAAAGAGTCGTTGACGTAGCTTTATGCTATTTCTGAGTTTATATCAGTTTATAACATAAGCAAGGCAATAATAGTAATTGTGTGCACCAGATACAACTAGTTTTTTTCTAACAAATTAAACGGTGTAGCTTGCGCTGTTCCTGAATAAGCACTAAATTGAATACAATCTCTGTCGATGAATAAATGTATAAATATTTCAAATCCATCGTTCCAATAAAACTATTCTGTATTATGTTTATCTCCATTTTTCAGATATGATTTGATCATATTATAACAAATATACTTATCACAGTTTGGTATAACCAAGCTTTCAGAATATTGTTACATTGAAATCTTCCGCAAACTATGAAAGCAACTAATCATAGAAAAAGCAGACTTCGTTTATCATCTCTCGGTCGGCTATATGATGTCCCAGACTTAACTAATAAACTAATAAAAATCCATGAAATCCATATAATAGTTTTGAGAATCGACTATAGTTTTATAACAATTTAAGGGTTTAAATATTGAAGAATGAACAAAGAAAAGAAGAATTCCAGAAGTTGATTGAAAATCTAATTTCTTCTAAGTAGAAAGGAAAGACCTTCTTTTGGAAAATTAAAAGGGACTGTAACTTTTATCATTTATTGAAATGTAGTTAAAATAAATGTTTACAAATTATTAAGAATCAAAATTACTGTTCCAAAGAGCTATTACCCAGTTTTACCAATAAAAAAGGTAATAACAGATAACATAATACATCTTTCTTAATAAACCTCTTCTTAGTAACTTTCTTCTACACTGTTTGAGGTTACATTCCTTTCGTTAATACATTTTCCTCTGGTTTAAATGCGTTGCTGTTAACAAAATTGTTAAACCCGAAAATCTGCAGTACTGGTTTATTCAGGTTGTTAACATATGGTTACCACTGCAATCAGTTCCTCCTTCATCGTTCCCATTACTGTACAAATTTGCTAACATACGGTAACCAAGATAAATTTTGACACAAATGGAAAACTTTTTTGTTATTCATTTCAGAAAATTGTATTCTTGATAAAAGTCAGTGCAAACTAAAAATGCACTTGCCAAAATTGAAATATCTCCTTCCGTATACGGGAGAAGTTAGTAAATATGGAAATGGTTCAAGAATAATAGACACTTGTTATTTAGAAAGGTTGTTTAGAATTGAAAGGTGTCAGATACGGCATTATGGAAAATCAGGTACTTCAAAGTTAACTAACTCGGATACGATACGATACCCACACCCGCTTTTTTTATTATTTGTTTTGTCCCCAAAAAACATCACAGCGTAAATACCATACGTTAGATAAATGGCTCTAATGAAAACGAATATACAAGAGAAATCATTATTAATGCAAAAATACAATTTAGTGTTGCAAATACTTTGAAAATACTTTTTTCCAATACCTGCTTGTATAGCTGTATTTTATCTATGAAAATATACATGGTAAAGTAACATTTTAATGATGAGGTTAGATAAAATGCTACTTTATTCACTAGTGAATAAAACAGTCTATAATACATAGGAAATAACAAAATAAATACGTGCTGCGGTGGTAACTAATACAAAAACAGGTTATAAGATATTTAGTTAATAGTTATTTACGATACAAATGCGTGAAGCTATAGTCATTCATCACGAGTGGGGCAGAGTTAAAACGCGACTGATCGAGCATGGTTTACGCATGTGTATTTTATTTCAGATAAAATCTAGAAAACACGGTACCTAAATATAAAAAATATTTTAAATGTAAATTAGAATTACTAGCAACCCGTCGTAATTTTACGTGCTTAAAAATTTAAACTCATTGCTATTGACGACGTGACTAATGAAATAATTTTAAACACGTTGCTGCTGACGACGTGGCTAATGAAACATTGTTATTAAACATTGGTTTTACAAACTCAAAACTCTCAACTAAAGTCAATTTTACACACTGTCGCAGATAAAATTATTTATTCAATTTTATGTATTCAACTATATAGACTATAGCAAAGAGAATTAATGTTATGGTAATGAAGAGTGTAAATGAATCTGACCGCTTGAATGTTCATCGGTTGCAAGCCCAAAATATTATCTATGATAAAGAGAAATCACAATAACAATGAAGAGGATATTGATGTTTTCATGAAAGTATTTTTGTTTGTGGAGAATGAACCACGTTCACGCGCACTGCGGCCTCAATCGCCCTATTGTGCTACCTCCAAGTCATGTGTGTGTATATGATTTGTGTGTAGTCTTGTTATTCTACCTTAATAGACTAGTATTAAGAGAAGATCGACGTTAATTAAATGTCTATTGTTAGCTCCGTGTCAGTGACAACCGTGAAGTATCAGAGACGCTTATGCACACATATCCGTACAGCATGGGCAGTTTTCAGTCAGTAATTTTCCAAATGGTAATGTGGACGGATAGGGAATTTGCAATGATTGCTATAATTTTGGATGAAGAGGAAGAGGAAGTGCCGCATGCGAAGAAGCGAAAGTGGGTACATGAGAAATGGCAGAAAAGAGAAAGTGAAGGACTAATTCATTGAATTACTTGATGATGGAACGACATTTTCTGAGTATTTTAGAATGTCTGAAAACTGTTTTAACATACTGCTTCCTATTTTATTCCAAATATTGAGTTTCAAACTTGTGTCCATATATAGGGTAGATAGATCATAAAGAACAGAATAATTCCGAACCAGTTCCATAAATTGTTCGTCATTCATATTCGCAAATACGCACAAATGATTGACCAACTAACTATACACCATCACATGTCCGTGAAATGGCAAAAATATAGTCCGCGACGATACATGAAATCAGGGTACGGAAGCTGCACTGACACTGAGGGCTAAAATACGGCACGGTGCCGAACATGTGTAGATGCGTCGGTTAAATTCAAAGAACCGATAATTATATTCACGGAACTGAGCGGACACGGCACTGACGCTGCACTGATATGCGTGAATAGACCTTAATAATTGTATCTCAATGTCGAATGGTCACCCGGCTTAGTACCGATTCAGTGAACTGCAGAAAAATTTCTACCTATCCATGGATTCGAACCGAGGACTTGCTTATTGCAGGTCTGGCATCATATTCACTGCGCCACCGAGGTGGTCTATGAAAGTATTTACTTAAACCATAACTGGGAAAAAATGAAAATTATGGCTCAAAAACGTATAAAT
This sequence comes from Agriotes lineatus, assembly GCA_940337035.1. Taxonomy (NCBI): domain Eukaryota; kingdom Metazoa; phylum Arthropoda; class Insecta; order Coleoptera; family Elateridae; genus Agriotes; species Agriotes lineatus. The sequence continues at coordinate 23,075,664 of OW679194.1, read as the reverse complement.
GGAAACCAAGTGATGTTAAAAAAAGGAATTTCTTCTGGAATAATATTTTTTACCGCCAACATCAGTAAGTCGTGGCAAAAAGTATATACATTTTTCTCAGTGTTTTATGAATAAAACACAAATATCTTTATTCGAAAAAGTAATGTATGCTTGTATGCAAATTCAGTTCTTCATAGGTGTAGATCTGTAGATATTGATGATGGTGGTATAGACGATGGTTGGTTGAAGGGAGGGGTTGGGGGGAGCGGGTGGGCTGACCCTCCCCAGCCAAAAATCCTATAGTTACGCCAGTGGATACTATAAGGATGTCCTGTCGAACTTGAGTTTCGCTCACCTATTAACCAGAAAATTACGTTACTCAAAATTTGTTCTAAAAACGCAGTTTTTTGTGTCCAGCGTATGAAAAAAAGGTATCTTACAAAATGTAATAACAAACGATCCGAACATCTACAAAAATTCAAAACAATTATAATTTTGAATTGGAGTGTTATAACAAATACACAGACATTAGAAACATCAAATATACTAAATAATAATAATGAAGGAGACTTCAACAATTTTATTCTCTGTGCCCCCCTTCCCGCACGATTCCAATTAGAGATTACAATTGTTTCAAATTCTTGTTGATGTTCTGATCGTTTGTTATTATAATTTTTTAAGAAACCTGTATCTTTTTACGGTGGGCACAAAAAATGCGTTTTTTAGCACTAATTTTGATTAACGCAATTCTCTGAGAGCGAAACGGTACATTCGTATCATATGCGCTAATAAGTTAACTTTAAAATATCTCACTTTTAAAGAATAAGAGTACTTTAATCTCGAGCCATTTTCATATCATCGAACCTCCCTCTTATACAGATGGGGATATTTACATTTTTTCAAGGGCGTTATTAGTTTGAGCTTTATTAAGTATATTTTTTTTTGATAAATGGATAACAAAAATATTTTCCATGTTTGCCCAAATTTATGTCGGTCACTGTATACTGTATGTTATACAGGATGTAACTTCAGTACGTCGAAATATCTCAGGGTGGTAATCCTTAGCAAATTAAAAAAAGTTTCTTTTTCTTATGATTTTCTTATTAGTGCATCTATCCTTTATCTAATAGACTTGTCCGTCCGTCCGTCCGTCCGGGACGCTGTTTCAGCAGCCAAACCGTAAGAGATAGAGAAAAAAGTTATGAAAGTTATATGTTTGGAATGGTCATGTCAGCTCAGGAACCGAATTTCAGTCAAGTGACACTTCCGGTTTTCGAGAAATTACGAAAAAGACCGTTTTTCAAATAGAACGAGTATTAAATAAAAATGTTTCAGCAACCAAACGGAGCTGCGACCCTCTGCGCCTTAAAACGTCGATCGGTTAGGCAACCACTTTGACACCTTCCAGGTCTGGGTACAGTTTTTATTTAATACGCGTTCTATTTGAAAAACGGTCTTTTTTTTTAATGAGACAGACATTTGTCTCACTGAACTGCTAGTTTAAACCTAATAGGGTGTTACGTGTCAAAAGCATTTGATATTAATACTAGTGTTGAATGAGGAATCTAGTGAGAGTGACGCGATAAAATTAATATCAGATTGGCTTTGTTCGTTGCTAGAGGAGATATAAAAACAAGGTTGGTTTTGTTTGAGAGAAAATTTGTATATCAGCTTTTAAATAAGGCAAGAGTTTTCGTGGGGTGTAAATGACAATCTCGCCATTTATTCTGGTTTGGTGATAGTAAAGAATTGGTTTACTAGCCAGCCGTTCCTGTAGAGGAGTTCATTAAGCAGATGTCATTTTTCCAATGAATATTTATATTCAAGCTGTAAAGCGATCTGGGAAACACGAATACAACGATTGCGAAGTTTATTGCCTGTGAACAGGGTATGTAGTTTAATATGGAATTTGCCTTTTGTTACCTGGAAATTCGATTTATAGCAACAACTATTAGGCGGACAGTATTGGAAAGCTAATCTACCGCAGTATTGAGGGTCGAGGTATAGCAAATGACAGCCGAGGTTGGAACCTGTCAAGCTGACATGTGTTAGGAGTAACGGGACGTATTAAATGTCTGCGAGTATATCGGCACAAAGATAAGTGTGGTAGCTAGAATCTGATGATATTTTTGCATATAAAAACTGTGTAACCATTAGACTTACGAGAGTTTTAAGTTAAACTATTTGGGGTACCCTGCGTGAGGTAGTAATAGTAAAGATGCTAATTGTCTGATCGATGGTAGTAATGTTCGAGTATTAATAAAACCAGCTACAAGTATTGCTTTCTTTCATTTTGATAGGGAGTTCAATAATCGTATTGTTATTAGTTGATAGAAAGTGAAGTTACAAGTTTCTTGGCTTATATCAGTATATTTGAGTTTAACTTGTTGGCGCCATTTATAACATCATAAACTAGAATCCGCGACGTCTTCACTGATGCTAGAGACGGGCCTCAAATATACTTTTATAGTGATCGATTGTTAACTAAGAGATATAGCGATGACCTAAAGGTAGGTAAAGGAATTTATAGATAAATATAGCTAACAAGTTTGGCACCCAACGGGGGCTTTAATAAGATTTTTGAAGAGCTAACGGGGGCTTTAACAAGATTGGAACATATACCTTTAGGTCGTACTATAATAGAAAGGAGCAATACTGACAATAGTTATACATAACTTTCTGTACTCGTTTATGTAAGTGGAAAAATATCGTCAGAACGTGACAAACCAAAGAATTACTTTGAGAATAATACATAAAACGGTATACTTGTGGTAAAAAGGGTTTTACTTTGAGGAATCAGAATGGATGTTGATAGGTTATTGGTAGACGAGATAGATTATGAATTACGAATACGGGGAGTTGTTTGTAAGGGAAATATGCCGGAAAAGCGTAAATTGCTTAGAGCGCGTATTAGGTTAGAGAAGACGGGAAATGCTTCGTTCCCGGAAGTAGAATTGAATAACGTAGAAGAATTGGATATATGCAGTAGGAAGCTTGACATTCTTGTGGAAGAGATACTAGCTTCTGAGTCATTTGTTAGGGGTGGTAATGATTATAAACGTATTCAGACCCGCTTGGTACATATTTCAAATCGACTAGAACGGTTAGTTTTTGAGGGGTCTTCAGCAGATGATAAAGATGAGCTATATAATAGGTGTTTAGGGGCTATGGACGATCTCGAGTCCAGATTGACATCTGAAAATGAACCTGTAGTTCCTTCTAGTTCACAAACAATTAACTTGATGGACCTTGACGATGAGCCATTACAAGCCAATCAATCACCAAACCATTTTAATTATTCAAATGTAATTGATAGTCAACAGTTTCAAACGTTACCGACACCTATTGGTTTTAACAGCACTAAAGTCATTGATGCTACTCCACGTTATAACAATTACCTTCCGATGAATAAATGGAACCTTCGTTTCGATGGTCAATCGGGATTGTCTAGTTTCCTAGAGCGTATTGAAGAATTGCGAATGGCGCGTGGGGTTACTAAGGAACAACTTTTTACTTCGGCTGTTGAATTTTTCACCGATTATGCTTTGATTTGGTATCGATCGGTTAAAAATACTTTGTATAATTGGGACCAGTTAGTTAATGCGTTACGTTCAGCTTTTCTTCCATGTGATTATGAAGCTTGCTTATGGGATGAAATACGCAATCGTACTCAGGGGGCCGATGAACCCGTGACCGTATTTGTGTCGATAATGGAAAACTTATTCCATCGGTTACCATCGATGCCTTCTGAAACAAAGCGCCTTAATCTAATACGTAGGAATTTATTACCACATTTCCAAACCCAACTGGCTTTAGAGAACATAGTTTCCTTTTCACAATTACTTCGAGTGTGTAAAGCTGTTGAAGATGCACATGTGCGTGCACAACGGTTCCGTGGACCTCCCACTCAGGGAAATCGAATGTTAGAACCCGATCTAGCCTATCAAAAGCCGAAATGTAATGCTAGGATTCATACAGTGAATGTATCCTCAAATGAGGGTTACGTTCAAACTCGTAGTAATAACCCACCGAACGTAATCAATTCAACCAAGCCTTCTGATTTGAGATGTTGGAAATGTGATAAACCGAATCATTTTGCGCGTAACTGTTCAGCAAATAGTAAACAATATTGCTATGGTTGTGGACGACCTGATTTTACTGTCCGTACATGCCCTTCATGTTCGGGAAATGGGGGTCGACGCCGCTAGACGACCGAATAGCGCGGTGTCGAAAAAATTCTTCGGTCAATGTTGTAAATAATTCGGATTTTAGTTCTAAAGCTGTTTTAGATTATATTTTAAGTCACGCAGGTCCTGATGAGAGACCGTATCTTAAAGTTTCAATTTTTGGTAATGAGATTCTTGGATTGTTAGATTCGGGTGCTTCGCATACTGTTGTTGGTAGAAAGGGATGGGAGCTGTTGAAAGGTCATTGTAGGCTTACACCAAGTAAAGATAGGACATGTAATGTTGCTGACGGTGCAGAATGTCAAATATTAGGTATAGTTACAGTACCACTTATGCTTCGCGATAGAGTTTGTACTTGTGAGTTATTAGTTGTGCCTTCCGTACCCCATACATTGATTTTGGGATGCGATTTTTTGCGTAGAATGGGTATTGTAACCGATCTTAGAATTAACGAATGGACCTTCTCGAAAGATCACTTGATCCCGGAAGTTAATGCAATACAGGCTGTAGAACATTTATCTGAAGTTCAGCGAGAACAATTAGATTGTTTTGTCAAAGAAGTTTTTAGTAAAATGGGAAATAAGTTAGGATGCACTCATCTTGTTGAACATGAGATTAAAACCACATCGTCGCCTATTAAGCAGCGATATTATCCTATTTCTCCTGCTCTGCAGAAACAGGTAGATCTTGAGTTAAAGAAAATGTTGGATGAGGGAGTGGTAGAACCTTCGACTTCTGCTTGGTCATCTCCAATAGTAATGATTAAAAAGAAAGATGGTAGTTATCGGTTCTGTGTTGATTATCGCCAACTTAATAAAGTCAGTCAACCTGATGCTTATCCTATTCCATATGTATCAAGTACTTTGGATAAACTTCGTGACGCACATTATCTTACGACTCTTGATATTAAATCCGCATATTGGCAGATACCTGTGGCTGTTTCTTCACGCCCTTTAACAGCGTTTACTGTGCCTAATAGGGGGTTATTTCAATTTCGCCGCCTACCGTTTGGTTTGCATACGGCGCCGGCAACGTGGCAACGCCTAATTGATAGGGTTATTGGTGCTGATTTGGAACCATATGTCTTTACGTATCTTGACGATATTGTAATTTGTACGCCAACTTTCGAAAAACATCTTTCTACTCTTCGTGAGGTTGTGTCTCGGTTATTAGCTGCTGGTCTTACTTTAAGCCAAAATAAATGTCATTTTTGTAAGCCAGAACTTAAGTATCTCGGTTATGTAGTGAATTCACGCGGTTTATTAGTAGACCCAGAAAAAGTAGATGCAATTAATCGTATTCCTACTCCTGTGTCAGTGAAGGAAGTACGTCGTGTAATTGGTATGGCGTCATGGTATCGTCGCTTTGTTCCGAATTTTTCTTCACTTATCGGACCTCTTACATCCTTGCTCCGCAAGAATGCGAAATTTTTCTGGGATAGTAATTGTGAACGAGCCTTCAGTGATATTAAAGAACATTTGATATCTGCTCCGATATTAGCTTGCCCTGATTTTTCTGTACCCTTTGTTATTCAAACGGATGCTTCTGGTTATGGTATTGGTGCCGTACTTACTCAACATCAAGCTGATGGAGAGAAAGTTATATGTTACATTAGTCGGTCGCTTACTAGAAACGAACGAAATTTTAGCACAACAGAGCGTGAATGCCTCGCTGTCCTTTTTGCTATTGAAAAACTTAGACCATATATTGAGGGAACTAAGTTCACGGTAGTAACTGATCATTATAGCTTAAAATGGCTTAATAGTATTAAAGACCCTGTTGGTCGTATCGCTCGATGGGCAGTTCGCCTTCAACAATATGATTTTGACATTATTCATCGAAAAGGTAAAGAACATGTTGTGCCTGACACTTTGTCTCGTGCTGTTCCTGTCATTGATGCTATTAACGTTCAGTTTGGTCCTGCTGGTAATCCATGGTATCATCGTATGTGTCGATTTGTTATTAACAATCCTCGAAAATTTCCCCATTGGAGAGTTAGTGACGGTCAATTGTATAAATATGTTCGAACCGATTATCCAGACTTGGCAGATGATGAAGATCATTGGAAACTGGTTGTTCCACAGACTCAACGCCAAGAAGTTATCAAACAAAATCACGATATTCCGACCGCTGGTCATACGGGTGTTAATAAAACTTTTCATCGTATTGCACAAAGATACTACTGGCCTAAACTTCGTTATGATGTGGCTGCTTATGTTCGCCGTTGCGAAACGTGTCAACGAATTAAACCAGAACAGAGAGCCCCTGCAGGGTATATGGGTGGACATTCATTAATTTCGAAGCCTTGGGAACTAATCTGTTGTGATATTGTAGGTCCTTTACCTCGTTCAGTACGAGGATACGCGTATATATTCGTAGTGGCTGATTGTTTTAGTAAGTTTCCATTAGTGTTTCCGCTCCGTACAGCATCAGCTAAGGTTATCTCACGTATTGTTGAGGAAGACGTATTTTTGATGTTTGGGGTTCCCAAGCGAATCATATGTGATAATGGCGTTCAGTTTCGCAGTCATGAGTTTCAAACTTTAAATCAGAAGTATGGCTGTAAGATTTCGTTTACTGCCAATTATCATCCTCAAGCTAATCCTACGGAACGTATAAACAGAGTGCTGAAAACTATGTTGACAGCTTATGTATCAGATCGTCATCGAGATTGGGATAAATATCTGTCTCACGTAGTTTGTGCTATACGTACCTCAGTTCATGAAGTTACGGGAAAAACTCCATATTTCATTAATTTTGGCAGAGAAATCATATTAAATCACGAACCGGTAGTTGGTGATGGAAATCCGGAAATTCAATTTAATCGGGATAGAGATTTAGATAATCGTTCTATAGTACTCAAGCAACTGTATGCTGATGTTAAACGTCGTTTGGATAAGGCTTATCAAAAGTCAAAAAATGACTTTCGTCGACGACCTTTCGAGTTCGTTCCGGATCAAGCAGTGTTGCGTAGACACTATGTGTTATCGGATGCTGCTCGTCAGTTTACTTCCAAGCTTGCTGCAAAATTTATAGGACCGTTTATTATTAATCGCAAGTTTTCACGATGGGTTTATGAACTCAAAGATCCTGACGGAAAAATATTAAAGGGGACTTGGCATGCCAAGGATTTGAAACCTTATGATAACTCTGAGATGAATTAATGATGTGTGATGTGCATAGGGTGGTTGGAAGGGCACAGTAGGGTAGGTCACTCTTTGGGGAACTTTTAATATCTTGTTCTTTCCCCATTTTAAGGTATAGGGTGGTTGGTTGGGTACGCAGGGAAGGTCACGAAAGGGATCATTATCATCTTGTTTTTCCCTTGTAAAGTATAGGGTGGTTGGTTGGGCATTGCAGGGTAGGTCACTGTAGGGAGCTATTTCATCTAGTTCTTCCTATAATAACACTGGAGTAGCTTGCAGATAGCTGTTGGGTTCATTGTGTGGTTTGACTTGCATTCGTGTCGAGTGAAGTTCATCTTTCGCTTTAGCGTAGGTTTGAGTTAGCTTGTTGGGTTTTGTTGGATACCCTTTTGGGATTTTAGTGGCGTAGCTGTTGTTGTATGGTTACCTTCAGCTATGTGTATTGTGTGAGTTTTTTTCTCGGTATCCATTTCGCTTACGCGGATTTAGATCCACAAGTGAGTCTCGAATCCTTGTTTTGGTTTCGCTTTTGGTCATGCTTGGTGTTGGAGAACGGTTTCGTTTACTCATTTAGAGTATCGGCTTGTTCCGGATTTATGGGACCTGCCTCTGTCCCCGAGTTAATGTCCTTTAGTTTCCTTTTGAGCCGTTGTTGCCGAATGAAGTCTTTGGTATGATCTGTTGCTGTGATTGGTTATTCCAGCTGTTATTGAATTTCGTGTAAAGTATAGGGTGGTTGGAAGGGCACAGTAGGGTAGGTCACTTTTTGGGGAACTTTTAATATCTTGTTCTTTCCCCATTTTAAGGTTTAGGGTGGTTGGAAGGGCACAGTCGGGAAGGACACTATTTGGGAAACTTTAATATCTTGTTCTTTTCCCTCTTTTGGGTATAACGTATACGGAGTTCCCTGTTGGGAAATGTTAATGGATGGTTTTCTTTTTGATTGTATTGGAAGAGCGTTACGTTATCCTGTTTTTCCTAAGGGGACATAAGGGTAACGAGATTAATCGTTAAAGAAGTACAACTTCTTCGTTTCTTTTAGGTATCCCTTGGGGTTTGGGGATATAGGGTGTTTCCCTACAAAACAAAATTTTTAAGATGACCAGTCCTTCATTCTTCGCCTTCTTTTCTTCTTAAAGCTTTGTCTATATTTCTCTCTTGTAATGTAGTGAATGTCGATTTTGTTTTGAATGAACTGTTTACTTAGATGAATGACAATTTGTTTTCTTTTATTTCTCTTTGATCTGGCGCGGATGAAATCTCTGGGGATGAGTGATTGTTGGATGTGAGATGAAGATTGGTGGGGATTTTCTTCAGGCCGTTTGGGGCGCTGAAGGATCCCTCCGTCGGAGCGTATGAGAGTTGTGTGGATGTTGGCTTCTGCCTATCACTTTTCTAGTTTCTTTAACTCTCTTTCACTGGGGTTGCTTTCTCCCCAGGGTTGTCAAAAGAAAGATCCTGGTTATTCTTCGTTTTGGCTTAACTATTTTCGGTCTGACAGTACCTGAAACTGTGTGGAGGTGTGCTTCCGCCTCGGGGGTTTATTGAAAGTTGTCAGGGGGGGTACGCTGTGGGGATTTGGAGTGATTTTGTGGGGTTCATGGGGGTGGAGCTTCTTCACGACAGGTTGTTACAGGGTTGTTCACCGGCGCAGCGTTTACATCCAGCAGCGACGAACAATCTTGATCCTTGTCGTGGGGTTGATCTGGTCCTGGGTTCCTCCTGGGGTCATCACCGTCTCTACAGTGGTGTTGCTTGTTTGTGGTGTGGGTATTGGGTTTTTTTTAGATTAATTGTTAGAGACGTCTTATGACAGACAGTTTACTGACTCTCTAGCGTATATGTATGTATCCTTTTAGGATAAAGTTTTTATTTAGTTAAAAATTTTGTTGAAATTTTTCCTTTCTGGTAAGGGGGGAGTTTGTTACGTGTCAAAAGCATTTGATATTAATACTAGTGTTGAATGAGGAATCTAGTGAGAGTGACGCGATAAAATTAATATCAGATTGGCTTTGTTCGTTGCTAGAGGAGAGAAAAAAAACAACGTTTGTTTGAGAGAAAATTTGTATATCAGCTTTTAAAAAAGGCAAGAGTTTTAGTGGAGTGTAAATGACAATCTCGCCATTTAACATGGTTTGGTGATAGTAAAGAATTGGGTTACTGGCCAGCCGTTCCTGTATGAGAGATAATTAAGCGGATGTCATTTTTCCAATGAATATTTATATTCAAGCTGTGAAGCGATCTGGGAAACACGAATACAACGATTGCGAAGTTTATTGCCTGTGAACAGGGTATGTAGTTTAATGTGGAATTTGCCTTTTGTTACCTGGAAATTCGATTTATAGCAACAACTATTAGGCGGAAAATCTTGGAAAGCTAATCTACCGCAGTATTGGGGGTCGATGTATAGCGAATGACAGCCGAGGTTGGAACCTGTCAAGCTGACATGTGATAGGAGTAACGGGACGTATTAAATGTCTGCGAGTATATCGGCACAAAGATAAGTGTTGTAGCTAGAATCTGATGATATTTTTGCATATAAAAACTGTGTAACCATTAAACTTACGAGCGGTTTAAGTTAAGCTATTTGGGGTACCCTGCGTGAGGTAGTAATATTAAAGATGCTAATTGTCTGATCGATGGTAGTAATGTTCGAGTAGTAATAAAACCAGCTACAAGTATTGCTTTCTTTCATTTTGATAGGGAGTTCAATAATCGTATTGTTATTAGTTGATAGAAAGTGAAGTTACAAGTTTCTTGGCTTATATCAGTATATTTGAGTTTAACTTGTTGGCGCCAATTATAACATCATAAACTAGAATCCGCGACGTCTTCACTGATGCTAGAGACGGGCCTCAAATATACTTTTATAGTGATCGATTGTTAACTAAGAGATATAGCGATGACCTAAAGGTAGGTAAAGGAATTTATAGATAAATATAGCTAACAACTATTTGGGTTATCCTTTGATTTATTTCGTTTTCTTTCATTATTTGGATAATTTCGGTGATGCGTACTTGATCAAATGCTTTTGTCATGTCCCAGAAACACATACATGCTGGCTTGGTAAATTACCACGATTTTTCAACTATTTGTTTTAAAATGAATGGTAGATCTCCTTTTTTAAAATCCTTGTTGCTCTTCTCTTATTTTAATATTCTTTATCATTATTTCCAAGAAAATCGTACGACACTATTTAATAACCAATAGAAAAATTAGTTCACGAGCCGTAACCAAGACAACAACAAAATTTCTTGGAAATGTTTTGTTGGTAGACGAATCTAACTGTGAGGGTTTGTGTCGTTACGATTTTCTTACCAAATCTGCATTCGAGCATTAATTCATATCCGGAAATTATTTTTCGTGTACTCCAACAACGTCCCGCTCGCGCTCGGGCAAATTAATACGACGTTTTTGGAACGCAGATAAGTTTTGTGAATGCTTGTAGGGTGCTGTTTAGGAAAGTTATTCCATGGTAGTTTTTCGGTAACGTTTTCTCTCCTTTCTTTAATATGACGATGGGTATACTTGCTTTCCATTCAATTGGTATTGCTCCAGTATGTTTCTAAATAAAGTAATTATTTCTTTGTGCAATTGTTCTCCGCCATATTTCAACATTTCATTGTTTATGTTGTTAGGTCCACCACTCTTTCTGTTTTAAGATGTTTCAGAATTCCTGTAATCTTATCATCTGCTATTTCTTTGTCGTTTCTTCATCTTCTTCAAATATTTGAGGTTCTATACTTTCTTCTTCTTTATACAGGCTTTCAAAGTACGTTTTCCATTCTCATGTTGTAATTCTATTTGTCTGTATAGTGTCCTTTATCTCCTGTTTGTTTCTTCTTAGCATTCCCCATATTTTCTTTTGACTTCCATACATATCTTTCTCCATTCCTTTGGTCAATCTTTATCAGTGATGTTTTGTTGATTCTTTTGATATTTGATTATTCTTGAAAGTTGTCTACTGCTGATCTATATTATTTTACTTTTTCTTTTAAGCGGTTTTCGAATAGTTATTTTGTGTTTTCGTTTTCTAACGATCCGATGTTGTATTTTTCAGTATAATGTGTTTTTGGTTTTGTATAGTTGGGTACCTACATTCAATCGGAGTTTACAAAGTACCGGCTTATGATCGCTTCCCTCATTGGCTCCATTAAGGGTTCTCAAGTCCAGTATTGACTTAGAATGGATTGTCCTGTTTATTATTACGTAAGCTATAACGGATTGTTGGCCTCTCTATTTTGCCAGGTGTATTTGTATTTCATGTCATGGTTAAAAAATGTATTATTAATTCTCGTTCTGTTCACTGCACAGACGTATTTTAGTAGGTCCCCATTATCATTTTCTTCCTCCAACGGTCTAAAATCAGTGGCGTGCGCTCGAAATTGTACGCGGGAGAAAACGAATCTGTCGCAACTCAATTAAAGACTATGAAAAAGAGAGTAAATCTTATGAGGTTGAAATAATAACTTCTTTCATATTTCACATTATAATTTTGTTTACACCATTGGTCCAGATATTTAGATAAAACTTATTTTGTTGATTTATAAGGCTGTCACGGCCATGATCTTTACCTCATTAAATTTGACGGATTTTTCTACCTCAATAATCGTTCGTTAAATTTAATTATCCGTTTCATCATATAATAACTATTGTTTGATTATATATTATGTACAGTAATTTTTATTATTGTTGTAATTAGAAACCAATTGGTAATCTATGTATTTCCATTCTTATTGTTACAAACTAAAGGGTGTTTTTTTAAAGGAGGAGAACTTTAAATTGAAATAAAATACAGAAAAATGTTTTTATCTGCTAGCAACATGATATTGTGCATTTTCGTCATAGAAACAAAATATGAAAAGCTACTCATAACTCCCAAGGGACTTGTCAAATTATTTCTCCCTCAAACTCATGTTAACAATGCAACTACAATTAACATCTTAGCAACCATACAATGAGGCAATCCTTCATGTTACTTACATATTCTAATTTAAAATGTCATTATGACATTTTGAAATTTCATACTATTTTTACGAATATGCTAGTAGATAAAATATTGTATGCACCACGGGAGATATTTATGTTCTTTAGGTACCTTCGGTTGACTTACAGACCTCGGGCCAGAGCCCTCGGTATGTAACGCATGTCAACCTCAGGGAAAAAACATATTCATATCTCCCTTAATGCATAAATATCTATTAATATCCATGAATTTGGTTTTATTTAAAAGATAATTTTATGGCATTTATGTTTGAATATGATGTCGGGCATGGCGTATACATGACGTAATCTGGAGGTCCAATTTTTACACGTGTATTTACTTCATAATTTCGCCACAACAGTAAATTTCTCAGAAAAACTGAACGCTATTAAATGAAGGACGAAAACTAAGCCATTGCACATTTAAAATATTTATTTGAAAAGTGATCAATTTCCCAACAAATGCATCTCTTCAATAAGACGTAATTACTTGTTTCAAGAGCTTGTTGTATTTATCAGTACAGCGGTTTTTAGTCAAAATAGAACTATTTGGTATTGTTCTTAAGAAGCTAACGTTCTCAAACAATTACATGCAAAACAATAGCGTTTCATAATTTGTTAGCCGATTTTAGAACTGAAAATTGATCATTTTTCAACAACCGAAGTGACAGAAGTGCAATCCAAATAGTTAAGCAAAATTCATGCAACTCTCTTCTTCGCCTTGTGTTTTTTCTTTATAATTGCGACTTATTGTAATTACTAACTGAATATCTCCTTCTAGACTGGTTCCTGCGAGAGCTTAATGACAAGAGAACGAGGGATAATGGGGAGTGTACCTGGCCTTTTGGATAGCATCTCGTGCAGTTCTACAGCTGACATAGTAGCAGCTACCCACGAGGATGAACCTGCAATTCCAAATATTTTAAACGAATGCCTCAGGTACCTAGAAACAAACGGGTTGCACACTGTGGGAATTTTTAGAGTGAGCACATCGAAGAAAAGGGTGCGGCAGGTAAGAAGTGATTATAGATCTCTTGTACAATAACCTTATTATCATATATAATGTAACTAGTGGGTTCTTGATCATCAAAAAATCGTTTTAGTTTGCACGAGATATATTGTTTTTCAATCACGCGAGTCCGAAGGACGAGCATGTTTGGCTAAAACAACATAACGAATGGAAACAGATATGATTTGATAACCAAGAAGACACGAGTTGCATTCGCATAGATTATATCACGAGTCAATAAACAACGTTTGAACAGTTTATTTATTAATATTAATATTATTGCTATGACGATTCTAGTTTCATCAGATAACGAGATGTTTGTGAAGTTATTTGACTATCAGTTATTAGTCAAGAAGGTATATGATTATCACCGTTGCAATTTATACTATCAAAAGTTATTACATGCGTAACTATGCATTTTTACCTTTTTCATTAGTTGATGTTATGGGGAGTGGTGTAATCACTATAGTGTAGTTGTTGGGCTTTTATGAGTAGGTTAGAATTTTTATATAACGACAGTTGATATGAAACATTATTCATGCTAATTGGATTACTTCTGCGATATAACATCTATAAATTTAAATTGAAATGTTTCAATTAGGTTTACAGTCAGTTAAATAGGTACACCCTGTTGCGGCTTTTCTTAAAAATTATATTAGTATCTGAATATCCTCTGATAATAGTTAACGTTTTCAGTTACGTGAAGACTTCGACTGCGGAAAAGAAGCTTCATTAAGTGACGAGCAGTGCCCCCACGATGTAGCAACGCTGCTGAAGGAGTTTCTGAGAGATCTTCCTGATCCGCTTCTCTGCAGAGACCTATATCACGCGTTTGTCCAAACACAAAGTAAGAGCTTTATAGCGCACCGTTTTGATTGCTTTGCAGTTAGGTTTGCGATAGCATCACGAAACTTTAGCAAAACAATTGCTGTGTGGGATGATTATAGATATTGCCTGCATTAATTAATAAAGCAACGCATATACAGATAAAATCAAGGGGTGGCTTAAGAACTTAAATACTTCTAAACTGCTAATCTCCAAAATTAAATAGACAGATAATACTTTCCAGTCAAGTTAAACAAAACTTAAGCCGCTATTGCAGCTATAATTACTTTGTCCTGTTTATAAAACAGAATTTTGCCGTTTCCAACCTTGCCAAATCTGTATTTGGTCACGCGTAGGTACGAGCTTTTATTGTAATTTGATTTTACGGTGAAATAAAAAACGTTGTCAATGTAGTATAGAAGAACACTACAAAGAAAGTACAAGTTTAATTAACACTTTAACATGAGATTACACAAATTTATAAATTACTGTAATTTCACAAACGTATAATGCATCACAATCCTTTTGAAAATAACCAATTAACTCGCCTACTTGTTGATTCTAAAATCAAAGTCCTTATACTACAATCAATATATTTATTTTCAAGGGATACGCAATAGAAGACTGCAACTAGAAGCGTTGGAACATCTAATACAGCTGCTTCCTCCAGCGAATAGAGACACTCTTTGGGCCCTACTCAACTTCCTAGCAACCGTAGCGAGGAATTCTGAAAGCCAAACTACAACATCAGGTAAAAAGTAAAAACTAATTTCATAGTGAACAATAAATTTTATTATTGGAGCTAAAATAGCAGTTTCGACAATACGGGGTCAACTCATTCTAAGATTGTAAGTGCAATATTATTAATTCCTTGTTACTTTTTGCACCAGGGGAACTCCTACAAGGAAACAAAATGGATTCCAATAACTTGGCAACCGTATTTGCACCCAACATTCTTCACTGTAGTAAGCCTGGAGGTAAGGAGGGATCCGAACGCCCAGAAGATCACATAGATGTCATCAGTGTGATTCGAATTCTTATTGACAACAACAAGATGCTATTCAATATACCAGCAGAACTTCTTGACGAGGTTTATGTACATATGATGGATTCCCATCCTGAGGCATTGGATTATTTGTTGAATAAACGAAGTGTTGTCATCGGAGACGAGTGAGTATAGCTTCATTTTTAAAAATTTTCTGTAAACAGCAAAACGAACCCACTACCATTTTGGTACGAATTTGTGAGGCCAGTGCAGTTTTCTGTTGTTTTTCATTTCCCAAGGGGTTCGGCTTGTCTTCCTTATTTCAGTAACAATGGTGAAATTGTAGATGTAAGATTTTTGGTTGACCCAATCTATACAATTTATAAAATATCATCTTCTATTCTCTCTTCTCATTTGATAAAGTGACTATTGATCATGAAAATCAACAGTCATCAAGTTTTTATTGTATTTTTTATTTTGTCGCTGTTTTCCTGATTTACTTTACTTCAGTAGGTGCTTTATCTTGAAACTGTTTTTTGTACATCTACATGTATTTTATATTGTATTGGAGCCCGGTCATACTAGTGAGTGATTATTTCAACTGATGTTATCAAATGCAATATTCTTTGATCTCATTTGTTTCTTCCATGCATGCAGACTTCAAAATTAAGAAATTCCGTCACTCAGGTGCATTAGTTGATGAACTATAAAAATATACTATCCTACGATTTTTGTGGTTGATTTTATTACATATACAATGGAGCACTATTAGCAACTGCAATACGTTGTAACAAGGCACATGGTCAACCTCGTACTGTCACGCTGATCGAGAAGGCTATTAGCTTCTTGCAGGCGCGTGACTCACTGGATCACCATTTGGACATGTTTTATTGCGGTATGCTTGGCTGCCGTAAGCTTGGCGCTAACACGGCCAGCCTGACATTGGGACGTTCTCGGCCCAATATTAGCAACAGTAATAACAATAATTACTTTTATTGGTGGAAGTAAATACATTATAGAGGTACTAAGACTGTCTAATATAAAACGTAATCAAATGAGAAAGTTCTTGCTCAGCCGGGAGTTCCCAAAGAGAAACCGATTAGGGCTCGGTTTCATCCTGACTACCATGTGATGCTCCAGGTGCAGGAGTCGCAGGGGATTCCAGCACCTGACAGGTAAAATATTGTAAATCAAATGGTCATCAAAATATGATTATGACATTTAGTTTTATATCTGCCGGAAAGCAGGAAGTCTAAACATCAACATTTTAGTCATTCCAGTGTGATATCAACCAGAAAGCATTATAAGACCAAGCAATCAGCACTATAAGTTATACCAGTGTGATATCAGCCAGAAAGCATTATAAGCCCAAGCAATCAACACTATAAGTTATACCAGTGTGATATCAGCCAGAAAGCATTATAAGCCCAAGCAATCAACACTATACCAGTGTGATATCAGCCAGAAAGCATTATAAGCCCAAGCAATCAACACTATACCAGTGTGATATCAGCCAGAAAGCATTATAAGCCCAAGCAATCAACACTATACCAGAACTCAACACGATTACGTGTTAACAATACCTTAGTGCTATCATCGACATAACTCTCAAGGATTGCTGCGCAGTCTTCTGGACACCATTCCTTGGCCCAAAGACGCATCTGACAGGCTGCAGCTGATGTTAACCTGGTGGATTCTGTAGTATCCCCGACTCGTCTAAGTTCATATCTATTTGGTGACAAAACATTAGTCACTTTGTACGGTCCATTCCAACCAGACTCGAACTTTTTGGGTTTCAAAGCTTCCCGTGAGATTAATACAAAATCGCCAATTTGAAATGATTTTTGCGCCTTGACAGTCCTATTAGCATAGTTTTCCTGGTGAACTGAATTCTCTTCAAGGCGTTTGTTTACAAATTGTCGCCATTTTTCATGTTGCAAGATGGACGGAGGAAGTTTGTCGTCTGAAGCATTGTCAATAATGCGGCGAATCTCCGGTAATCTATTGTCGCAACCAAATAGAGTTTGAAGAGGGGTTCTTTTTGTCGTTTTGTGCACTGTAGAATTTATAATAAGCTGAATGCGAGATACAAAAGTGCTCCATTCAGTGGTTACTTCAGCCTGTACTCGTAAAAGGTTGGCAATAAAACACATGTACCTTTCTGCTTGACCATTGGCTTGATGCACATATGGTGTGATAAAGTGCCATTCAATATCCCATTCAGTCAAAAGGTCATGCTTATGGACAGCTCGTAATGAACTACCGTTATCAGTGATAATCCGAGCTGGTGTGCCCACAAGAAATATTATATCCTGTATGCAATCTGCGATTTCATCAGTTTTTAAGCTCTTTAGTGCGTAGAGAAAACAATATTTTGAATAGGCATCTACTGCCACAAACACATGGGTAAATCCGTCTTCGGTTTTTGGCAAAGGTCCAAAACAGTCGACGTGAATAGTATTAAAAGGGATGGCAATTTTTTGAATTGAATGAACGTCGAAAGAGGCTGTTTTAGGTTTTCTTTTTCGGGTGAGGCAGGTTAAACAAGAATCAATGTATTTTTTTACCGTTTGGCGCATTTTGGGAAACCAAAAATGAGAACTTATACTAAGGATTGTTTTATCCAGTCCAACATGGGCCTGGCCGTCATGATACTCCTTTAGTAATGCATAACGTGCGTTTTTTGGTACAAAATACTGAGTAACTTTTTCAGAATTTATTTCACTTAAGTGACACAGTGTACTGCCTATTACACAGAATTGCCTGTTATCTAGTTCTTTGTTAGCTAATTTTTCTTTTAGCACTAATGTTTCATTGTCTGTACTTTGTTGTACAGACAACCAACCATCAGGCATCAAATTTATATCGTTTGAAACGTCGTCGTCAAGAGGTTCGGAAGTTTGGTTAATTAGGACCGAATGTGAAGGGTTAATGTCAACAGGTTTTGGAGGATTTCGACTCAAATAATCAACAGAGCCCATTTGGTGTCCAGACCTATGCTCAATTACAAAGTCGAAATCCTGAAGATAAACCCACCACCGACTGACACGTGGTACTAGATCGCGTTTATGTTGGGAACTTTTAAGTGAATTACAGTCAGTGACCAATTTAAATGGGATGCCTATGAAATAGTGCCTCATGTGCTTCAAAGCATACACTACGGCCAAAGTCTCGAGCTCATAGGAGTGATATCGAGACTCCGGATCCGTAGTTGCTTTACTAAAATAGGCCACAACTCGTTTAAGGCCATCGTGAATTTGGATAATGATTGCGCCAAAACCCCGACTACTGGCATCGGTATGCAGTTCAAGTGGCAAATGTGGGTCATAAATCGTCAACACAGGTTCATTGGAAAGAATATTTAGTACATATTGAAAAGCTTGGTTGTGTTCATCGGTCCACTGCCAAGGCTGATTCTTTTTTAATAAATTAGATATAACACGGGTCTTTACTGAAAATTCCGGCACAAATTTCCGGAAATATCCGGCTAACCCTAAAAATTGGCGCACTTCTTTAACATTTGTAGGAGATTGAACCTCTTTTAAAGCTTGTGTTTTGGCAGGGCTTGGTTTTACACGGCCATTTGAAATTAGCCGACCTAAATATTCGACTTGTTCCTGCAAAAAACTACATTTTTTTATATTGATAGAAAAGCCATGTGACTTCAGTGTTTTCAAAACAATACGGAGGTTTTCAAGTCCTTCTTCTAAGGTCACCGATGGGATTAAGACGTCATCCAAATAAACTAGAGCGATACCTTTCTGGATTTCTTCACGCAGAGCAATGTTGATTGCACGCTGAAAAATGGAGGGGGCGTTGGCTAAGCCAAACGGCATACGTAGGTATTCGTACTGCCCGTCAGGGGTTATAAAGGCCAATTTTTCTATAGAATCGGGATGTACTTTTACTTGGTGAAAACCGGCAGCCATATCTAAACAAGTAAAATATTTACTGCGGCTTAGACGATCAATCTGGTCATCTATGCGGGGTAGGGGAAAACGGTCTTTAACTGTAATCCGATTTAATGCTCTAAAATCAACCACTAGACGTGGTTCGCCGTTTTTCTTTTTTACGAGTAGGGCAGGGCTGGCATATGGTGATTGGGAAGGTCTAATAATAGAATTTTCCATAAGATCTCTAACGATAGTACGAACAGTTTCGCGTTCAGCTATGGAAAGTCGGTAGGGAC
>OW679194.1:22946462-23056261 GCA_940337035.1 Agriotes lineatus | reverse complement strand
GATTCTATTTTCACCATATGCAAAAACGTTCTTCGCATTGGTAGACATTCCTTTAAATTCAGTGTCTAATGTTTCAGTTCGAGAAGCTATCAGTAACCTCAAAAAAGTGTTAACATAATAAAATCAGTTATCGACATTATTATTAATCGAGCTACATATTTAATAAACGAGTGTATTAGATATAGTAACTTCCCGATTTGTCTGAAAATTGTTCAAATTACACCTGTGCTAAAAAAGTGATGCTGAAGACTACAACTATCGGAAAATTTCTATAGTTCGGATTATTTCAAAAATAGTTGACAAGATTATCACCGATCAACTAAATACACACTTTGATGATAGCACCCTATTCATCGGCCAAGAGTATGGATTTAGGCAAGAACAATCAACAAAATTTACTATAAATCGTTGCAAACAGCCTAGGAAGTAAATAATGTGTTATCGTTTCCTTTTTAGACTTGAGTAAATCCTTCGGCAGTGTTTCTTACACTATACTATTGAGAATAGTATGCATACAACCTTCGTCCTTTATCATGTAAACTCATTTAATCATACTTAAATAATCAACGAGTGTTCACTCTATCTTACTATTAAGTATGATGTGTCACAGGGATCTATACCTGGACCTCTCTTCTTCTTGATCTATATAAATGATTTAACTATCACATGTCCAATAAATCAGTAATGCTTTTTGCTGATGATATAACTATACTAAATAGGACTGAAAACGTGAAGATGGATAAAGAAAACAACCGATTAACAAATCTAGTAGGTACTCATGAATAACTGTGTAGCAATAAGCTTAGATTGAATATACGTAAGACCCAAACTGTATTATTTTCGGTAAACAATGATAAGAACATGGTACAATACCACAACAACGGCACTTTTTAGAGCCGCGGTAAATAAGGTCCAAATAGCCAGAATGATCGCTAATATCCGTTAACGGATCAGCACTAACAGAAGAAGAATGATAATTATTCTAGCACTGGAAAAAGTAGTATATTTCCACGTTTGCACATTGACCAAAGTTTAAGTTGTGGAGTATATTCTGAAGCATTAATAATAAATTGGCTACAAATATCTATACTACACAACTTGTATTATTTTGTATCACAAATTACACTACGTACGGAGTACTTTGCAATTTTCCATAGTCATACGTGATGTAGATTAACACTATGGGGTAATTCAGCTTCCATCTTCATGATATTTTTTTTATATTATGGTTTTTCAGATAAAATAAAATAAGATTTATGAATCAATGCGTTTTATAGTGAATGAATTTGTATAGAAATGTAAAATGTGAAACTGTCTATATGTATCTATGCAAAACAAAATGTAATTATGATTGATGTTTCACTTGTGAAAGAAATTTTTCAAAAAAACACTAAACTAAATGATTCTGATTCAGTTATGTAACATATACTGTATACTGTATGTGTTTGAGCGAGTAGAAGAACGGTCTTGACTTAAAAGTCACACCTTTTTTGTATGTTTGTGTGGTGCACAATATGGTTTGTATTATTACTATTATTATTTTCATTATTATTGTCATTATATTTCAAAATTATCATCAGCTTAGCGTTTCGTAATATTCACTATATTTGCGGACGAATTCTATAATTTTTCGTCAAACTTGCACTTCCAATGTATGAAACAACCAGCAGTTCTGGCACACTTTAAAACCAGTATTAGAAAAATTTCAACTGAAGACAAGGTTTATAAAAACTATCAAACTTGGTATTTCTGACGGTTGATGACTAATAGATATCAAAAGAAGAACACATCCTAATAGACACTACAGAGTGGTTAAAAAAGAGCTACATTTAATTGCCTTTGAAATTTTCTTGGATGTAAATTTTGAAGTGCTGCTGTGTTCTTTATTGTTTTCCAACTAGCCAGAAAAGCTCTTTTTAATTACTCTGTATATTAGCAAAATTAAAAAAAACTTTCTTAGTATTCATAGAGGACTTCATTCTTCGAAATGTATTTTCCTTCTTTATCTTTAAATGATCCCAATATTTCTAGTAGCAATTTCAAAATTACTATGGTACCTACTGATATTAGTGATGAAATGAATACAATATTTTATTGGTTGTAATATTTTTCGTATTACAAATATTTATAAAAGGGTTATAATGGATAACTGTACGTATGTCTGATTTTTACATGAAACATCTGATCCAATATCCTCGTCTTTATAGAATTACTAGGAATAGTAAAAACGCTTTTATTAGTTTTGCAAAGTTAAAAGTTGCATTAGTATCTATTTAACGTCCTGAAGAATATATTTTTAAGCATTGGGTGATCTTACGTCTTATATAGTGGCATGAATTAGTTCAATCACACGGCATTACTGTTACAAGGCAGCAGATATAATTAAAATGTAAAAATTGAAAATGTTATTATTGACGTAGAGTCATTCGAGAATATATAAATAACTATAAAATTATAATAAAGCACCACAGCGTTAAATACTTGTCTGTATGACTCTTCCAATTATTATTTTTTAGCGAACTCGTAACGTAAGTTTGTTTGCAAAATGATGAGTAATAATGACACAGGATTTTTTGCTACTATAAAACTTGCTAATATAATATAATCTTATTTACATGTTCTTGTTATAAAAACAACCAATTAACAAGAACATGTAAATTTCCTAATCAACATATTAAATAATATTGAAATTACTGCTCCACATACCATTTCACGGTCGGTTTAATTAGCCCTTTTTATTTTTGTTCGGTGGATACCAATCTGTGGTACTACTTCAGAACTTTATTTTTTTAGTATGAATAGTATGATTTACTGAAAACTACTAAAGCAAAAATACCAATTTTAAAGCTTTGGGTACAACATCCAATCCACTTACACATCAAAACTACTAGCTGGAACGGCAACAGTAAATTTAATTAATTTTGTGGCATTTCATTAGACTCATTTAACAATTTCCTAGATGTTACCACGCTACATTTAAACAAAATTGGCAAGTCATTTATTTGTATTACTCTAACGCATGTGACTAAATGAGCCATGAAATGGACCAGTGAGTGACCGAAAAATTACTACCTCAACAGTTATTTTACTACAAAAGCACTTTTACAGCAAAGCCGCCGATTCGGTAGCTTTAATTTTCCACTATACAGAAGTAGTTATGAATTGGGCCTCCTCGTTAGTGCAATGCCAGCAATATCTTGCCTTCGTTGTGTTTCGTACGCTTCAGAATGAAGTAGAAAATAAGAAACTAGCAAGTAGTGGTAGAAACTACAGCTTCTCGTGCAATGTGTTAGGCAATTTACAGTTTGAAATTGTTTGTAGAAAGTATATAATCGTAAAAGCTATTAGATGTTATTCTACTTGCTATTATACAGACGATGTAAAGATAAATTATAAATGCAGCTTCCTAGTTTACTTATGAGGATACGCAAATATAACTAATCTCCTATAGCAATTTGAAGCATAATATATGGTGCTTTTTTCAGAATAAATTTCATATTGGTTAATAATTCATTGATGATAAATATATAATAAAACATCATGTTTTGATACTAAATTGATGTATAAACTATTATTTAGATTTAAGGGAATAGAGTTGTCAAATAAAAGAGGAAAGACTGCTGAGCCAAATAGGTAATGTAAAGGTTGAGCTTCAAAGATAGCTCGCAAAATTACTCGACCGTAAAAAAGAGTTCTCAATAAAAAAAAAATTTATACTAATTTCTAAAAATATGCACTGAAAAGGTAAAAACATCCTCAACCGTATTCGTCGTCAATAAATTTACAATCAAAGTGACTCATATTTGTTGAAAAAATACAGCCATCGTAAGTAGCTACTAACGCCTATTATATTTTAAAATCAAATTTCCTCATATGTTCCTGCAAACTAGTAAACCAAACACAAATCATATCTTATATCTGCCGAAAAAACTTTTATTGTACATTTTTAATGCAATTTTGAGATTTCGAAATAAAAGATATAATAAAGGATATTTCCAACACTAAACCTATAACTATCCTAAATGCGCGACAAAAGTGATACAAATCGAAAAACTATAGGTGGAAGTAGTTGCTAATGGAATTTTTGCGATTTTAAAATAAATGTTTACTTCTACTTCTGAAAATTTGACAAACCAAACCTAAATCCGAAATAATCAATCTTGCACTACTCGATCTACAACTATTCTATCCTATATTTATCGAAAAAATTTAACTTTCATTGTGAATTTTTGAGATTCTAAAGTCAAATATAAACCAAAGGTGAAGCTTCGAAATAGTAAATACTGGTATTTTCATCACTCAATTTCTAACTACCCTAAATGTGTGACAAAAGTGATAAACATTTTTGTCGAAAAATTATACTTAGTTGAAAGTAGCTGCTATGTAATTTTTGAGATTTTTAAAATAAAATTCTTAATCCAAAAGTCAATAAATCAAAAAGGAAGCTTTGAAATAATAAATTTTGATATTTGCATTACTGAATCTGTAACTACCGAAAATATGTGACAAAAGTGATAAGACATTTTTGTCGAAAAATTATAGTTGGAAGTAGCTGCTAATGCAATTTTTAATACTTTAAAATAAAATTATTAATCCAAAAACTGATTAGTCAAAAATAAAGCTGAAACTATCGTAAGTGTATGACATATACGTATGTATATTTCATCACCCTATCTGAAACTAAATTTGGTAGAACAAATACCGAACATTATAAAATAATTAATTAATTGAATATTTTTTAAAATTTGGTACCGGGGTTGATTTACTAAAATGTTATTGATTTAATTATAATTATTATTTCTCGTATCTCTATATCAATTAAATACAATTTTGAGCTTTTCGGTCGCGTTTTCCCTGTTCAGTCAAATTTTCTCCTTTGTAATTTTTTTAATTCTTTCCTAGAATATCTTTGGGTTAACTTACCTACATATTAATATTAAATTTGTTTACAAAAAATTTAGCGTAAAAAAGTTGAAAATCTATTAAACTTCCATATAAAAATCCATTACCAAAGATACAAAAAGCAAACTCAAAAACCTAAGAATTCAGTTTAATAGATAATTAGTCAAAAATACTCTTTACTTCTGCTTTAACGCTTCAATAAAGCATAGAAATAATAGATATTTCATATTAGTATTCATAACTGTTTCAAAAAACCTTGAAAAACATTTGACAACTTTCAGAAAGTAATTGTTTCGAAAACCATATTTATATTAAACTTTTAGCAAAAAGGATTTCAGTGATGTTTAGATTTTTACTGCAAGCAGCATCCTTTCTTGATAATCCAAATTTGGACCACTTAGGCGGTTGAGTTGAGTGAGAGCTAGTGATGTGGACTGGGTAAATATCTAGTGGCTAGGGTATTTATGAATGAATATTTACATGAGTGTTTTCCCCTGCTTCGGGTAAATACATAAAAACTGGGAATTTATCAAATTTGTAGTATTTATAAGGTTAAATTAACTTTTACTCACATAATAGTGTCATTTTAATAAAATAAACTATACTTCATTCAGAATCAAGTAAAATCTGCAACCCAAATTACAAATATGGACAGTACCTTCTACCTTTATGATTGTCGCCGTGAGGTTTCAAATTTAAAATTTATAAAATATTCCGTAAAATCAAAGTGCAGCATGGACTCCAAAAGAAGGAGAGGCTAATTTTATATGTATACAATGTAAACCATTTAATCTAACGGCAAATTAAGATTAATGGTAAATGTGAATTGATAAAATTAAAAAAAATGAAATAAACTGTGAATCTTGTAATATTTATTTACATAGGTACAGTTGCGGAAATAAAAAGCGGGACATAACATTTTTGCCGAAGTTAAATTGTCTGAATAAATTCATTTTCGATGCTATCCCAAGCTTCTTGAACTGCATTAACCTGTTCGTCTTTGTTCATTGACACATGATAGAAAGCATTTCATAAAAAATCAGGAAGGCAACATTACAACGTTCAAATAGTAAAAAATGACCCTACAGAACTTGTCCCGGTTTATGTTTCCGCAACTGTACATATTAAGCAACAATCTTAATAAGTCAAAGAAAATCACAAAATTATATAAAGAGCGTTATACATTTCGGGCAGTAAATGTTTTTAGTTTAGCTATTTTATTCTACATTTTTATATAATTCGAACAGAGCGCCATAACTTACCAATCAATCATACCGGTTAGATCAGTTTTGCGATATTTAAAAATCAGACCATAAATACCCATTTTAGGTATTTACCCGGGTATTTACCCCTAAAAATAAATACCTGGGTAATTTACATCACTAGTGAGAGCCCAGCTTAGTAACCAGATGGAAATGGGTTCAAATGTGGTCGTGGTCGACATTTTTCTCGGAGTAAAGGTGAATTTGAACTCATGAGATTAAGGACTGTTGAATGTGTGGTGTACTTGAAAAAGGTTACAGGTTATGATTGAATATCTACATGAATTAAGATTTACTATCCATGAAAGAACAATAAAAATTCTAAATGTATGAAATACGTTGGAAGCTAATTATATTTTTTTAAATTTATATAAGCAATGTATTGTAAAAATTCTGAATATATAAAATTTAAATCTCTCCAAGAAAGAGTGTTTTGACGTCAGCTCTTTGTAAAATAACATACGTATTTACATTTCCTAGTAACCATTTACTGTATAATAAAAACTCTGGTGTGATACACGCACACAACTTCCTTCTACAGTGATCTTATAATTAGCCAAAACTTTGATTTTAAATTTTTAAGCATTTGTCAAAAATTTTCAAAAATTACAAATTCTATAAAAACCGGTACAGCGTTAGTTGAAGAGACAGATTTTCTCTAAAATTTTAAGCTGAATTCAAAAATGTAATAATATACCGAGCGTCCTCTTTAAAATAGGAGTTAATAAAAAAAATAGAAAAAAACCCATTTTAGAAGTATTCAACTGGAAAATCACCTATCTCACATCAATAGACATTAAAAATGTAATAAAAATGTGAAGTTTGAAAAAAATCGTTAGAGCCGTTTTTGAAAAAATCGAAAAAAACTGAAAAATCACAAGAGTAAACACCTACTTCGGGTTATGCGATTTTCTTCAAAAGCTTGCGTCTCATCTACATAGTACACGAAACATATATGAAGTTTCAACGCCATACCTCTTTTCGTTTTTGATATATTCTGTTCACAGACAGACACACACACAGACACACACACAGACACACACACACACACACACACACACACACACACACACACACACACACACACACACACAGACCAATAAAAAAAATATGTTTTTTGGGTTCAAGGGACTCTAAAACGTGAAGATCTGTTGAAAACTCAATCGAATTTTTGGGGTGAATCCAATACTTCAAGTAAAAAATAAGTCCTTTTATAAAGCTACGTTGAAAATTTTAAATCATCAATTATCTCCTTTAATCTTCTTAAAATTTAAAATGATATAAAGATGATATTAACAATTCGCCAATCCCATTATAAGATGTTTCACATAAAATTTCTTTATACAAACAAATCTATATCTGTATTGATTGTGACTACAGTGAAAGGTAAATCTATACTGAAATTAAGGTTTGCTACCAAATCAAAAAAAGATAAATCATCAAATTATAATTGAAGAATCTTAAAATATCATTTGAAGATTCTGCTGTAATTTTTTTAGTTAGAAACATACTAGTTGCTCTGTGTTTGCAAGCAGTAAAAAATAAAACTGGTAATAGTTTCTTATATCTACAGTTTCATACCATGAGGGCGAGAATAGGAATACACATAGATCACTGATGCTGCGTAACGAGATGGGATTACTTTATGAATAAATTAGTAAGATTTGATTAAGCTATTAAGGTCCCGTTGTTTTATACTGCGGAGGCGTTTTTGGAGCAAGTCGACAAAATGATGTAAATAAAGCATCTCTCACTGCTACCTCTCAACAGGGAGAAAATGTGTCACCCGCCTTTGTTCTTTGATACAACTTGCACAAATCTGTTCGTGTCTGCGTCGGCGGTCAAAACCATTTTGCCCCGAACAGTTATGAGCAAAGGGTGACGCACGCCCATGAATAATTAATAAAAACTGGACAGAGCGGCTACTTTGCAAAATTGGCTGCAAGTCAGACAAACGATGGAAATTTCGGAACGGATTTTTTTTAGAAAATGATTAACGCAGAAACGCAAAGTCCGCTTTCACTTGCAGAATCTGCGCGTTTTAAGACCTGGCCAGATCGAAGTCAGATTAGCCGTGAAAGTACCATTTTTGCATAAAAAACATATTCAGGTTAGACCATTAAGATCGGCCTTTTCTCCTCAATAAAACCGCATTTAACGCCCAACAAAATTCGTTCCTTAACCTCGTTTCCCCCATTTTGAAAAATCAGGCAGTGAGAGCCAGTCGCATTAATCATTATTATGATTAAATTTGCTCCCTGGCTGCAATTAGATTTCGCGTGCCAACGCGGTGGAGCTTGAATTTGGCGATCTTGCTCGCCGTCCTTGCTGACATCCGAATTTCGCAACGATATCATTATTTATAATTTTTAGTGTCTGTCAGTTCGCATTTTGCCAAACGAATTAAGGTGAGTCCGGGAAAATACCCGCGGTTTATTTCGGACAAGGGGTGCACCTGCTATTATTAAATTAAGACGTATTTTCGCCAGCAGTATTTCGGAAAGATGACGCACTCGGCGAGTTCGTATTGTCCAGTTAATGTCGACAATATGACACATACTTGTTTAAAGTGCTTGGCCATTAAGCCAATATCAAAGTCTTACTCCTCATTTATTCTTTTGTTTAAATATCAATATGATTCGTGTCTATGGTACTCGAACAGACGAAATATAAAAGTCGATAGTAGTGGTACATCTCGATCTCATGTCGAAATTCGACAATGAGATGAGAAAATGGCATTTAACTTGAGTCAAAAATTTCAAGTTATTAAAATGTGTGTGCTGTTTCAACCAAGCTCCGTGTAAACTAAGCTTTTATTACATAAGCATCATTACTGCTTTTTTCACATTTATATATTTTACTATTCGGTTCCGAGCTAGTAGAGAAGTGTGTATTTAGTGTTCTGCATTATGAGCAACTACAGAGCGAAAATTATTTGCGCTATAGCAATGGTGTAGTTGTTTCATAAAATATTATCTTATCAAAAAAACATTTTCCGGAAAATCGGAAAATTTCAGAAAATTATTAATATTCCATATGCATATCTTCATACGAATGCTTTGTTTATCGAATGACGAGCTGTAAATATTTATATCATGTAAGAGTCACTAATGAATAAACTACAACAGCGATTCCCAAACTGTGCACTGCGGAGCATCTCGCGAAGAGATGGAACAAAAAATAAATAAAGGCTATTCAAAACGCTGTGTGATTACATGGGGTCTACATTCACATTGGCATTTTATATCTGTCAATTTAAGGTTATATCAGGAGTGTCATTTTTACAAATACAAACATTTTTGTTGAATTCATAAAAATGTTAGTAACAAAAACAACTACAGCTGTTCAAAATGATTTCCTGCACTTTTAAGGTCACTATATCAATAAGGTACCGCCATTAGTGATTTTTTTATATCTATCCTTGTCGCACAATTTTCTCCAACTGGGGATAAAAACACATAACCTAACAAGTGCCGTTACACCAAAAAGAAAATCCCCAAAAACTAGTGTCTTCCCTATTGCACTTGGGAAATTTGTATTTGTTATCCTTTTCTCATAATTTTCTCACATTCTCAAGCGAGGAATGGAATGGCGGTACCTTATTGATATAGTGACCTTATGCACTTTCCATACACAGCACCATGTTGTGTTCAGTATTAAACATTCTGTAAAAGGTGAATGATGCTGATCACTGCCATACTGCCAACATATTTGTTTTAATCCACAGCCCATCTAGAGGTTAAAAGTTTTCGATCATATGGTATATTGTTGCTGGTATTGTCAGTCGACGTCAAATTCATGGTTAGCAGGTTAGGTTTTTGTCAGCCTGCCACAAACTGTCGCAAAACCTAATCTCAAATTTGACATAGACAGCATTACCAACAATAGACTTCAGTACTGCCAAACATATAACAAAATCATAGCATTTTTAAAGCAAATAGTGTGAGATAATTCGTAAATAAAATCAAATCAAAATTATTCTTGTTCTTGTTCAGTATACAAAAAAATGTATACGACACACGGCCGGTATTCGCGTTTATGGCCTCGATGGTTCATGTGTCTCACCCTAATGAGCTTGATAGGCTCTTATTTTCCGGAAAAACTCCACGAAGAAATTAGAGAAAACTTTTGCTTTGTAAAGCCATACTTATCCATGTACGGAAGTGCCTTTGGCATAAGAGCGACGATAGTGCTACGTGGTGAATTGCTCTCCTGAAAAATGCTCCCCCGATTTAGAAAGTTTGGAAACCGCTGCACTGCAATGCCGAAATTGCCCTAAAGTTTGATTAATATTGATTTGTAATTAATTAGTTTAATTATTCGAATTCGAATTTTTTATATTCAGCATTTTTTGAAGTACTTACTACAAAAAACAGATTACAATGTTTTGTGAGTGTCTTTCCAATATACGAACTTCTTTTAGTATCTTTACAATTACAAAAATTACATTTTTACATAGGTCGTAAAGAGCCAGTTTTATTTTTATCCAATCCTGTAAAACTACATGATAGTGCTCCTGATCGATCTTACGCCTGCAATAAAAAAGTTTGAACGCGATTAACGGCAAAAAATGTCGGTTAAATCAGACCTGTATATTTATAATAAAAATAATTTTTTAAAAATTCGACAAAAAATATCTGTATAGGTTAGTCTGCAATAATTTTAAGCGACTTTGAAAATGTTGTGATTATATCCTTATGTCATATAGATTTTCCTTTCAGTCTATAATATAATCGTGTTAGATAGTGTCACAGTTAATTTAAATAAATGATCAATGAATTCGCATATCAAGTCGCAAAACGCTTAGGATTATGTCACACTACTGAGAATGGCGTTATTTTCAAAAATGGCATAAATAGTCAAAATTCGTCTTTAATTTTTAAATTTATGTTGCAATATCTACAGCTGCCTCACGCGGGTAATCAAATAAGCAGAGTTGTTTGTTCACGTTCATACATTAGAGAAAATAGAAAAGATAAAATTATGAAGTATGGCGACTCTAAACCAAAACATGGGGTCTAACATCTTCTATTAGAGAAAACTTTGCAATGGAAAAGTAGTTTTGCTGTTTATCATTTCAGACAACATAATCAAAAAATAAAAACAAAGTTGTTGCAATTCCAGTCTGCATATACTGGATATTACGCGCAACCAAAAAAGAAATTAAATTATGAAGTATATTTGCTTAAATCCGCTTCTCCTGTAGAATTACCTTTTTAACTATTGTTGGCTTCCCATTTTCAAATATTTAAATATTATTATTTGCACTCGTTTCTTTAACTATTAAAAGAATTATTCAGATACAAAATAGGTAAGTTACTCGTCAACTCAAATCCTGAAATTAATGCCCTGAATTAAATAGCAACAATTTTGTCCTTGGATGCTTTGGCATAAAAATGCGTATAGTAATGAATGGCTACTATAAAGGTGGCCGAATAGTTCAAAATAATGAAACTAATTTAATAAGGAATAGCTTAACTAACCAAATTGATGCAATGTCAATGATCTTCTTGTCCAGCTAATTAGAAAGAAAATTGTAAGTGGTATTTTTTAATGGAACGTGTCAGAAAATATATGGCATCTTACATTTTTAGACTTTCTAAACCTATGAGCTTTGAATTTGCCGTGTTCTGATGAACGGCAGTTTTTAAATCTAGCCTAGAACGGGTATTCGTATGATTTACTCGTATATACCAAAAGTAACAATAAACTGTTTCTAAATTTCACATTGTACCAAAAGCAAAACGCAAACTGTCAAAGTAGGTAATTTTAAATCAAGTTAACACCATTATAGACAGCTACAGTATAGTGCTGTGGTCGTTAAATTGTTTTGACGAAAAACTACTTATCGGATTAAAAAGGAATGAATGAATACCGATGTTCTTCGTTGTTGAAGTGTTAATATCTATAGCAAATGCCCTCGTTTACTACACATTATAAGTTTTATAACAGTCTCAAAATATTGAACACATGTGCACCTAAAACGCCAATTTATCCAAAACATTCACAAAGCAAAACGGATATTCAGGCATTCTGACTGAAATCCGAAGAGTAGAGATACGTTAGTCATTCATCCTACTGCATGCTACATCAACGTGTTGGCAATTTTTATTTAATTTTCATTTCAAATAATTTTCTATGCTACGTTTTAACATAGAAATCCGTTGTCTTGAAACCGCCACTCTTTGCATTTATTGTTTCAAACACATCACTGAAAAACGAATATAAAAATTGTTAACGAGCTAAAACAAAAATGCATTTAGTGATTTCAAAGTTGATTAACATTTAGTTATGTAGCATGTCTACAACAGTCATATGTTTCAAAATGTATACTACTTCTAATAATAGTTCATTTGTTCAGAGTAAAAGCTTTGTATACCTACATACTTACGTTAAAAACAAAAACAGATAGTTGGAAGAGTAATTTTGAAAAAATAATGTTATAATTGGATAACCACAAGAGATCAATTCTCTTTTAGTACCTATATAGGTAATTAACAAGTTTAAATTCACTTAGATGGCTGCCATATTCATTAGATGCGTTGGTAATTATTCTTTGAAGCTATTTCAAATATTCCCCAAAGATAATATATACTAATTTAAACCTGCAGATCTTGGAGGCCTTGTGATGCGACTTTCACAATCAACCCGCTTAATAGAATAATGCCGGTTTAGCCAAGTAACCATTTGCTTTTCATAATAGTCCAATACATCATCATATTGGTACATTATTAATTTTTCGTAAATTGAGCTCCACCAGTTAGACTTTAAACTATACGTAAGTAGGTAAAGTTATCTTGTGTAGTTAATTTCTTTCTAGCTTGAACTGTCAACTCCCGGTTTCTGACGTCCAGTTGTTGAGGTCCATAAATTTAATGCAATAATAATTAGAGCCGGAACTAAAATCTTTATATATTTTTTGTTGCGTTTAAAATAACAATCACATACAGACAAAGATAAAACCATAGAAAGATAGAGACAATATTTTAGAAAGCTGAATAAAACGAACGCAGGAACAATACAAAAGAAAGGATATATACACGATTAAAAATTGATACAATTAAATAAAGCAGATGCAGTGCTAGAAGCCATAAAAGATTAAAATTACGTAAAGCGTCACGAAAAGATGATATAATGTTCTAAATAATAAAATAAAGACATTTGAGAAAATATAAAGACAAAATATATAACAATTAAAAAAAAGAGAAATTGAAACAATACAGTAAGAACAAACAATAAACAATCAAAGAAATTCATATTAGAAGCAGAAATCAAACTAAAATTCTGATCCAGTGGCTCTGTTTTCAGAAGTAATGCATTAATCAAGAAAAGAGGCAAAAACATCAAATTAGGATATTGGAAAATAGAAGAAACCCAGAAGATAAACTGCAATACAACATCGACATCCGACACAAAACTGGACAAAATCAATATGAAAATAAACAAAAACAAAACATAAGATTACATCAAGTCGAAGTAAAATACATAACATATAAGAAACGGACGAAAATAGAACAAATGGAAACCGAAAAGTATTTAGAAACGATAATTGAGAATAATGGTAAAACAAATGACGACATACATGAAAGGATGAGAAAAACAGGAAAGATATGCAATACAATATAAACAGCATTCCTTAGAAAAATAGAAATACCAAAAAAGTCATAAGAACAAATTAATCAAGAAGGTTGTTAGAACAACAATATTATACAGCAGTTCGGACATGCATACATAGATATGTCGTATGCCGGAAGCAAGACTCACAAAAAGAGCATACAAAATAAAAGTATAGGAAACGAAAGCCAAGCAAAACATGGATGACGGGATAAAAGAAAAGGCGGAGAAGAAAGAATCAAGGGGATAACGCAAAACATAGAAAACGTAAAAATTTGTAGAAGAATAAACTCAACGCCACGCGCCTTCCACCTAACAGTAGAAAGGCATAGAATTTAGAAAAGTATAATGCGTGATGGATTCGGTTATAGAAAGTGTTTGTGTATCTTTTACCTATGAAATGTATATTAACAAAATAGTATCTTTAAACAATTTAAAAATATAAATAAAAATTATAGAATTTATTAAGGGTGTATGTATTATCAATTGATACTGTGCAACTAACTTTTTCTCCTTTTGAATAAGTGCCTCGAAGATTAATAAGGAAACATAATTTATTAAAGGAGTTAAAAAAGAAGATAATATAAAAACTAATTAACACTAGTTCAGTTTTCCAAAAATTTTGCCTACCGGTCGAACACTGTTAAATAAAAAACAATAAATAATAGATATGAAAATAAGGAAAGAGAAAAAAGAAAAAAATACAAAACTATAAAGCAAACTCGGAGTAATCAAATTTTGGAAATGACTGCCCAAAATACGTATAATGAACACCACTACAAAAACAATATTTCGACAAATTTATGGGATCTTTTGAACGAGCAATGTAACATTAGTAATATTATAAAGGTTTTAACAGAGATTTATTTAATAGGCATATTGTAAATTAATGTACCGCTTCTAATAATCAAATGGTTGATGCGGCCTATTTTCTAATTGTTTTTGAAATTTTCTTTTATACCATGTTACCTAGGTGACTGTGTAGTAAAATCCCCCCATATAAAATATTGGTAAATTTATAATTATTACATCATGACGAAAATCGTTGTTAATGTATATTACTTTTAACATGTTAATCCTGAAATTTATAAATGCTACAACATAATTTCTGTAGGATCACAGATTCCTATTCATTTTACTTGTACCGCTGAAGCATTACCTAAATATTCACCTAAAATCTGGGCTTTAATGATAAGCTATAAATGTTGATCTTCATCTATTCGTAACGTCTGTAGTTTCCTACAGCATAGTAAATGCCATCGCAATATCCGTACACAAAACCAGTTCACTCAACTGCACCTTCAATCAAATACCACATAACAGATCATGTTCTATGGTTTGTTTTTCAATAGCAACGTGTACGTTTTCCATGGTACTAGCAAGGCGTTGATCTTTCTTTGTTAAGGAACTAATCACAATAGAATTTATGTTCTCTTGGAATGGGTACCAAACTGTCGAAGCATTTTACAGCCTCTATGAATTACTTTAATTGGTTACCAAACCAATACCACCTGAAGAACAAGGCCGAAGCTCTTCGGGGTGACGTCAGCGCAGGTAGGTCAAATTATCCAATAATTGAATTTCCTACGCCTCGTACCTCGAGATAAACTCAATAATTAGCCAATTCGACCTACATGTGCTGACGTCGCGCCGGAGAGATGAAGCCTTATACTTCAGCTGGTATTGACCAAACTCTTTATGGTCGTACTGAAGTGATGCAGTAGTTGAACTACATTACATAATACTAACCATACCACTCGGCATTGTTTTGTGCATTTATTAATGAAGTTACTTTACCCTATAACTTTTAATAAACATTTTAAAACAAATTAATAACAGAATAGATCCATAGAATTCAATTTCCGAATTTAACTCAGTTTATTCGTGCCAATGCTAAATTCTATCTTAGTCAGTTTTGGCGCTAAAGTATCTGCCTTTGCTCTTCTTCTTCTTGTTGTGCTTATTTCCCCATTAGAAGTTTGCCGTCTTCTGTTAACCCAGTCCTTTGCTTGTAATTCTCTAAAGTCCATTGCTTTATTAATGTATATATTCCATGCCATTTTGAGTCTTTGGCGATCACTTCAACATCAATTTCCATTCTTGCTCGGCGCCTCGTGGTAAGGCTGTCCCGGATGTCATAATAACATCATGACAGTCGCTAGTGGGGTTGGAAATCCTCATAAATGTACAGCAACGCCTATAATTGGCCTAACGGCTGTTGGCTGAGTACGAAATAAATAAATAAATAAATAAATAATTTCGTTGCGAACTCTCTGTCTGCTCGTAGTTGTAGGCTTCTCCTCATGAAATCTGCTCTATTGTTCGAATTTTATTTCTTATTTTTTCGGTTACTGACCATGGTTCTGCGCCGTAGTATAGTAGTATATTCTCTACTATACTGTAGAATTTTTTTTTTTTTCATTGCGTTACGTTTTTATTCCATATTATTACGTATAATGACTCAGTAGCTTTTTTCCCATAGGTATTTTGTCCTCTACATCTTTATTACAAGTGTCCGTTAAGGTTATAAGAGCACCCCCATATTTGAACTTTTTTAATTTTTTTTCCTACTTCAAAATCTTGCACCACCTTGCCTATACATATGTACTCTGCTTTATTAATGAAAACCTCACTTTCTGTTTTCTTCTGAGTTCTTACCGTGTACGCCATGTTTTCACTGACCTGGGCGAATTAAATTTGATTGTCCGTAGAGAGCAACGAGTGTAGAGTTCTATTTCCTATATTAACACCCATTGCAGCACGTTTGCGATACTACATTGAAAATTCATCTCCTACATGTATAATGTATATTAAACAGTTTTGGCGATAGCCAGCCCTCCTGTTTAAGTCCGTCAGTAACCTCTAGGGTTTTTATTATCTTTTTTTCTATTTTTCTTTGAGCTTTTCTATCATAATAGTTACATACCCGTATATTGATTGCACTAGGTTTATTCACTCTTCTTATTCTTCCATAGAGGATGACATTCCAATGCGAGAGCTCTGCGGTGACTTTGAAGTGACTTGTAGTAATTACGTGAATTAATTGAAAGGATAAAAATAAAGATCTGTAATAGATATTATTCTTGAGTAGTTTTGCAATAGACGTTGTACGTTGCTAAACTTATTGTAGAAAGCTTCGTTGTTCATTATTTTATTACTGGGTTGGTCCCCTATCGGTCCCAGAAATATAATGTACTATCGTTCCTGGAAATAGCGAACATCCGGCGAGATGACCACCAACCCTTGACCTGATAATCAATTATATTTTCGGTGATCCCGAAGCTCACCTGAATAGTCATGAGATGCTCATTTTCCACAAATGCCTTTTGAAGTTGATCTTCGGGGGCGGCAACCGCAGTTGCAACTAACACTGAAATGAGTTGGAGCTCATTGGTCTTGTTAGCATTCAGTTAATGGGCGCTAAATGCAGTAAACATCCGTATTGTAGGTGTTTTACAGGTACATCATCGGCTGTGCACCTAAAGATCATTCCCGATCAAAATATTTTACTAGATGCTACGTAGAAGCACCATGAGGGCCGGAATACCCCCTATAGATTTGTTTACTCTTGTTTGCATGTCTGGTTGCAGAATTTGGCGGTTTTGTGCTTGCGAGTGAGTGTATGTGACCACTGGCCACATGAAACGGACCGCTAATCGCCTTGTCTCCCCGGTTTCGTACTTGTGATCCACAACCCTCAGACGGAAAGGGCAGTATGGAATTTTTTCGTAAGTCGCCAGCATTAAAATGTATGCATGGGGACCAATTTAAACACAGGAAAAAATAAATTAGCCCCGAACCTTAATCAATGTGCCTACATTTGGTTTTTACTTTGGTTTTGCTCTATGAAAATAAAGAAAAATTGCATCTCCAAAATGAGGAATACGTCCAGTGGCGCAAATGCAGCGGTTTAGCAACGCGTTTCCGCATATAATTTCGGTGCAGAAACCAGCAATAACTCTCGAGTGCGTCTTATTTCGGCCCGATGCATGTTTGCTATTATAAATCTAAATTTTAATATAATGAGTGCTTTAATTTTAGTCGACTCGGCAGCGGAGCGTGGCGAAAACCCGAAAAGCAGCAGCGCCCGCCGTCCGTCCAAAGAATGCGACTTTTGGCAAGTGTTCGCAGCGTCTTGCACATTGTGGACATGCGGCCATTACGGCCTGCTAATCATCCAGCTGTTCACAAATAACCGGCCGCGAAAAGGCTCCTCGAAATCGGTCGCGCCTTTACATAATGGCCGTAAAATAGGAGTTTTGTAGCCATCGCGAGAGTGCAAAAATACGTTTAGAGCCGTTGATTCGCGTCTTGGCCGCCGATCGCGGTTCGAAAATAATCCGATCCGATCGCTTTTTGTAAATCAAACATTTACCTGCCGCCATATCGCTGGCCAGCCAAAATAGCTTCCCGAGTATTTACAAATGCACCGCGCCTACACATTTCGGACTTTCAAAATAAATGTCATTTTTAAGCCCAGTCAAGTTCGAACTCGCCACGTGTAACTTTAATGAATTGTCAGCGACGTCGCGTTAGCCGTGACATCAAGATTCAAAGTATTTAAAAAACTGTTAAGATGCAGCAGCTCAGTTTCATCGAAAGAAAGTGTGTATTGGAACCTATGTATTAGTGTAGATATATCGAAGGCAATCGAAACAATTACGAAATTAAGAATTTTACACTCCATAATCAAGCTACAACTGCTTCGAAAACCCTTAACATTAACCAGTAAGACTTTACTAAACTGTGGAAGTCTCCAACATATCCATGCCGGAAAATATGTAACAAGCGTTAGAAAATATGATTTAAGAGGTAAACACCTACTGAATAGACGAGTCTTACACAAGGTGTTTACTTTAAAGCTAACGACCTTCAGTTTTAAAATACGACATTCTTCATAAGATGTGGTCGAAATAAATCTGCTTTTTTACAGAAAAGTAGTGATAGAACTGTATGCGAAACATACAATGAGAAATACCGTATGTGAGCAAAACAGAAAAGTAGAGTATCAGAATCATCACTAAGAAAATATAAAGTAGAAAATGCTTGATGAGTACTAAAACAGAAATAATATCTAATAACGTCGAATTGGTAATTAAAAAAAAGAAAACTAAAGAGAGCATGAGATGAATAGAATCGAAATCCGATAAATAAATAAGCAAATGCCCATCCAAGATCTAAGGATTAAATATTATTAAAGAAAATTATGGCAATGAAAATTGCTAAATAAACCACCGCAGTTGCTTTGATTCATAAAAACATTATAAACATAATCCCAAAGGAAAACAGCAGTTTTGACTTTATGGAAATAAGCGGATTGTATAAAAACCTGGGAGATATTGTTCATTTGTTTAAAAAGCATGCATAAGTACATAGTGTTTAAAATGTAGTCAAGATATAGTACATTCCAAAAGATAAAGAATCAGAATCACACTTGCTTGAAAAAGCATAAAAAGTCCTGACATTGTATTTCTTCAATAAGTAGTACTCTAGTAGCTTGGTAAAACTATATGCAGAAAAAGTGAGCAACAGGCATTTTGGGAAAAATACATAAACATGCATAGTAGAATTTAAGTAAGTTCATTTTGAAAATACAGAATTACCACTGATTTTATTACACTGTAAAGTCATACATTGTTTAGAAAGGTTAAAACAACCCTTAAAATTACAGTGCAGTTATGACAAAATCTGCATTGAGAATACGCAGTCGACCAAGAGTTAAAATCAGTTAAAAATTCTCGAAACCATTCAATCAAAAATGAAACGCTAGTTAGAAGCGTGTGAAATAGCTATCATACTAAAATGTAGAAAGTAGCAGTAGTATATGGGTTTCTTCTGGACATTTTTAGAGGAATGATATATGTCATCACTACAGGTCTTAACAGCCCATGGCTTCCATCTTCCTCTATCTATTGTCACCGATTCTAACCATTTTTCTTTGGTCGACCTTTATTTACTTCCCTCCTTCACTTAATGAAGGTGCACTTTGCATGTCTGAGGTTTGGCATGCGCATAGCGTGGCCCAGCCATCTCGGCCTTGTCCTTTAATCGCCTATACTATGTTTGGCTTCCCATACATATCCACCACCTCGGTGTTCTTAGTTTGTTCTTCTCCTCCATAATCTAGTTGTATCTTTAACCCTTCAGCGTTCTTGTGCTCCAGATTTCCAGTTTTCTGACATCGGTGCTATTCAGGATCCAGCTTTCACATCCATACTGCAGCTGAAAAAATATAATTCTGTATACGCGTAACTTTCTGCTTCTAGACACTTCCTTTAACTTTATCATTCTTGTCAATACTCTAATTGCATTACTCCTTTTTAATAACCCCTTATCTAGTTCCTTATGTTGCTGTTTCTTCTAGATGATTTTCATTCAGCAGTTCTTCAAAGTATTGTGACCATCTATCCATTCTTTCTTGTAAATTTCCTATCAGCAGTCCCTCTTTACTTCTATGGTATACTAAACTTTTCTGAGGTCCTTGTTACTCTTTTTGTTTTTTTATAGAAGTTTCTGATCTCTTCAATAACAAAGTAATTTTCCATTTTCTCCAACCTCTTCTTTAAGGTCTTTATTTTATTCCATCTACACATTTGCTCGCTCTTTCTTTCTTTAGAGTACATTTCCCCCTACTCTCTTAGAAGGCAGAGTAGAGGTAATATAATGAATAGGAGTTTTCAGAAGAAGCAACAACCATAAGAAAACCAATAGAAAACGATGCACAAAAACTGAATGACACTGGTGAAGAAGAAAAGACGACTAACCTGGCGAAGAATAAGGATATGAAAAGAAACTAGCGAGACGAATATTAGATGGAAGGTGGACATCAAGTAGGGAATCTGAGTCTAAACGTATCTAAATTAAACACACAAACAGCTTAGCATGTACGAAGTGCTTTGAGGAGGGAGCAATGAGAACCTTAGAAATTATAAAAACATATAGGCTACAAATCCTGGACCTTCAAGAAACAAAACAGAAAGACAGTGACATAATCAAAATTGATGGATACACAGTTTTTAATAGCGAGTATTTTGAAACCAGTTTTAAAAGAAAATTGAAAATCTTATGTAACTTCTTTCTCGTATAATCAATCGAACTAATCAGAGAGGGACATTCCAAGACGCAGCTAGTATATATTTGAATAGAATTCTGCTAAACATTACAAACTTACTAATAAAGCGAAAATACATACCTTAAAACACGCAACTGAAAAGCTGATTTCAAGAAAAATTCAAACAAGAATATAGAATCACTACTACTAGTAAAGCATTTTAAAAAATTAAAAAGATACCATTGAGCATAGAACAAAATATTAAGAGATTTAAATGCTATAACAACAAAACCAATAAACTGTGGTTCAGTTTTATGGAACCGGTATATTATTTCTTTTACGTAGGCACATCTGACTATTTCGTGAAAACTATTCAGCTTTAACAACTTAACTCTTCTGCAACAATTTCTTTTAATTATTACTGAAACAACTTTTTACCCTTCTTTTTCATTTTACCCTTTATGTTTTAGTCTCTGGTATTGATGGTTGTCTACAACACACAGAATAATACCTTGAAAGATGACGACAACCGGAACTGCTTTTTGTCTAAGAAAGTTGGAAAACCAAACAGTTGTAAGCTTAACAAATTCCGATGAAATACACAATGGGCATCAGTGTATAAAAGGATTTGGAAAGTTGTACTTTCACTCATTACATCGGCAGTCGCGTTAGCATTGCTATGGTTGTTTCTACCAATGTGTACTTGTATACGTTTGGAATATTAAATCAGTTTCTTCTTCCCCCGTACAATATATTATGTTTTTACATACTCAATAACGTTTCCATATTGCATTTTAAAATAAACTCATTTACACATATTACGAGTTATAATAAACTCCCTGTATATTATTAATTCCATTGCATGACGCTACTATGACATTTATAGTACCAATCGCGCAAAATATGCATTCGCTGTTTTAACGATTTCAGATATTTATATATCACGTCCACTTACATTTTACTGTTTAAATTGCATCACAAGAAATGGAAGAACTGAGATTATAAAAGTATCGTCCCTTAACTATTCTTTCGAGAATTTGTATATAACGGAAAAGTTTGAGTAAGGAAAACAATTACAACCAAAACACACAAACCATAAAGCGACCAGCACAAGCTATCATAAAACCAAGAATTTCACGTACGTAATTATTCGGCCTTTGACCTGCTATAATCTGAACAAGCTTGAAATAAATCATGCAAACAAGATGACTCAAAAGCAGCCCTTTGGAAAACCAACCTCAACACAATCTCAGATCTCCCTTATACATAAAACCCAACAATTAGAAATCTTTAGATAGAACGCGGCATAAGACAGTCGTCAAACAAAACCCGGAAGAGCAACTCATCCGGGGAAGATCGCAGATCGTGCTGATTTCCATAAAGCCGGAAAACAGACGAAAGATCTCCGCACCGGCACGTGTTGAAAAAACTGTTTACATATTTATGACATCCGCGAATGTGGCGACGGCTTCCTCCTTCATGTGTGAAATATTCGAACCTGGCAAGTACAATCGGAAAATTATGATATCAGAGTGCAACTGCGTCGATTGGCGTCACAAGACGATTATTTTTGGACCATATTTGCAATGCCCTAAGCTGCTGACAAATCGGTTGCGTTGCTGAGGATAGGTCTAAACCGCAGCCGAGTCGTGGGAGGCGCATTTTATAAAAATCTCGCTTGGATTTTCGATGTTGATGCGGACGCCTACGGTTTTTTGGGTTTCTGTAGGCCATGAAAACGATACAAAACGTTGGTGGCAAAATATTGTAGTCGCGATGAGTCAGAGTGAATCACTACTTACACTTCGGAGTCGTTTTCGAATCAATTTTACTACCTGCTGTCGTCATAGAGGAGATAATTGAAATGGTAGGTGTAAAAGCAAAATTTCGTAAAAACCAAAATAGTTGGATACAATACTAATCATTAATAAGAACACATACACCTTTATGTTTAAAAACCTATAAATTGGAAACCAGCTGTTAGCAAAATAGTTTCTTAATAATATCAAAATCCTCAATTCTAGTAAGCTCTGCTTAATACCGTTTACTTGGAAATTTCGAATAAAAATCAGCTTACTGATATGAATTGTTAAATAGCAGACACATATTAGAGCACTGCAAGTGATTCAAATATAATATATTAAACATACGCATCCACACATAGCTATTGGTAACATTTCAATTAATACGATTACGACCAAAAAATAAAAAAATGATTATTTAAGTAGAATTCGTAGAAAATAAAATAAAATTTGACTTACAGCTGAATTCCATTAAAATTGTTTGCAAACCAAGATGATAACATTTCAATATTCGCCTGAACTGTTTCTATGATTTTCCGATAACTAAATGCACGTTCAAAGTGACTTTCGAAGTAATATTTTAAGAATAGTACGTGATTTTTGTTGTTTTAAAATACAACTGACGAAGTTTTGTAGACGATTTAGCCACCGAATGGATTCTCAGTTTTAGTAAAACGGTCACGATATTTTTTCAAAATATTTTTCTAATCTTTTCGTTTCATTGTTCACAAGTTGTAATATTTAAAAAAACTTTAAAGTTATGGTCATACAGAATCTCTAAAACTAATTCACGAACCAGTGGGACTTCAATGCATTTTTCTGTAAAAAAGTACTGCAACCATGTTATTATCTTAGATAAAAAAATCAAAGCTTGCAATTTGTTTATTATGGGTTGGATTTCTCTAAAACGTGGTAAGAATCTTTTCAGTGAAATATTCTAAACCCAAGTTCTTCTAAACATAAAAAAGTTTCTAGAAATGCCTATGATCCGTAGATCTGTTTTGTGTAAGTAGTTGCTGCAATTTGTTAAATAACATCTTTGCTAGTTAAAAGAGGTTTTTCCCTTCCTGAACTTCTCGACAAATTTTCGATTTGACAAATAATGTTCTTAATTATACTGCTTAATGCAACGCTCATACTGACTCTAACTTTATTTTTTTCTAATTGCAGACTATTTAGATTACTTTTACGACAGGACAAACGAGAAAGGTTAGCCAAAAGCTCCGTCAAATAAATATTGCAATAAGACGCGCAAAAGGAGCTTAATGGAATGTAAACTGATGCTGTGCAGTTGACTATTATCTACAAATATTTACAAGCCGTTTCGGAGCAGCAATTTTGTGTAAGGGAAAAATAGAAACTT
Organism: Agriotes lineatus; assembly: GCA_940337035.1. Lineage (NCBI taxonomy): Eukaryota > Metazoa > Arthropoda > Insecta > Coleoptera > Elateridae > Agriotes > Agriotes lineatus. The sequence goes on along the minus strand of OW679194.1, from coordinate 23,032,267 downwards.
ATTATTCTATGTCAAATAATTATATTGAAACTAAGCATTCGATATTGGCGATGTAGATAAAATTTCATTATGGACAAATATAATGGCAACAGCATTTACTTATATCGACGAAATACAATTATCTCATACAAAAATAAAACTGTAAAGCAATATAAAGTACATGCAAACAAACAGGATTTGTATGTAAGGTTGCCAACAGGGGGGAAAGGGGGGGGGGCTGAGATAAAGGTGAAATCGTTTTTTTTCAGAATATAAAGATACAAAATCTTATTTTTTCTTTTTTAAATTAATTCTCGGCCTTAGTAAATAATAAAAATTAAAAAGAAAAACTTTCTTTGGAAAATACAAACTTCTACAACACATCTTATTGATACTTAATATTTATTGTTTCACAATTATAATATAAAGGACAATCTTAAAAATTTCAAATTTTGTAAATGAGTAGACTATTAACAGATAACTTTTTTCTGAAAATTATCAACTTTGCAAAACGACTTAATATATCTTTTACATTTCATAACTTAACATTTAAAAAAAGTTATGTAGACTAGTAAGAAACTAGTTTTTTATGGAAAAAGTAATATTACTTTGTAAAATTATATATGCTGCCTCTTCCTATGGATTCTGCTTTGGAGCTTTTAAATACAAGTAAAATTTTGGGCAATCGATGCATCTATGAAAGATGAGTTAACACGAAGAATTTTAATGAAAACCCAAAGAATAATCGCAATACCCGAAGTCTTCGGGTCAAAATGACAGTTCACGAACTTCTTTATACATCGAATAATGTCGGCATTCATAGCTGTTGATTTGTCTATGAAGTCCAAAAATCCAAGCTTTTAAACAAATTAATTGACAGTGGGCAGCACTGTATAAACGGGTTTGAGAATTTAGTCTCTTTCCCCCACTATATCGGCAATTGCATTAGCCTTATGATGGCCGATTTCACAAATTTATATTTGTATACGTTTGGTTAGCATTATATTGGTTTTGTTGATGTATTTCATATTTTATTTATTTATGTATAAGTGAAGTCACAAATTATTTTTTTATCAATATACAGAAAAACATCATGAATAGTAAAACGACAAAAATGTTTAGAGATTGGCAGTTGTACGTATTTACTTTATTTATTGTTTCAGCAAAATTAATTGTTTAACAATGCGCCTTCAAATAAAACAATTAAACTAATTTCATGGCACATAAACCTCACGCTTCCAATCCTAAGAACCTTTATTTAAATAAAAATTTAAAAACCTGCCGAGGCTTCTTTTTAAAAATATAAATCTGACAATTTTAATTTTTTATCGTAGTGTAATATGCAACAACAACAACAAAGCGATTATATTGGTGCCATCTTCAGAAATAATCTAATATTCGCATCTAGCAATGTTCTACATTTCTTCATTCCCTTTATCTTAATAATGTACAGCTCTATATTTCCAGTAAGAGTAAAGCTTTTCCTATAATATCATTGCCATCGAATGCTTTTATTAATAGAATATTGTAAATGCATCAGTGTTTATAGTGCAAGGATCTAAAATTGTAAAATACCGAAGCTTGCAGAATGACCTCAAAGATTTTCTATTAACATCGTTTCGTTGCACACGAAGCAACAGACATTTAAAAATTTACAGTTGTTAGCCATTTAGCCCCCGTTTAAAGCAAAGATATATGAGTTTTCGTAGGAGGTAAAATTTTACATGACTAGTAGTTTCTCCTACCGTGACATAAATTTTAGTGCTCATTAAAGACCAATTATTGCCGTAGATAATTTCGGGCGCCAACCTAAAAATACTCCCTAAACCTAGGGATTTGTTAAATATCCACATCTAAGAAGCTTTGTTCGAAGCATTTAAAAACTTTTACATCGCCAAGGAGGGATAATCAAACTATTAAATTATTTTAAAGGTTTAGCTGGAGGAAGCTTCAATTGTGGCTCTAATTGCAGTGGTAAATACTCAGATGACAAAAAATTAAAAAAAAAACAGCGTCTGGTCCGGGTCGGTCAGATAAAACAGAAGCTATTAAAAAATCAATAGCACAACTTAAAGCATTGATATTTATGTATAAGAAATTGTCTTTTCATTTTTTAATTTTACTAAATTGTTATTAACCTTTAGAGTAACCAGTTTCAGTATCCTACATTAAAATCTGTCCACCTTTACGTTAGTCAAAATATAGAAAACTTGAAACAACCGAATCCTGTAGGATTCTTTTCGGAAAAAGTAGAAAATAAACGAAATAAGTGGAAACGTTTCACAGATTATTTGGTATTTTCGTAACTATAGAAATCTAATGGATGTTTTCCCAATGTTCTTAATTTGAAAAATAGTATTCAAACGTACAATTAACTCATTTTCGCTATTATTGGGAATGTATTTATACAACAATGTACTTTGGAAAAGATAAAAATAGGCCATAGAATAAAGCCACACCCAACAATGACTTCCATGTAGGAAAATGAAAATGCACCTTAATTTCGAAAACAAAGAAACTTTCAAGCTATACAGCAATGTCATCTCAATCTTTTCTTTTGTTTTAAGTAATGAATATACTAGAAGATTTTAACATTTCAAATGCCACGACTCAACAGAATATAGAGAAATGAACTACTTAGTATTTTCCACAAGGAGTCAAAATGCCGATTCTATTGAAGATTTTGTTAAAATCTACTAACGCTATATAAAACCGCAATGTGTCCTTTAGAAATAGGTACAAAGAAGTTACGATATTATTATGTATTTAACCCCAATTAATGTATCAATGTATAGTAAGTAAATCGTTTCAAATTACAACGTTCTTGAAAGTGTTGAATGCTTCTTGCACAATTGCGTCAAGCGTCAAGGAAATAAAATTGCAATTTTAAGATCACAAATCTTTAAGTAAACTGATAATATAAAACTATGCTTAGAAATGTTTATAACTTTCAGTTTTACTGCTAGGAGAAGCCGCTTTCTTTTGAGGCATATTTTTAAAAAAAGTTTAGCTCTAATACAGTAGGACCTACTTGCAAAATAAAACATATGAAAGAGAAACAGCATTCACCTTTATGATTCTAGTTTTATGTGAATTTCGTAAGTAAATCTAGAGGAAATTGTGCATTTTATTAATGACAGATTAACCAGCTGGACATTCTTTGTTCTGGTATAAGAGCAAAATTAGCTTGAGAGCCTTCAAAAGCCATTATTATGTCAGAATTATAAAAGCTTTTCCACAAATCTCCGAGATGATATCACCAGCATTGTCCCCGATTTAGAAAACAACACCAAAGCAGCCCTGAAGCCAAACACACGCAAACAGCATCCGCCGAGATAAAAAAATCTGGAGCAAGATCTGCGCGCTCGTAATTTCCAAAAAGCTGTCAGATTCGCCCTAAACCTTTCAGCGCCTGCTAAGTCAAAGAAAGAAATCACCACCTTGGACTTGTCGCGCATGGCGTCCGCCCAGTCTTGGAAGAACTCCATGGCCCATAGCGCACTGAGGGTCCCCTAAGAAGAAAATCCGCTGCAACAGCGCACCTTCACCACCACCAAGTCCCGAAACGCACTTTAACAACAAAAGACACGGCGCTCTCGGCGGTCGCGGCGTCTCGACTAAGCCACTAAGCCGTCTCCAAGATTTCGGATACGCATTTTCGAGGTATATTTTAATATCAGCGCCTCGCTTCGACTGCCGTGTGGTGGCACACCTGGGGCGGCGAAATTTGCCATTTGGGGCCCCAGCACGGTCCTGCGAGCCCTTGCTGAGGCCCTTTTCAGAGCTGTCGCCTGAAAATAGGGCAGAGGTTTTTTTATATTTGCGCTATTCTGGCGGCGATTTATTACCCGCCGCTGCAAGGGTACGCTGAAAATACTATCGGCCTTGGTGGTGATTCACAAACAACTGTTATCACTAGCCACCAGAGCGCGTGGAAATTCGGAAAAGTTGCAGATGTCGACCGCTTCAGCGGTGACACTTGCTGATGCTGACTAATTGCTTGTGCTCCACGTGCTAATTAACTGGATCTGCTCTATGTGAGTGATTAATGTCGGTGCTATCAGAAGACTAACCAGGAAGTCGTTGCTTATGGTACCGTAATAAGGCATACTTTCGTACCGCTGAATTACTGCGTCCGAACGCTTTTTCAAAGTGCTGGTGCGAGGAGTGCGGAAATTGTTCTTCCGCTGCTGGTCAGTACTAATGGCGTTTACAGATTAATGAAAACCCTGGAACCAAATCAAATTTCGTAGCTAAAGTGATAGTTAACTTTCCGATTATATATTAGAATAAGCAAAATAACAAGTAAAAAATAACGACCATATTTCTCATACGTATATACTTGTTTTCGTTTTGAAACACAAACATGTTTGCTTCATTTATTTACTGTTCACAATACACTAAAAGCGATGTTGTTACTTTTACAATATTACCATATTATAATATTGTAGAAATTATAATCTTTAAATTTCTATACCAAATTCCATAAATTGGAAACGCTTTTTAATAATAATGATAATAATAAGAGTAATCGGTGATCCGTACGGGAACACGGAGGCTCTCTGGAGAAGAAAATAGGAAAACACTTAAATAATAGAAGTAGATTTGTAGGAACGTTGTCAAGGTTCCTAAATGCTAAGCAGATATCGAGAAATGCTCAAGAGTGTATAAAACTCTGATGCGACCAACTGTGATATATGGTTGTGAAACGAGGGTCATAACCAAATGTATCGAGCAACGTCTGGGGATATGGGAAAGAAAAATACTTCGGAAGATATATGGAGGAGTAAAAGAAGTGTGAAGAAGAAGGACTAATCGCGAAATGAGTGAGCTTTTTGGGAAAGACAGTAGCTGTGTTAACAGGACACATTTGCGGTGGTTAAGACATCTATACCGAGTGCCTGATAAACGGGTACCCACAACAGAACTAGAAATAGGAGAAATCGTAAGAAGAAGATGAGGAAGACCCAAGATTAAATAACTGGAAACTGTGCATAAAGGCTTGGAAAATCGAGGTGCTGCCACCGGAAAGTGATGTATCGATACAAACGAAATAAGAAAACCCGGCACTCGAGAACGAGATAAGCGTATGTACAAGGAACAGTTGTTCTGCAAATATGCAGCATATAATATGTAGTTATAATATCATTCCTTCATAATCTTTAGTCTCTTTTACATTTCGGTGTTGAGTGCAATTCATACAGCGCAGGAAGTGAAATTGAAATGGTTGGCATGCGACTTACATTACGCCCATGTGCCCGCATCCAAACATACCACATTGAAAAATCATAAATCCAACTCAAAGCTAGTGTTCAAACCCATCACTACTGCGGGAAAATTTTCGGCTACGGCTAAATTTGAACCCAGGTACACCTGATTGCTAAACAAGCTGCTTACCCATTCAACCACTAGACGGCTTAATAATAATATGATAGTAATACTATTACTTCGGCACAACCTGCCGAAGTATTACTTTCGGGCTCGATCATTTTTACTCATTTGCAAATTTTTCCACAAACACTCAAAATTGCCAATTTTCTCATTTTTATGTCATGTTATGTATATTCAAGCAACTTCTTCTAGCATCACGATTTAATTGTTTGGCGCATTTCTGATTTCATATGAAGCTCTTTCTTAATTGTTAAAATAGTAAACGGGTGTAAATTCAATGATAACACAACTTGACGTCCAGTGAAAATGGTTTTTAGGGTTTATTCGAGTATACAATTGGTCCGTTCTGGAGAGGCATCCGCGATAGCTTTTTGGTAAGCACCTTTTGTGTAAGAAAGGCACTTCAACCGCAAGTTGTTTTTTACTTCCTTTTAGGATAAAGGAATTATTGAATTCACCCCAAAAATTCGAAATTGAGTTTTCAACAGATCTTCACGTTTCTCAAAAACTAAAAGAGGTATGGCGTTGAAACTTCATATAAGTTTTGTGGACTATGTAAATGCGACAGTAAGCTTTTGAAGAAAATCGAATAACCGGAAGTAGGTGTTTACTCTTGTGATTTTTCAGTTTTTTCGATTTTTTCAGAAAGGGCTCTTTTTCTATTTTTTTTATTAACTCTTGTTTTAAATAGAACACCCAATTAATTAGAACATTTTTGAATTCAGCTTAGAATTTTAGAGAAAAGTTGTCTCTTGAACTAACGCTCTATTTTGTACCGTGTCTTGGTGTCGAATCGTTGGTCATCGGCCGGTTTAAACCTTCCTGAGATGGTTTGTTGAGCTTTTTGGATTGCTAGCTATGTCAGGCTAATGCAGGACAATCGATTAAGGCATATTTTGACCCGAAAACTGGCCAGATGAATTGATTGAGTGAGCACATTATTGAGTTTGTGTATATATTTTGGCAGATTTTTCTGGTAAGGCATTTTATTCTATGGTGGTAAATTTGCTAATTTGAAGTGTATGTACAGTCTTCACCCTACGGGCTAAGCTGATTGATTCGACTAGAATTAACCTCGCTGCTCTTGAATGGAACGAGAATTGCCCAAGAACCGTGTCCACCTACGTGCAGGCATAAGGGGCTGGAATTAACGTCGCATCCACCTCGTGCTGCATGTGCAGTTCATGTCCAGTTTGGGGGGTTTGAGCCTAACGGCCTTATATTTTATTTAATCTGTATAAATTCATATTCAATCGATTTCAAGTTACGGTTTCACCGTTTTTACCAAATTGTGTTGTTTATGTGCGTGTGTAGATTTAGCGCCAGCTTAGAGCTGAGTGGTTTAATTCTGGAATAGATAACGTCGCCTTGTACGTCGAAAATTAGCTGAGTGGGTGGCTGCACCACTTCACGTTTGTTCCCTCTAAATATCGCTCATGTTAAGTTTGTCGGCTGGAAAAAATTATCCTAGCACATCATAGTGTATTACAACTACCATGCAGATATCTAAATGTGAGGTTATTCGCGATATGAAATTAAATAACCAAGTGTGAAACGCAGTAACGTATTAGCATTCATTCAGCCCACGGATTGCATCAAAATTAACCGCTGTGGCTGTTTTAAAGTTTAAATTAATCCAGTTTTATTAAATTAGCATATATTTACTCAACAAGTGCTGCGTTTCCACGCACACTGTCTCAGGTACTAATTATAAAAATTGTGATAGTTAATTATGTGATAATGTATTAATTACATAATATAGTATTGTTTATTGTTCGTTGATGCCAGTAATTGCAATCGATTTTATTCTTCCCTATTCTTAATCTATTATTTAATTGAATCATTATACGATTTTTTGAACTATGGGTTTCATTGATTATATTGTGTGTTATTTACCTTTGAGCAATTTAATGGTTCGTTCGCTCAAATTAAGAAGGGAACATGAGCCTGAATCATTTGGCGCCCCTATAAATTAGATCTATTAGTTTTGAAGGTCAGTTACAAACCCCCTTTCCGTGAGTCCGAGTGCATGTTCCGACTCAATATCGGCAATTTATAATGTAACAATATATATTTTTGTTGGTGATTACGCATTATTATGGATATGAAGGAAATAATCAGTAATAATAGGACGAGAGGTCAAAATATTGCCGACAATAATTTTTGCGATTCAGATACGAGTTTCTGTGGCGACGAAAATAACGACGAGTACGAGTCGTCATTTTCTAAAGCCTAGAGTTGACAATTTAACTTTTAAATTATTGAAAATGGTCAACAAAAATACTCCTAACACTAAAATTATAAATCCACAAAACTGGTGGTCTTTGAATTGTATCCATAGTAACCGATCCTAGCAACATTCTTACAAACAAACAAAATAGTTGTTAATATTTTTTTAATTTCCTAATGTCAAATAGTTAGAGACAAAATTGTCGCTGAAATAAAGCTCCTCGAAATATTGTCAGTAAAATAATCGTTAAATTTGTAGTTTATTTTTAAATTGAAAAATGTCATTGGTTGACAATGACACCAGTTAAATTGTCAATAATAATTAACAATTTATCTCACAACTCAGTTTATCAGTAGAAATTAATATGTTTATCCAGTGTACTATATAAAACATTAGGATAAGGCTCGTATTTACGGACATGAACTGTAGATCTTTCTGAATAAATTGATTTGCAGTACGTTAATAGGTGTACATTGAATAAGATTAATTTAGATTCAAAAATTTAAACTTACTGTTGTACAGATAAGCATAAGGTTAGCCTTTCCTTTCTCCACACATTTAAGATATAAAATAAGATTCGCCATTTTTAAAATGGGAGAGATGACAATAAAAGAATAATTTTACCTGATACAGTTTTTCCTTATGTCAAAATTATTCACATTAATCAGTTTAGATCACGTATTTTGTACACTATGCTGGAACATATTTTCACTAGAAATTTTTTCTTTGTATGCCATTTTTTACAAAAGCTGCACATATGTATTTATACTTAATTAGCACCTTTAGATAGTTTGCGAAACGAGAACAAGCCCACATGGTTTAACAATGGTTTAAAGTTACTTCTAAATCCAAAGTCTATTTACGCGTGCACACAGACACAAGTTTCTAAAAAAGCAATATACGATGCAATAAACTGAAACTGTGCATAGCTTAGTGAGTCGTTACTTAGGTTTATGCGGCGAAAATTGATGGGAAGGCCTGCTGCAAGACTTCTCTGGATATTAGTTTATTGGTCCTCTCTTTTGCCAGGAGAACCGGCATAAAGGAGCGAGTGAACCTCAGTTTATAGTCTTCAGACCAGGGCTATTTTAAGGCATCGCAATAAACGTAGACTTAAATTAGAAAATAAATTACTGTTTTGTCTGGTTTCAATATCCTTTCGGATATAAATACCCCGTTTATAATTTCAGCGGGCATTTTTCCTAAATCCGCCTTGCCAGACGGAGACGGAACGTGGAAGTTGGGCAATGTTTATATCTTTTCCAACGTCAGATAGGGATTGACAAGGACTGCCTGCTCGGAAAATATACAAACGTGTGTCTTAAATAACTTTAGACCCAGCGCATTTTGGACGAGTTTCTTTCTCTGTGCGAAACAAAGTAGGGGTAAATATAACGAATCTTTTATTTCATTCCATAATAGAGATATTTACTACTTTTAAATACATCTGCCTCTTTGAAAAAGAGCTACTTAAATGGTGTTCGTTAATATGGTTAAATATACATAACTTGAACACTTAAAAAAATATTAGAATGACTTACAACCTTTTTACTTCCCTCGTCTAAAAGATGAAGGAAGTATTGTAATCACGAAAAAATCACCTTCCGAGATTTCTTCAGATCTTCACGTTTCAGGGTCCTTAAACGACGAACAACAGGTTTTCTCAATTCCGTCTGTCTGTTTGTCTGTCTGTCTGTCTGTTTGTATGTCCGTCTGTTGGCGGTATAACTCAAAAAATATTTATCGGAGAAAGACGATATTTTGTATACACCTGGAATGAAACCGGGAAAAGTTCAAACAAATATATACAGGGTGAGCACCTTAAAAAATAAAATTTTGTTTATTTTTCATTCAACTTAGTAATAGATGCAGGTAATAATTTGTACATAGTGCAGGCTTTATTTTTACCAAAAATGGGAGCCAATAGATACAGAACAACTGTTTTACGATACAAAAACGAGGCACAAATTAGCGTGTTACTAAATATAGCTGAGACGCAGGAATTCGAGAGGTCGGTTCTTCGTGGTGCAGGTAGAAATTGCCAGTCCCTTACAAATCCCACAAGACGTTGTGGGCTGCACACGCGCGCCGTTCGAATTCGACCACCGGTAACGTTTTTTTTTTAATTTGAAAATTTATTTAATTTATTAGAAACGTGAAGATATTTTTACTCCTAACTTAATTTGATTTTTAAAATTATTTATTGTCACGACGTCGACGAGGGAAGTTCTGGGTAAAGCCTTTTATACATTTTTTTAAAATAAAATAAATGATTATTATTGAAGAATACTTTGTTATTGAAGAATGAAATCTAACTTTATCATATAGTAAAACGAAAGTTTTCAAAATGTCGATCCCTAAATATATCTTAAGTATTGAACTTCTACCATCAGCACGAAAAAAGAGAAAGTTGACAGACTGTCCATTGTGCATTTTATATCGAGAAAGAAAGAAATATATCTTGGTTAATCCAAAATGTTACGAAAAGGTACAAGGAGATCAAAAATAAACTTGATCGCGGGAGCTATTGAAAACAATAAATCTTACCTAATCTGTAGCATGCTTTTTGTTGACACAGAACTGTCAAGCTTTTTTGAAGTTTAAAATTCATTTTCAACTTCTTGTTTCGCCGATCCACATGTTATTTTACTGTTACCTATCAATTTAAACTATAAATTTGATCTGAATCACATATTTTTGCATATACCGAGTGGTTGGTCATACCTCTGAACATAGGCAATTTACATGGCTTATCACGGTTATCCATATTCCTGCTCACCATTTTTATGGAAAAAAATGGTAGTGGTACTAAATTAAAGAGAATAATTTTCCGCTTCGTTTAGTATTAAAAATTTATTGGATAATGCTAATTGTGCATAAAAATATTAATTTTAAAATTTAGATATTCGCAAATATGGGCGGTCGCGCTTCCCAAATATGAGTGGCCGCGCTTGTTAAATTATATTATAGCTGCTTCACTTGCATTTAAATGTACTAGCTCTCAGTCTGCTCGATTCTTACTATAGTTAGTGTTAAGTTAAAAAACGACAGCAAACGTATATTTCTAAAGCGACAGTCACTGGACTTTTCACTTTTTCATTCACTCTCATAAAACATATATAATTACGTATATACTTAGTGTTAATGTATAATAACGGATTGCCGAGATAACGTTTAATTTTTAAAAATCCAGCAAAAATAGAAGTTGTATCACTGACTTTCACTTCCCTCGTCTAAAAGACGAAATCAGTATGTATTGCAATCACGAAAAAATCACCTTTTCTTCAGATCTTCACGTTTCAGATTCCTTAGGTGACGAAAAACAGATTTTCTCAGTTCGGTCCATCTGTTTGTCTGTCTGTCTGTTGCCGCTATAACTCAAAAAGTATTTGTTGGAAGTGGACGATATTTCGCATACGGATTATATGCCACCCTGGCAAGAAACCGAGAATATATATATTAATTACTTTTATTATTATTTACTTTTTACTTATTTACTTTAATAAAAGTAATATTTTGCACATTGCTCAGGTTATTTCCCTTGACGAAAAAGGGCATATTTTGAACCAACATATACAAGGTGAGCACCTTAAAAATAATAAATTTTTCATTATTTTTGCTTTAATTAAGAAATAGATAAAAGTAATAATTTGCGCATAGTTCAGGCTTTGCCCTTGACAAAAATGGGATCCAACGGATACAGGATAAATGTTGTAAACAAGGCCTAAATGGGCAAGTAATAAGTGCGTTATGTTTAATGCAGCCGCGTCGCACGGAGGCGAACGGGCGGACTGCTCGCGGGCTACTGGCAAACGTTGAAATCGCATTCGTAGGCTCGTTCGCGGGCACTGCAGTTCGAATCTTATTGCTGGTGTATTTTTTTATTTGAACATTATGTAATTCGCATTACCAAGTGTCTTCTTTTATCGTTTTAGTATTATTAAAAACTTTAAGGTATTTTTACCCCTAATTATCTTTCACTTTAAAAAAATTTTAGCGTCACAACTTCCACTTGCTAGGGAGGTTCTGAATAAAGCCCTTTACAGATTTTTTTCTAATAAAATAACTTTAAGGGAATAAAATATTTTTTATGGGGTTTAGGTCGTGTAACCGCAATTAACAGCAATACTTACAGTCTCAAAAATTCAAACGATAATTTTCTATAATTATTTTAAGATAGCTGATAAATACTTCAACGACGTTACGTAAATGAAATATCACGAAACTTGTCATGAACTACAGCAAAATAGCTCTAACAATAAAGTTTTGTAGTTTGCAAACAAATGTTACCTACATTTACTTTTGTATTGTACCTACAGAAAAATATTTCTATAATACTACGTACATCACCACATTTGACATCCTGTTTCTCCAAAATCATGTACTAACGAATAAATAATTATGCGATATGAAAATAGAATCTTAAATTACTATTTAACAGCTAAAAAAATTCTAAGCAGGCGAAGACATCATTACCACGTTTTGGAATACTTCAAACATATGTAACACTTCTGCTACATTCAACGTCAATTGCAAATTCTAGCGCACTATTTCACAGCAACAACTAACAAGCGGCTCACGTAGTATTTAATCGGTTATATAATTCCAGTTTGAACTTGGTAATACGTGTTTACAGGTGCAGAACATTTTACTGAAGGCACAATAACGGATAAATATACATAATGCAATGCAACGTAACAGTTTTCTGCACGCATAAATAAAGTTTCGAAAACTATAAATTGTAAAGACTTCAGGATTAACCGTTTAATTCGACCTAGAAGAGAATAACAGAAACATTCGGGGCGAGTATTCTTTCATTGTACCCAATAGGAATGCAGAGATTATACTAGAATAAATTTTTAAAACGAATTTAACACTACTCAAAAAAATTCACGACCAAATAGAGGCTTACAAATAACTAAATTTATTCATTTTTATTATTCAACGCAGAGATAAACTAGAGAGATCAAAGTTTCATGTAGTGTGAGTAGGAGAAGTTACGTAGATAGACAGATATTAAAATATCGTACACGGAAGGAAAAATCTGAACATAAATACGTTTGTATCTCTGTTTTTCATTTTAGAGAAAAGATTTCTTTGATATAACATACCACCTATTGTTTCTGATTTTCAGAAGCCCAATATCTCACCCTCAAGATAAAAAGTGCTTTCTGAATGTTATATAGAAGTAACTTTTATAAAATAGTAACCACTTTTAATGTTTAAGTTATTTTTTTTTAAATAATTTAAATACCTTAAAGTAGTTAAGGTATTCGAAAGTAGGTAACACGAGCATGAAATAGAAATTGCAACCAAGCTCCGACGTTTGTTTTGAAGCTGTTTAATAATGAAAATAGAGATAGTCATTTCGTATGTTTACTATAAGTAACATCTGAGCAAATGGAAACGAAATCAAGCTTGGCTTAGAAAAAATTAAGTCATTTGCTCTATTACTTCTGATGCAGATGTAACGTTGTTTAAGTGTTGGTTTTTATGTTAATTTTCAAATAAAATTTTGACATGACAGTCGTTGACAGTGGTTTAGGTTATGTATGTGTATTTAATTCTCGAACATCAACGTAATGTGAATTAATAATCGACTATTATTATTACTACTATTATTATATGTTTCAATTTTCAAAGCCAAGCTTGATTTCACATGCTCATATGATATTTTCTTTAAATATGTAAATTAATATCTTTAATTATGATTTAATTATACCGGGTCACTTTTCCGATATTCAAAAGGTAAGAGGTGTATGAAAACTAAAAAAAAATGTTTTAGAACTAACGTTAGAGAGAAACGGATGTGTTTATTTGTATTTCAAAAAAAAGGGAGCTGTCTTTCAAGTGCCCAATATTTGTAACATGTAAACTACTACCGCAGAAGTAAATGTATTATCATTCTCAACGTGACACCTTTTCATCGTCATCGATCGGGCTTACTACCCGTCATCCTCCCCTTCATGATACATCGATAAGCCCTTTGTGTGTTAAGTAGCAATTCTGTCCGAGTGGTTAAGGCGTCTGCCTGGCTATACATAAATCGGATTACATTTGGGAGCGTAGTTGCATACAGAGTGCGATATTTTTCTCTTTGCAAATTACTGTAGTTCACAATACTAATTATTAGTGTCTAGTTGGACTGTTTCACTTTATAACAGTATTGTGGTAGTTTTACTCACATTAACCTAATCTACCAAATGTGATTGAAATACGCATGATTTTGGATTCCGCATTTTATCGAAATTCGTCCTTATCGTTACCGCCTGTGCAAAATTATGTTCATAGAAATTTATGCCAGTGACCACCAATCAGTTTAAACACTTACATGTTTTAAATTTTTGTGGGATTATTATTAATTTTTGACGTATAGTTTATTATGCAAAGTTGTTCTGTTTGATGTCCTCCGACTACCCTTAAATTTAATGACAATATTCTGTCATTTTGGTAACAAATAAAAACGAACTTGAATAAAAGAATATTATCACTATTTTCAATAACGAGTATAAAGAACGAGATACTATATTAAGAGATCAAGTTAGCATTAAAACAAAAAAAAAAAGAAGAAATCGCAATAATACCGAGATATTTCGATGCGAAAGATTGTCAGGGGGAGAAAGTAGTGGGACTCTCAAATTACGATTAAAAAGTTAAAAAAACAGGTTGTACTATAAAAATCTCATATGCGAACACTTAACGTTCAAACCAGCAAATTCAGAATAAAATAACAAACAAACGATCAAATTTTTGAGATTGTAAAGCTCTTATTAATAGCATCGAGGGGAAATGGAAGTCAATTTTAAAGGTCATAATTTCAAGTGCGAAATAAAACTTTATTGCAGAAAAGGAAAAAACAATAGCTGGTTAGCAGAAAAAATCTTGGATCTTATGGAACATCGGAGAAACATAAAAAAATGTAGCAAGGCATAGATAGATTCGTAACACAATTAAAATAAAATTACAAAAGCTACAAAGGCTTGATTGAACGGATAATCCAATGAAATATAATAATTTATGGACGAGCACGATGCATAGACCTTACATAAAAAGATACATCATGCTTGTGGAATACAAATATGTAGGTCAAGTAGCATATAAATTAATATAGACAACAATGCTTAAATACTACTAGAAGTAGAGGAAAATGTTATATCATGGCGGAAAAATTTAGACCACATTGAATCTACAACCGAACCCTCAATCGCCTAACACAAAATTATCACTGCGATAAAAAAATAAAGACAAGAAAGCACCAGGGCCCGATGAAATATATTAAGACATGTTTAAGCTCGCATGAGAAGAATACTTAGTTAGAATCTACGTCCATGCCAATTCCAAACGAACCTACTGTCAAAATGTGGGAAAGATGTAGGAGTAGTCACAGGTTAAAGGTTTTCTTGAAAGATATTCATAAACGCGGGCACCGTAAGATCGCAAAAAGTATTAACCAAACTCAATTCGGGAACAGACGTGGATAAAATACAGTTGAAATATCCTTCAAAACTGTCGATTAATTTCTGCCCGACCTTAACTTCTACTTTGTTATACTTTATTCATTTGTATCTTCCATTTCTTGCTCTTTCGCTCTTAGTGCCTCAAACGCTGCTTCTTTTATAATTTTTTTATATGTTTATACGTGTCTGTGAGGTTATCGTATCTAAATTCATTAAGTTATTGGTTCAATCTGTTACAGTACAATTCTTGTATTGTTTCATCTTGCAATAAGTGTATTTTAAGCTCTTCCCGTTCGTCGCCTTGATCTTTGAAGTCGCTTCAGCTTTAATTGTATTTTCCTTGAAACCGTACCATGGTAATTCCATTTTTACTAGCAGTAGTCGATGGCCACTTCCGCATTCTGCGCCTTTCATCACTCTTATGTCCTTTATTCTCAGTTTGGTATCCTTTTTTATGATTATGTAGTCGATTATAGATCAGTTTTCTTGTCTGTTGCAACCATATATATTTGTATATTTATTTGTAGTGGTAGTACCCCATTGCCATTGCATGGTGCTTTGCCGAACGTGCCCACTATATTATCATTTTCCCTTTTACCTATCCTTCCATTTAGATCGCCTCCAAATATGGTTTATTGTTGTTGTTTTCCCTTTTCCGTTTCTTCTTTCAGCGCTTGCATACAATTTTCCATACATTTTCAGGGTCCATTTTAGCATTTTTTCATTAATGGGTTCCCATGTCTAGATCAGTTTTGCATATGTTTTCTTGAGTAAGATTCCTACAACTTCCTTTGGTCTCTTTTCCTTTATGCAAACAACTTTAGAATTAGTCGAACATCGCCAATTGGTATATTTTGGAGATATGTAGGACTACCAAAAATACAGATTATTGCAACTTAGTCCATTTGACGGGAAGAGAATACCTGAAAGACATGGAATATCCTGATTGGTAAATTTACGATAATGGATCAATCCAACATTCACAGAATTCTTCCAAACGGCTCTGAATAACATATCATATCATATTGCTAACGTCCAACGAGAATCTGGCACAAAGACAATAAGTATAAAGAACAGAGAATGTTTAGTTTGTAAGGTTGAACTGGATATTTATAAAAATAAAAAACGTAACACATGAAGTTTACATTATTGTTGTAACTCGTTCATTCTTTTTTGCGCTACCAACCTATTTTTACTTGTTTTCGGATTCGTTATCTCTGACGATAAGGTCAACTTTCCGTATTCTTGTTGATTGGTATGACAACAACAAACTAACAAGCTCTTTATGAATATAACGGTCCTTCTACTGTTGTAAAAAATGTTTTATATTTAGTTACTATAGAAACAACAGTCACGCACTTTCGTATGCAAGCAATATTTGTAATATTCAACAATGGTGTTATTTTTATTAGTTGATAGCACGAAAAATATTATACAAGACTCGATCGTTAAGTGCCTCAGCAGTCCTCATAAAATAGCCAAACTTGGCCCTTCGGGCCTTATTTTTTTTACTTTTTCTCGGCTTGTTATAATGCACTTGCCGATCTTGTAACGTAATACACTGTAAAGATATTGCAAAAAAAAAGGACAAAGGTAAAGGTTATTTCAATTCCCCCAGCTGGGGGCGTGCTGCTATAGGGACCTGCCGTCCCTCTCCAGCCAAGAACGGGAAACTCGGGATGGGTGAGAGAAAGGAGGGGTGGAGACTGGAAGAAAGGTCCGGAAAGGTGAAGAAATACTACCCCGGCATTCACCTCAGAGAAGGTACTCTGTTGACTCAGGAAAACCACCTAAAAACCTGAATCAAGGCAGACGACCGCGGGAATCGAACCCACGACCTCGCGAATGCTAAGTAGGCGTGCAATGCACAGATATTGCAATATTATGCTTAGTAGATATTTAAAATAAATATTCTTTACATCGCAGCTGTTTGTTATCAAAATCTCTCACCTTTAGCTTGCAGAAACCTATTCCTTGACATGTCATATTGACTTAACCCAAGATATTTATGGTCCGTCATATTTATCTCATTCCATTTTTGCCGCACTCCGAAAGTTTGCGGCGGACGCCTGGGCTTTTCAGGCTTCTGCCACTGCCTCTAATATTCTTCCAGTTGTAAGCACCGATTACTTGTAAACGGCACGTCCTGCTATACAACAATATGCAGGTTGTTCAGAGGCATTGTTTTCAAATAATATTCCAGTAAAATGGTTTGCTTATTTTGTACATTTTAAATTTTACATTTACATCTTACATAAAAAATAAAACCATGAACTTAATGATATATAAGTTTAATTTATTTAAATTGTAGTAACTTGCCAATTCAGCTAAAATGTAAAACGTAAAGAGATGGCTGTTCTGCATTATTTTATAAATGCACTGCCATTCACCCATTAGTGCATCAATGTTCTAAAAATTGCGTGTAGAGTTGCAGTCCGTTCTAAATACAAATGCACGGAAAAATATTACATGACCCACATATCTGTTTGTCGTCACCCATGCCAATGCAATGTTTTTAGCGGTGAACAACGAAACAAGCTGAAAATTGCCAAAATTTCTTAAAATACACAGCTCTTAGCGTCGCTTTGTTGTAAGCCCGCGTTGAAGCCAGACGCCGCTTTTCCTCAACTTGCTATTTTCGCAGCAAAGGGAGGCAAATCAACTTGCAAGCATCGCACCAAACGCTGCTCTAAATACGCAATAACGTAAATATCGTTGTAAAATTCCTGCAAGACAGTTATGGCCTCTCGACGGTACATCGTGTCAACGCCTCAATATCTAAGGCTGATTATTATAGAGCTATATAAAGTGCAAGTTTTACTCCCGTGACACCTTTTTGGCCACGCTTTGCAATACGTAGATTTGGATATTTATTTTGTAAACATGACAAAGGACGGAAAAACTTTAATTTGTGAAGTCCCGGCGCGCGTTATTCGACTAAAACATGGCAGAGCACCAAATCATCATGATGCATGTATTTCTTTGGTTAACAACATGAAAGAACTTGACATTAGAAAATTCCTATTTTCAAGGCCTCTCATCTAATATAGTATGATCAAAAATTAATCTCATCTAGTATGGCTATGGAATAGTTCCTAATTTATAAATGCAACTATAACTCACTTAAAAATCAAATGTTAGGTTTGACATTTAAGTGTAAACGTAGTTGCATTCATAAATTAGAGAAAATTCCATAGCCATACTAGATGATATTAATTTTTGATCATATTTTATTTTCTGAGTAACTCGTTCCTTCAGTCCTCCTAAAGGCTACATTCGAAGATATAAAAGTCCCATTCTGGGCTAGTATCCTACTTGGTTCCAACTAAAAAAATATTTACAAGCACAGGTCACAGCAGCCAAAACAACAAGAAAGCTGAATGGATTTTTCCTATATGCCTAAACTTCTCGACAAGTTCTGTGTCTTCGCGATATTTTTAAACATGGTAGACAGGGCGGAAGTCAATTAACTTTTGAACGATGGAAAACCCGTCGTCTTAGAAATCCGAAATATATTCGCGCTCTTCGCTTGGTATTAACTGAGCACGAGTTGGCAAGTTATCGCGATTCCGGTATAAATAAAAATAAAGAATAAAACGCTATTATTAGTTCCTCAAAAATCGCGAAATTATCTGCTACAAATTGGCTACTTGATTTTATCTGATGCTGCTGGCACTCTGCAGCAGGCTGGTTGGAATTCGGCCTGAAGGGCAAGAGGACATACGTCAACACACAGGGGGGCTTATTGTTAAGTTATATAAGACGGTAGGAGCCAATTGTTTGAAAATATAAATGAAAAATATTGATCATATATTATCTCAATGTTTCCTGTAATCATGATATCACGAAGGAAACGCCAGAAAAATGACGTGCGATCTAAAATCGATTTTTAAAAACTAATTTAATGAAAAACAACATTTGATATGGGTCTTCATACTAGAGCCATCTATTTTCCAGCAATGATAGTAACCAAAGTGACAAACCAAGGAATGAGATGCTTCCCTCCTTCATGCATATCAGAAAATACACAAGACACGCTCATATAACAGCAGTTCTGAATGACGTAGAGATGACTTAAAATAATCAGTTCACTGTTAGTAAATCAATGCGTTCTTTCTTGTCTCGAAAAATTGAAAACATGTTTACATCGAAGAACAGTTTATGTTATCAATTGCAGTATTTGAAGGATCGTTAATCATTTCCTACATTCACCTGTTTTTAAAATGCATATTTGCCTGTCTAATATATTGTTTGGAATTATATGGTAATAGTAACCCATTATCAGTTCTGGTCTCCAACATATAAATTAGGGCTGACAAATGGCTCTAGCCTGGTAGCCCGATATTAGGGGAGGAGGGGGTCCAGTGTGGCTGGTTAGCCAGCTACGTATTTAAGATGAACAACAAAAGACAAACAGCGATTAATACTTTTTTGTAAATAAATATAAATATTACTATTGTGTCGTCATTTAAACTGACCTATTTTATTCTAAATCCTGTAGAGCAATAGGCTGTCCTTAACCTTATCGCATGGTAAGAAGCCCGCCAAAGATCTCGCCCTGGATATCCTCTTCAGGATGTGAGGACCATACCTAAGCATACCTTTCGATTATTTTCCTTATTATTAAGTAAGGTGTGTAAACTGATATATAACCATTGCATAAAATATATTTCTCATCCGCTAGACTTTTGGAAGGAATAGACAAGTATTTTTTAAGAAAATATAAATGATCAAAATAGAAACGCTGTAACAATGTAGCAGATATAGTACAGAGAATTACAAAAAGAAAATATCGAACTAATTGGACACGACACATTAATCGAGTGGGCGGTTTAAGAATTCCTGAACTGGCTGTTAAATATAGACTAGCAGGACGCAGAGACATATCAAGGCCTACGAAAAAATGGTTAAAACTACTATTGTGAAGATGAAACAGTCACAAATGCCTAATTAATGTTGCGAAGAAGACGACGTAGAATCAAATACAAAAATAAATTATAGTTTCTACTGACAATAGTAGAAAATCACTGGAAAGAAGAGAGCGACTAAAGTTAAAACTAAATAGCAACGATCACCTGGGGCATCAATCGTAAGACACCTAATCAGAAATAAATGGAAATCGTGGTACAGTGTCACCGAACCCGTGTATAGAGGCAAACATAAAAATTAAGTAAAATAATTACATACATATAATTATAAATAAAATTCATGGTCGTAAATATTGTAAATAATTCAAGATTGAAGTTAAATGTTTTAATGTTTTCTTCTTTTTACCCCTCTAATGCCCATTACTGACCATATGCCTTCCTCAGTTCCCTACATCATTTCCTATCTTGAGCTGTTATTATCCAGGACACGCCGACAGTGCGTTCATATCGTCATATCAACGTGTTACAGATCTTCCTCTCGGTCTTTTCCTTATCCAAGGTCTCCACTGCACGACCTTTTTGTTCCATCTCCCATTTTTGATTCTGGATATGTGGATTTTCACTTCAGTTTGCTGCCTTTTGAATTACTTTAGTCACTTTTGTTCTTTCACTTTCTGTCTTTCAATGTCAGTAAACATCTTCTTTACATACCTCTTTGGGTTATTTTCAGTTAGTTAGCTGTCTGTCTTGTAAGAGTCAATGTTTAAAGAGCCGTATGTGACTAATGGTAGAACACATAGGTCTAATTGTGGTTACCTGGTGTGTTGTTCCTTGTCTCTGAATGGATATTCTAATAGTTTTTAATACCTATTTAGTTTTTCTTTGAGTACCTGCGTATCAATTGGGATTTTGGTTTATCATTGTACTTTTTTTTATTTTTGAACCGACCGACGGTCACTTTCCGGTGTTGAAGGAATTGAGTACTGAGACATCTTGTACAATCTTCTTGGTGGATGATAATATATAGTTCATTACAAGTTAGACCATCTAGACTTGTCCATGTCCATCTTCCGTAAGACCTCGAATTTTTCACTCCTAGTCCATCCCTTCCTATACATCCCCCATATTCTGATTTTCCTTTTTCAAGAATTACGTTAAAGTCAATAATTGCCAAATGCCAAACCGTAATAATCCTTTTGTCATGTCTTCATACATGATTTCAATTTCGTCAACATAGTGAGTCGACGTATAACAAAAGGTTGCAATAAAGTCATCTGAGAAGAAGAAATAGTTTACAATGAAAATCACTTGCTTTTTGCATTTGCGTAAATTTTTCTTTGCCCGGTTCCTGGCTGGTCAAAAATTTTAACACTTAGTGTGGTCGTAGTCTCTTACATTCTTTCGAAGTTTTTCTTCCATCTAGTTCTACAATTTTGTCAATTTGTAATTATACCATATAAATTGAATATATTCAGTTATTATCTTATATCTTCGTTTCGTTTATGACCTCAGAGTGAGATATAATTTATAATATTTAAATTTTGTTATTCAGAATCTGCAAGAGTGTTTTGTTGCTATCAAATTTGAAAATTTATGTAGTTCTTGAGAGCTGTTTTACGTCATATTTGTTTTGAAAATTGTTACAACATACTTGGCAAAACAAGCGATATAAACATCAAGACCATTTTCTGCCATAATAACATGTTGAATTTTAATGCTGTGCTAATTTTAAAGCTGTACAATATTTTCAGGTTATTTATATTATTATTCACTAGTAATATAACAAAAATACTTTCTATCTTTACGTCATTTCTAGTATTAAACAAACTCAGAATATTTCCTAATTTCTTAAATGTTATTACAATTCCATTACAAAAATGTCATGAGACCAGTTAGTGAGAACCTTTCCTTTTTACCCTTTGCACGCACACATTACCATGGTCCACTGTGGTTTTCCTTTTTATATCCTTCGTAAACTTGCGTTATAACATGTGAGCAAACGAAAATGAAATCAAGATGGCTTTGAAATATTTGTTTGTGTTGGTGGCACTGTAACTTTCTACCTAACCTGCTAATCTCGAATTTGACATAGACTTACAGTGCCACCACCACAAACAA
This sequence comes from Agriotes lineatus, assembly GCA_940337035.1. Lineage (NCBI taxonomy): Eukaryota > Metazoa > Arthropoda > Insecta > Coleoptera > Elateridae > Agriotes > Agriotes lineatus. The sequence continues at coordinate 23,010,224 of OW679194.1, read as the reverse complement.
ATATTTCAAAGCCAAGCTTGATTTCATTTTCGTTTGCTCACATGTTATTCAAAGTAACGTACCACCTTAACGCAATCATAACCGTGATCAATACTTCCCGTAATAAACGCAACGGAACCTGGTGATACGTCCTAAATGCATAATACCGTGCAGCGTTCTTTCTTGGTGGCAAAGAAGCAAGATTAAATGTGTTTCTTGCACTTGATTTTGTTGGTAACGGACTTCTTCCAAGGTATTTTCTTCCATGTAGCCACCATAAAAAGCAACGAGAAAGCGTGCTTCAGCATCTGCGATATCCTCTGGTTTGGCATCATGATGTTCGGAATGGGACGTTTCGCCGTCGCCTTTTCGCCGTCGCCATTTCGCCGTCGCCGTTTCGCCGTCGCCGTTTCGCCGTCGCCATTTCGCCGTCGCCATTTCGCCGTCGCCGTTTCGCCGTCGCCATTTCGCCGTCGCCGTTTCGCCGTAGATTATTTTACATTTCCGACTTAAGAAAACACTTTTTCACTTATCTATATCTAAGCAAAACATGGAATCAAAGTTTTACATGTTTTAAATGACACATGTTCGAAATATTTAATAGTTGTTGATGGTAATGAGCATACTTGTTACTTTTTGCTAATCCTTTTATCATGCACATTGTGGTCATTATAATGATTTGGATTAGAAAATTCCCTTTATGTCCTACCAGTACATTAATTGAAATTAATGACACTATTTTAAGGTATCTTAGATACAAAATAAAGCTCCAGGGCAATTATTTTCTTCATAAGAACACTAGAGTTATTATGAAAAATTAACAGTATTTGTTTCCGTGGATACAACTTTATTATGCACCACTGTCACAATGAAAATTAATGACAGCTCAGCTAATGTCACAAATCTAACTTAGATCAGCTAACTAGATCAATCTTAAATACTATATCATAGTAATTATATGAATTGAATATGAATATGAATTAGGTAAAAAAATTGGTAGGACATAAAACCTTGAAGGCACCACGGGCATTATTTATTTATTTATTTATTTATTTAACTGTTAAAGACCATTTCTTTCATATACAAGTACATGATAAATAAGAAAATTTATACCATATGATACAACAATAGCGAAATAAGCAATTAACATAATTATAATGATAATACATACAAAATACTACACAAATAAGCAATAATAAGCAATTAACTTAAAAAATAATAATCTGAACATAAATATAAGGTGCCACATCTTACTAATTCGTGTTTTGGCGTATAAGCCTTCTAAAAGAACTATATAAGTGGGAGAAGAAATCGATCTCGCAATCATTACCTATTTTAAGAAGCTTAGGTATTAGGAGCATTTAGCGCATACTTTTGGCTATTGGAATTCAAGTTTAAATAGTTCTTTTGATCTAGTAACTCGAGTAGGTACTACAAAATTTATTTTTTCCAAAATCGTTGCGCAATCCATCGAGCCATTTAAGATTTTAAATAATAAGCAGAGGACTAAGTTATACATCACACGCAACTAAATGTACTAAATTATGATTAACATTATTTTTGTACGCTAAAAATCTTAAAAATTTGTTTTGAACTTTTTCAATCCTATTTATATGACTTAAGTAGAAAGGTTCCCATATTAAGCTTACATATTCTAGATTAGAGCGTACAAGTGAACAATAGATGTTTCTGATACTATTAGAATCAATAAAATCAGCAGTATTCCGTCGTATAAACTCCATTAATTTCAAAGATTTGTTGATAATATTACTTATATGCTGATCAAAGTCAAGTTTTGAGTCAAAAGTGACACCCAAATCTACAATATTATCAACAGTAGGTAAGATAATGTTATTTATAGAGTAATTAAAATGAATGGGATTTTTTATACGATGGAAACGAATTGATTTACATTTGTCGATGTTAAGGTACATCATATTATTATTACACCAATTGTAAAGCCGGTTAATATCCATTTGCATTCTGGTACAATCTCCTATTGAGGAAATGGGTGCATACATTTTTATGACCTAAGAGCCCGCGATTGTTGTACACACCTCGGGCCAAAGGCCCTCGGTTAGTACACTAACAATCTTGGGCTCTTATTTTACTCATAATGCCCTTGGTACCTTAATAACTATTATGGTAGTATGGCCGTTATGATGATTTTAGTGATCAGCTCTTTTTTCAAACTTTACATTTTTATTGTGTATTGATGTGAGGTAGGTGATTTTCCAGTTGAATACTTCTGAAATGGGTTTCTTTTATTTTTTTAAAATTTTTTTAATTAACTCTTATTTGAAATAGAACACCCACATCCGGTATATTATTACATTTTTGAATTCAGCTTAAACTTTTAGAGAAAATTGATCTCTTCAACTAACGCTCTATTTTGTACAGTTTTTGTAGTATTTGTGATTTTTGAAAATTTTTGACAAATGCTTAAACATTAAAAATCAAATTTTTTGCTAATTATAAGATCACTGTACAAGAAAGTTGTGTGCATGTATCACACCAGATGTTTTAACTCAACTTCAACGTGTTACACCTCGCTTATTATACGTTTTCGATATAAGTTGATTAACGTTTTCAGCTTTATTTTGAAGTGTTCTGTGTATTCCTAAAGTTTCCCGAAATAAATTTGAACCACCCTGTATATATGTGACTTTACAATTTAAATATTACTGTATACTTACTGTTTAAGTACAATAGAAATTATTAAACTTATGCATTTTCTTCCGGCAACGGAGTACAATTAGTATATTATTAAGTTATATTATTAAGTTAACAAAGATGATAGTTTATAAGCAAACAAACTAATGTCCAAATAAATAAAGTGAAGGTTGCATTACATTAAAGTATAAAAATAAATTAAAGTATAATTATTTGGCGCTTTCAAGTTGACGGCGAAATGGTCGACGGCGAAACGGCGACGGCGAAGTGGTCGGCGGCGAAGTGGCGACGGCGAAATGGCAGACGGCGAAATGGCGACGGCGAAACGGCGACGGCGAAACGGCGACGGCGAAATGGCGACGGCGAAATGTCCTAGACCCCATGATGTTTGACTATGCCTATAGTGTCATTGAGTCTTGTGCTTTTCTGGACAAGCGAACAAAATTTTGTTTTTCCTTGGTTGTAGACGCACGACGTTGTGTCACAGCCACTAAACGCATGGAGAAACAGAATGTTCTCAGCTGCTTTTTCATATTTAAAACTATTTGCAGAATACACTCTTTCGACAATTTTGCCTCTTCCAGGTTAGCGAAGGTAGATGTTGCTAATACCGTCAGCAGAACGTCTTCTCCAATGGCGAAGCATCAAATGTTGAGCACAAAGAAATCGCCGTGTTGACAATCAACACATCAGCCTCTTCTTCAGCCTGCTTAACTGTAATACAGTAATGTTCGAATGTTTTTTACAGCATCGAAATCAGACAGAATTTATTGTTTTCGTTTGCTAGAAATCGTTCTTAGGAAACTAGAACCGGCGTTGTTTCATCGAAAATAACATCCGCAGACATCTGCTTTTTCGATTGGCGAAGTCTTTCTGCAGTCTTGGTATTTTTTTGTCACCATCAAACGGATATCGGTCAAAAACAACGACTGCATGTGCGAGTGAGTATAAGTGACTTATAGTTATAGTAGCATTCATAAATTAAGAACTATTCCATAGCTACACTAGATGAAAATAATTTTTGATCATACTTTGTGTTTGTATTTCTCTATAGAACGTTATTCTGATGTATAATAATATTACAAACAATATAGTGTAAGTTGTTCTTACAAAATGTACCAACAAAAATTGAGTTTTAACGATATTTTGGATAAATGTTCAACTTTCAGCCGCTGTAACTCGTTACATATTACACTTGCAAAAAAATTAATAAACAAAAAATGTCAAGAATCTTGGCTTATTTAACTTTATATTGGACTGTTTGATCAACCCTTGCGGAGCTATTTGGAAAACATCAGTTTTTAGCACCTTTAATCCAAGATGCCGACTCGCGCGGCGCCCCTCCAAGGTCTAAAACTTGGATTTTTCATTAGGTGCCCGACCTAAACAACCTATGTAAAAACCGTTTCTACTCCACCTTTTGTTGAGCAAAAGCTTTTTTTTATCCCTGCAGACTGGACTAAGTATTATTTTGCTACTTTTGTTTGTCCAGGTCGTTTGCTTGGTAAAGTTAGTTAAAGATAATGGATAATGGGTTCAAATGTGGTCGTGTAGGAGGTGGGGGGCGATTGATTTAAACTTGTTAGTTAAGTTAGCTTTATTATAGACTCTGCTTTAAGTTATAGATTCAAGACTATTGAATATTCTGTGTAATTGGATGTGGAAGAGCATAATGCGATGTTGAAGTCGAGTGCGACCCATTACCTATATTGCACATTTCGAAGCTGTAATTGTGCTTTCGTTTTAAAAACTATATATTACATTAATCGTCCAATTAGATATACGTTTTACAGATTGCAGATAATTAATTTAAAACGCTCATTCACTTTGTTAGTATGAAGTTAAATTCAAGGGAACGAATAGGAACCGCAATGTGGAGAATTTAGATGAAGATACATTTCGAGACGTTGCAAAATATCTGTCATTACGCGTCATAATTTCTCCCCACAACAAGGCCAGGTCATTTTATCTAACACCTCGAGCAAATCTCAAATTTGTCTGCTGAATTAATGCACGCTGAAATATTTTACGTCCGCGGTTGACAGAGCTACCTAAATTTTAGAATACTAAGCTCCGGTCGACTCGCCGCAGCAGCAGTTTGCGCTTTTCCCCGCTACCGCGAGATGCCGCTGTACGCCGGAAAACTCCTAAGCGAATTTTCCAAGAGGTTCTTCCGGAAGAAGCAAACATTACCGCGCTGATTTTTTAACCTGGTAAAACTTTGAATACGCTACATATGCTTTGTAAATTATACAAACGCAAAAATGAGTAGGCGCTGTGCATTAACAGATTTCGCCCACGACTGGCGAAATTCCAGTTTTTATTTAGTTTTCAAATTCGGTAATTCATCTCTGCTCGGGCGTTTTTATTTTCGCACAACATGCAGACATGTAAATATCGCAACTGCGAATTTCAATTACAGAAAAACAGACGGGCACCGGCGCACTGGAAATAGTTTTCGCGCCACAATTTATTGTGTAACGACAAACGCCAAGCAATTCGCCCACCAAGTGACGTTTTAAAGGTAAAACACGCAATTCTTGCGACATCACATCGGGACAGAAGCTGGTCTGGCGAAAATTCAAATTTGCAGGAACAAAGCCGACTCTTCCTGAAATAGCTAAAGACGCGATTAATTATCTTCTCCGCATACAGGGCCTTTGTCTTTCACGCAAGAGATGGTGAAGTAACGAGTTAGCATTCAACTGCACTTTTGTGCTAACAGTTTCTACATGGCCGCTCAGCTGCGTCCGCTCTGCTTCACGAAAGCTCCAGAATTACAATTGGGCATTAAGTGTAAAATTTTGTGTAATTGTATGCTAATTAACGAAACACCGCAGGCCGATCAGCGGATGCTGCAGAGGTTGCATGGCCAGATTTAAATTTAACGTCAAAACCGTCTGCAGTGCTCTGAGGTTTACTTCAAAAATTTGTTGGCAGAGTTTCTGTATTTACAAAAACTGGGAACTTAGAGCCAAAACAGTATTCGTTAAAATAGAACAAAACGAATACTAGCTACAAGGAGCTTACATGAAGTTATTGACTAGTGAAGCCAAACATCCGGCGTAAGGATTGCTAACCTTTTTATTATCTCTTTTCTTGGAGAAAAAATTGGCAAATATTAGATCAAGAGGTACAAAATCAATAACTTACAACCACATAAATATTCTTCAAAATAGAATAAAATTATTACAGCGTGTTACTAATTAAAAATTAAACCAAGGATCCGGTGCAAGTATTGCTAACCTTGAAATGAGACTTTCTGTTCAAATTTAACGTATCCACGGAAGTGTGAACAAACGCCACATTTCAGTTTGGCGACCAACGTAGGGCTCGAATAAGGGTAATTATTTGCTAAAGGTGTTGTCATTTGAAGAAACAGTTAAAAAACTAACAAGAAGAACCAGAACGTGATAGGAAACGCAGAACTCGGCGAGTTCAAACAGGAAAGCGATTGGAATGTTGCTATAAACATGAATAACGAAATTCTATAGGCCAATAACGTCCATACAAGAATTTATTGATTTATTTGCTAATTATTTCGGGGAAATCAAGTTACCAAAAATAGATAAAAACTATACGGAAAGGTCGGATAAATTAGACAAACAATAGGCGTCGATAAATCAACAAACTTAAAACAAAGCCAGGGGGGATATTGAAACGAGATGTCTTGTTCAAATTTAACATATCCACAGAGGGCTGAACAAACGCTGCATTTTATCTTCGAGAGAAACTTAAAATATATTACATAAAATGATACGAAGCAATAAAACACAGTAGTCTTCTCCACGTACATTTATTAACAAAGCGGCATGTTTCGAAGCCGAACTGGCTTCATCTTCAGGCCAAAATGATCATTGGTAATAAAACAGGTAAAAACCACGTGTTCCAAATTGTAGGTTAAATTGAGGTTAAGCGCTGAAGGCGAGATAGTAATAAAAATTCACAAAGAACACCACATTGGGGAAGAAAATTAATTCAATAGCCAGTAAACTACGTTATAAAGATCGTTGTACTGGTTATTACAACAAATTTAACAAATAAAAATTACAACCAGTAAAATAGCACCATTCTCTGACGGAGAAGGCACTAAGAATCGAAAGAAGACTACTGTGTTTTATTGCTTCTTATCAAGACACCTCCACTATTAGCATGATGGATCACCTCCCTGATAAAGTGATACAAAACCGAGAAATTGCCAACATAGTATTCGTGAAAATATCACAATACAAATTCTAGTTACAGGGTGTTTACATAAAGTTATTCATTGAAAACTAAGCTAAAAATCTGGTAAAGAAATTACCAACTTCTCCATTACTGCTTCCTTGGAGAAATGTTGTTTATATTATGTGTAAATTGGCACCACATTTAAAACTTGCAGTTAATAAAGTATTCGTTAAAATATAACAAAATAAATTCTAGGTACAGACTTCTACGAGGTAAAGTGGTACAAAACTGAGAATTTAGAACCAACACGATATTCGTTAATATAGAATGTTACTGATCAAAAATGAAATCGAATATCAGGTGGAAGTGAGCATTACTAACATTTCAATTCACTTTTTTGTTTATAGAATTAGAAATACTTCAAGATACAGGAAAAGTAGTTTCAGCACATATTCTTTTTTCTAAGTTTCTTTTTGGTTGCTTTGCAAACAATATTAAATTTTTAGCAGTAAATTTTTGTGTCTTCGAAAATATAATTCAATGGGTATTTCTTCTTCCTCTCAGTTCTTGTCTTATAGATACAATTTACTAATTGATTTGGGTTTTACAATTTGATCCTCGAGTTTTAATTTCAACTATCGTGACTACATGGGCACATTTGAAAGCCATCAGTTACAATAGAGACGGCAAGAGTTATTTTACAAAATCTTAAATCCAACATAATTACAAAGGGACCGAGTACTCATAAAGTTAAAAGTATAGTTGATATCGAAATAATCTGAAATGAATTCACTTGCGAAAATGTCATAAATAAACTGGCAGTAACTTCAACGCATGCATGTCATAATAAAATATATACTTTAGTAACCACCGGTAGTAGATGGTACAGGTTACAACCGAACAGAAAAGATAATACACAAGTGATATCCCAAATAAGCCATTAGGACGATAAATCAGGGCACTAATACTTCATTACCCAATACCTACTACCTAAAAGTCGACAATAATAATAAAGTAGAGTGCACTCCAGACAACCTAGTTAGTCTACGTATTGAAACAAATATATACCGATAACAAATAAGCATAAATAACAAACGGTACGTAATATGCTGACAAAATCAAACTAATCAAAACTTTCGGGGGCTGAAGGGGCCCCTATCGAGAACGTTACTACTTGGTAACCACATTCAGAAGCGTTACGTAAGTTACCAACATCCAGCAGAGCCCCATACTATGAGTGCAAATCACATGTTGGTGATGTTTACAACTAGCAGCCGTCGAACTTGGTACTATAACAACAAAATGTAAAAACGTACCTCGGGTAACTGGTCGCAAAACATCCACAGCGGCTGGATGCTCAAAACAGCTACAAAACGACACTTTCCACAGCAGGCAAATGAACAAAACTCCGGAACCAATGCGAAGATAGCTGCTATAGTACTTTAGAACGAAGTCAAAACCCATGTGCTTCCACGAGAAGTGAGGTCATATTACTAAATGAAAACGCATCGTCGCAGGGGGAAAAAGCCCTCGGATGAAATCAATGCCAATTACGGCTTCCAGATCACGCAGCTGATCTAATCCGTCATAAAGACTCGGAAAATTAACTTCCAATAACGTCGCCTTCAAACCCCTCCATAAATAATGAATGCAAAGAAATTCTAGACTCAAGTTTGCACGAGGTACACAAAAACCATGCTAATGAAGCGACCTGCAACGACTCAACGCCTCTTAACCCTTCAAAACACAGGAAGCGAAAGGGCACGAAAACTACCACCCTGTTGTAGACGGAACAAGTGAGCGCCTACAGAGAAAGAACGGTTGCGACAAAAACCACTACGCGGTGCATTCGAAAAGTATTTCAATGGTTAGACGTAGCTTTTGGTCCAAATAATACAATTAGCCAGGTTCCTAGTCATTACGCATGATCTTCAATTAAGCTTTTAATTCTACTGGAACCACGACTAAAACTGAGTTCGACTTAAGAGCAAAATGTTGTATAATATTTACTTCTCCATAAATACTAAATTACAGAAATTTAAGAATTTTACTATTTAAAAAAATGTTTCTGACTGTCGAGGGATTACGCTGTTCATAAGTTATTGCAAAACCTTTGTTACATCAGTAAGATACCGCACCTCGGTTATAGTAAAATCGAATAACTCTTCTGCTTCTTCTTCTTCTTGCATGTACGCTAATTAGCTTGTTTATTCCAGAGAGTCTCTCCTTCCCGGTGACCTTTTTCCTCTGGGTCGTAAGTCCCTTACCATCTTCGCAATTATAGTATTTTGCATTCCTGAGACATGTTGGTTCCATGCATTTCTTCTCACTTGAACCCATTCTCCTATTTTCTGGATAATGCATCTTTGTCTGATATCTTCACTTCTTACACGATCTGGTCTAGTAACTCGCTCTATTTTCCGTAGTTGTTTCATTTCTGTAGTTTTGAGAACCTGTTTTAACTGTGTCCGATCTTGTCTCGACGTCATATGTTAATGCTTAGATATCTGTTTGCCTATATGGTGATACAAAGTGATTCTTTTAAGTTAATTGCAGTGAGCCATGACTAAGTAAATCGTCTGCAGTCAGCTTTAGGTAAGTGCTGGCATTTGAAATTTGAAGAATATGTCAAAAATTGAGCATGACAGCTGAGATTTTTTGGAGATTTAAATGATACGATTACAAATGGTACTTTAGTAGTATTTTATTAACATAATGTTAATATTTTATTTTGAAAATTTAGAGTAAGTGCTCAAAATGCCCGCCACCTTGCTCAGTACATAACCTTGCTCTATTTGTCAGAGTTCGGAACACATTTTCTAGTATCTTGAGTAAATTATTTAATTCGTTACATTTTTCAGTTATTCTAATTGCAAGCTCATTCCTATATTTCAGTTTTATAATAGTAATTTATTATACAAGACGATAAAGTTAAATTTTATCCACTAGAGAATCGTTTAACGTCGAGACGAAGTCGAGACGTTAATGATTCAAGAGTGGATAGAAATAACTTTATCGTCGTGTATAATACAATATTTTTTTCTATAGCAAGAACTTTAACAATTTCAAAAGAAAATAATGACAGTTAATCACATTTCAAAATGTCAGTAGCTAGATTGGGTTGCTACGATAATACGAAGCTGTCATATTTAATTTAAACAAAAGTTAGAAAATTAAATTACTTTACCGGTTTCAGGATATTAAGCCTTTGTTTACATATACAAAAGTGGGCTGGTAACTAGATCATAACTTATCTGTAGGGTAATGGAATATTACCCTACATGGCAACCATAACCATATAGCAACCGATAAACTATTGAACATATCACGGATGTTATGAATAATAACAGCCTCAGATGTTTTAAAATCCTCGCTCTACGAGCTCGGATTTCAAAACATCTGCGGCAGTTATGATACTCATAACATTCCTAGATATGTTAATAGCTATTATCTATCCTTGATGTTAAAGTGCTACGTTATCTACCCTTGCTGTTAAAGTAAAACTTGACCTTTTGTTTTGAGTTGATAAAAGCTCACTTTAACATGTGCTATAGAAAAAATTGAATTTTTTAGCCAAGATCAAATGCAGAAGTCCAGTGGCGTCAAATCGCAAGATCGAGGTGGAAAAAGAGTCGGCGTATTACTGCTTATTAATCTGTCTCCAAAGAATTCTGGGATAAAACCTAAATTTTCACTAGTGCAATGCAGCGGTGAACCATCTTGCTGAAAGTAGCCCTTCTGTAATTCCTGATCGTCCAATTGATTGAAAAATTGTTGTAAAATTTCATGACCGTACAGTAATACAGTAATAGTTCCTTGGAAAAATATCGGTGCCGCAATTCGTCTTCTACGAATGCCAATCCAGACTCCAAGTTTCTGTGGATGAAGTGGTGCCTATCTATAGGAATGTGGGTTTGCCGCAGTCCAAATTCTCATATTTTAGGAATTCACGTATCCTGATAAGTAAAAACATGCCTGATCCGAAAAAAATTTCTTCGAAGCATCGTCATCAGGAAAACTATTAAGGAACCATCGACAGTATTGTTCTGGACGGGGCATATCTGCATGTAATATTTGATCTACAGAAGTTACACGTTAAGGGAAAAGATTTAAATTAGTTTTTAGAAGCTTTCTGGTTGTTAAATATGGCAAATCAACTCGCGAAAGACGTCGAATTGAAGTCAAAAGTTCTTCGCCCATAATTTGCCTAGTATTTTCTGCAACTTGTGCAGTACGTACCGTTGGTCTACCGCTACCTTTTTTCCTGGTAACAGAGCCCAGGGGCGTGCTGGCAGAACCAATGCAGGCCGGGACTAGAGAGCAGAGCAGGCCAGGCCCAAACCAATTATTTTTATTGAAAATAAATGAAAAAATTCTTATTATAAAACTTTCACCTAAGCAACTTCTTCGTCAATTATTATTGTTTCTAATAATGTGAGGTGTCCCATTTAATTCTGGGTGGCACCTAACTCCATTTTTTCAAACAGAGCATCCTGTTTATATATTTTTTAGATTACCTGACGAAAATAAAGGTCATTTTCTTTATGTTTTCGATAGACACCTTTTCAGAAAAAAAATGTTTTGCGAAAATTCAGACAGAAACGGGGTGTTACAAGAAAATTCATATCATACGATCTTCTGTGTTATACTTAAGGTTTTTTGCCTATGCCGTACCCATTTTTTTATAACAGCTTCCTAAGTCTACAAGAAAGGAAATTATTTCAAATGAAACACGGTGTAAATTTTCCATTGTGCGGGAACGTCTTTTAATTTGTGCTTTAATTGTTATAAATTATGTTCTATACCTAAAGTGAAAAAAATCACACGTTTCATTTCAAGAAATTGACATTCTTGTAGTTTTGTCAGGCTGTTACAAAAAACCTGGATATGGCCCTTACACCATAACACACCCGGAAACCTTTCGCAAGGTTTCGTTATTCTCTTATCAAAAGATCTTATGTGATGAAATTCCTTGTAACACCCCGTTTTAGCCTAAATTTTCGAAGAAGGTTATTTTTTCTTCTGATAAGTATATACTGATTTACGGTATGGAAAAACTTGAACAAAGTGACCCTTATTTCTTCCAGAGAATCTGAATATATATATGAACAGGAGGTTATATTTGAATAAATCAAGTAGCCCCCAGAACAAATGGGACACGCTGTATAATTAGAAGAAATTTTAGGTGATGTCTTCATCATTGTTTGCAATCTCTTGTTGGGTTGATTTGTTTCCCGATCACGCCACATGTCCATTCTCTTATTGGATTCTTTAAAGAAGACTGCAAAACTGTTCAATAGATTGAAAAACGCAGGGGCTGCAATTGGAGCCTGGCTGGCATCACTTAATACCAAGTTTAACACATGACTGTAACACCATACATGAGAATTTTCACATAACCAAGCCGTAAAGCCATTATATTGGCCTCTCATATTTGCTGCACCATCGGCGGCATTTCCTATGCAATTTTTGACATTCAAATTATTGTTATCTAGGACTTTCTGGACTCAATTCATGAAGCCTTGTCCTGAAGAATCATTGCAACATTCTACAGCAAGCAGGCATTCTTTAATATCATCATCTAACACATATCGAATAATTATGGAACATTGATCTTTAACTGATATATCTTGCGTGGTGTGAAGTTTCACACAAAACAATTTTGCTTTTCTGATTTTAGTTGCTAGACTATCTTTAATTAATGAGGAAATTGTTCGAATAATAAGACCTATGTTAAGTGATTTTGACGTCATTAAACTATCCTTGTTATCAATTCCACGATTGGGTGTTATTGGTGCATTTAAGCTGAAATTATTCTATGTAAAATTTCTGAAGACGGCCCTGCCTAAAGTTCAACCCTGGATCTTAAAGCTACATTTTAAATATAATTTGGCCCAAACAATGATGCGTTCACGGTCCGTAGAATTCGTCCCGTAAGCGTTCTCTTTTTAAATTCAAAACAAACATAGATATTGTAATTCCTTTCTTGATAAATATTCCCCCTTTCATATATCAATTGCGTTATGTTTCGCGACTGCCCGGCGTCGTAATCACCACTTCTTTAAATTCGTATGCATCAAATCTATTCTGAACAACCCTTCCTTGTTCCACGCACAAAGAAATTAGGCTCTGGGATTACATTTGTTTTGGCAATAGCGCATTATGCTACCCTTGGACATTTCCTGTTATTGACTTCAACGCCCGAAGTTCGTAAAAGCTGACCTTGTAACTTAATACTTTTGGGATTCGCTGGTTAGCCAGGAATTCTTTCTAGAACGTTCCTTGATGACCAAGCTTTGTGTGAAGGAAATAAAAATTGATAACTCCTTAGGGAATGATGCATTTAAAAGTATTAATTTCGGAGTTCTAAACTCTTTTCCGTCGTATTCTTCAGGCAGAGCCCCATTTGAAATTTAAATCAGTATCCGACACTTACAGAAGTCAGTGTGTAAAGTTTTGCACTTCCCCGGCCTTCGGAAGCCGGGGGCTGCACTGATTTGCGCGAGTGTTTTCTTGTTAAGTTAGTAAGTTCCGCTTAAACCTTTGGAACGACTGTTGACTCCTGCGGAGTATTAAGAAAGACACGCGCGGTGGGCAATTATTTCAGTTAGCGTTGGTAAAAGTAAGCCGATTCGTCTCCTACAGTTTTTTTCTTCCCAGGGGAAGAATTTTGCATCATTTGCAGACACGATTTGAGACGGCATCTCTAAGCTTGTGATTAACGGTTTCCCGTGCCTTTGTGGGGAAAAACCATTTGCATACTGCATTTTTAAATTACCAACGTTGAGTAAATCATAATCGAAGTGAGGCCCACCGCGTGTCATCATCGTAGTGCTCTGGTTGCATCTGTGAAAACTCCGATTTCGTTGTGCCATTTCATCCCAGTGCGTTTTGAGTGCCGGTCGGCGTTAAGCCACTGCCAGGTCCGGTTCCAGCCCTTTCTGCACTTCCGCAACGCCTTCCAAGCTTCGCCGAGGACGAGGTTATAGCCGAAACTAACGACGTACTTACAGCTATCAGGTAGGAGCTATGTATTACTCCAATTGTGCCTAATTAATGTGCGACTATAATTGTGTGTGTTCTTCAAGAGTTCGTAAAGATTGCGCACGTTATTTAAACGTAAGCCCATGTTTTGCTTTGTTTATTGCCAATCAGGGGCCTCACCCCTGTAAGCTATTTCGTTTTGTCCGTTGTGTAACCATATATTTAGACCATAGGGTAACTTTGCGTGGGATCCCTTTCATGTTCATATAGGATGTGTCTTTTCGTTTTTTATTAAGTTTAAATTCGCCTCCGGGTGATTTTTATTAATGTAAAGATTTGTGTAAACTTTAATTCCCTAATTAATAAATCCATTAAAGTCAATTTGATTATTTGTTGAGTTCTGGACCCCTTCTGGGTCATCATTTAATCCAGTGTGGCAAAGGCCGAGTGTAATTTGCATTGTAAAGCTGAAAGTACGCCTTTTTGATAAGCAAGCCCCAAGCTCTGGGCTAGTGTTAGTGTTTTTTTGTTACTATTTAGTAAGGGTGTGCCTCAAGGTAAGTCGTTGTGTATGGCCACTCTTGGTGTTCTTCCTGAAGACTCGGTGGATGCTTGGACAGCGAGGCGAGGACCTCCTTATAGCTTCGTGAAGTTCTTGCTTTATTCACGTAAGCAACCCCCTTTTTAAAAGCAAGTGGCGTCCTTTTGGCAATTCTTTTAAGCAAGCTTAGGGTAAGTACCCCGTCGGTTTTTCATTTAAGTCTTCGAACCACGCCTTCCCGACTGAGTTAGTGCGCGTAATCGGAGCAACAAAATCTGCTCCAGCACATTAAGAACTGTGTTTTCTAGGGAAAACCGGCGAACCCTGTAGTTTGTACCCGATTTTGGACAATAATTTTGATCATTGTCAAACTGATGAATTTATACCGTAACAGTTAAACTGGCTATCCCAACGTGTGGCCTTGTTTTTGTCGATAACGCCGTTAGGGCATTGTTTTTGTATTTCTTTTCTTGTCATACAGCTTCATTTTAGTGTTTGGCATTAACGTCATATAGTTTTTTCCAGTATTTTTCATGAAAACTTGACTTTTTAGGACTTTGAAATTTGGAAACGTGTTTTTTTTTCATATTAGGACGCGTATTCTATTTGTTTTCTTTTAGTAAACGAGTTCCTTGCTACCCCTTTGACATACCAAACATTGTTTTTCCCGGGATTTTTCGCGGGATTTTTGTGTTTTTTCGTGTTTAAGATTTCAACATTTTCTTTTCTGTGCTAAGGCACATTTTAGAGCCATTCTTTTTGGTGCTATCGTTTATTTTAGTATGGATCATTAAGTAAACCGTGTTTTTTTGTCTTTTTCGTGAAAACTCTGAAATTTTTGAAAGGTCTCGAATTTTTTTTTGGATTCATTTATTGTTGATTGTGTTTAGCCTTCAGCTAGTTTGAAATTTTATTCTGCTATTCTGAATTTAAGTTGAAGTTAGTAAAGTTTATCGACATTGACGCATTTAGATTACTGATGTTGACTTTTTTTGTTGTCATCCTTTGATGTGGTGCCGCGTTGTTGTTCGTTGACGAGTTGGAAATCATTTCGTTTTCTTTATTCTTTATTGGTCCGTTGTTAGGATGTGGTTTTGTGCTGGTGTGTTTGTGAGATCCGCTTTATGCGAATTTTTAATATCTCTCAAACCATCTTAGTTGGATTGGCGTAGTATTTTTTTGTTGGACTCCTATTTCGTTTTCATTTCTATCGTGTATCGCCCAACTTCGTTTGCTGATTTCATCGCGTGCATCAACACTTGTCGTAGTGTCTTGTACACTTTTTGTCGTACCCCTTTCGTTTATTGACTAAGTAGTTTACCGTGTTGAAGTATGTTGCGATTTAGTCGCCTGTTGTCGTTGTGATTAAGTGACTTATTTATGGACGATCTGTCGTCACCTACCGAATTTTGTTTTGATGACTTTAGGTTGTCACTTTAGGTGTCTTTGCCCTTTGGATTTTGGGAAAGACTTTTTCGTTAAAGACTTTTTCGTTGAAGACTTTTTCGTTGAAGACTTTTGATGGCTTTGGCCATGCATCGTATTCCTGCCCTTTGGACTTTGGGAGGAGCGATTTTGTTGTTAGCTTTTGAGCTTCGTGTGACAGTCAAGGCCAGGCTGTTCGCATGTTGTGTCTTTAGTGAAGTTTATGTTGACATTTATTGGAGACTTTGTTTTTCCGGATTTTCTTTTGGTGTTCGGTGTTGAAGTCATTGTCGGTCTCGCATTTTGCGAATTCATAGACGACTTGGCTTTCGGCATCGTCATCGATTGAGGATTTCGGTGGACTTAGTTTTCTTTTATATTACTCCCGATCATTGACCATTTTTGACAATTTCTGTCACAACCTTTTTGTCCTTTCTTTCCCTGTTGGTGTTCCTGCTGTGGGACTCACACAATGCGTTGATCCCGTGACGCGCAGCGTGCCCTCTTCAGATTAGCCTTTGGGGTTAGATCTTGGACGTCTTCTTCTTTCTTTTTTTATGTGTTTGTAGTCCTTACAAATACTCCCCGAGTTCCCTTGGTCGGTTGGACGGAATTGTGCTCGGGCGTAAGACGTTTCCCGATTTTGACAATCCCGCATTAATGACTTTTCCCGGATTTGACATTTATTATTGAAGTTTTCGTATTTTCCACCGGCGTAACCGGTCTTTTATAACTCTTCTTTCTTCCCACTCTTTTGTTTGACGCTCTCAGTCATCGCGTGGTTGGGATCCTGAGTAGTGACGGTTATCTCAATCCGCACCTTAAGTTAAGCGAATCTTCTAGCAACTCTCTCGGTCGTCTTAAGGATCAATTTAAGAAATTGACCTCTAGTAAGGGGGGTGTTAAGTGATTTTGACGTCATTAAACTATCCTTGTTATCAATTCCACGATTGGGTGTTATTGGTGCATTTAAGCTGAAATTATTCTATGTAAAATTTCTGAAGACGGCCCTGCCTAAAGTTCAACCCTGGATCTTAAAGCTACATTTTAAATATAATTTGGCCCAAACAATGATGCGTTCACGGTCCGTAGAATTCGTCCCGTAAGCGTTCTCTTTTTAAATTCAAAACAAACATAGATATTGTAATTCCTTTCTTGATAAATATTCCCCCTTTCATATATCAATTGCGTTATGTTTCGCGACTGCCCGGCGTCGTAATCACCACTTCTTTAAATTCGTATGCATCAAATCTATTCTGAACAACCCTTCCTTGTTCCACGCACAAAGAAATTAGGCTCTGGGATTACATTTGTTTTGGCAATAGCGCATTATGCTACCCTTGGACATTTCCTGTTATTGACTTCAACGCCCGAAGTTCGTAAAAGCTGACCTTGTAACTTAATACTTTTGGGATTCGCTGGTTAGCCAGGAATTCTTTCTAGAACGTTCCTTGATGACCAAGCTTTGTGTGAAGGAAATAAAAATTGATAACTCCTTAGGGAATGATGCATTTAAAAGTATTAATTTCGGAGTTCTAAACTCTTTTCCGTCGTATTCTTCAGGCAGAGCCCCATTTGAAATTTAAATCAGTATCCGACACTTACAGAAGTCAGTGTGTAAAGTTTTGCACTTCCCCGGCCTTCGGAAGCCGGGGGCTGCACTGATTTGCGCGAGTGTTTTCTTGTTAAGTTAGTAAGTTCCGCTTAAACCTTTGGAACGACTGTTGACTCCTGCGGAGTATTAAGAAAGACACGCGCGGTGGGCAATTATTTCAGTTAGCGTTGGTAAAAGTAAGCCGATTCGTCTCCTACAGTTTTTTCTTCCCAGGGGAAGAATTTTGCATCATTTGCAGACACGATTTGAGACGGCATCTCTAAGCTTGTGATTAACGGTTTCCCGTGCCTTTGTGGGGAAAAACCATTTGCATACTGCATTTTTAAATTACCAACGTTGAGTAAATCATAATCGAAGTGAGGCCCACCGCGTGTCATCATCGTAGTGCTCTGGTTGCATCTGTGAAAACTCCGATTTCGTTGTGCCATTTCATCCCAGTGCGTTTTGAGTGCCGGTCGGCGTTAAGCCACTGCCAGGTCCGGTTCCAGCCCTTTCTGCACTTCCGCAACGCCTTCCAAGCTTCGCCGAGGACGAGGTTATAGCCGAAACTAACGACGTACTTACAGCTATCAGGTAGGAGCTATGTATTACTCCAATTGTGCCTAATTAATGTGCGACTATAATTGTGTGTGTTCTTCAAGAGTTCGTAAAGATTGCGCACGTTATTTAAACGTAAGCCCATGTTTTGCTTTGTTTATTGCCAATCAGGGGCCTCACCCCTGTAAGCTATTTCGTTTTGTCCGTTGTGTAACCATATATTTAGACCATAGGGTAACTTTGCGTGGGATCCCTTTCATGTTCATATAGGATGTGTCTTTTCGTTTTTTATTAAGTTTAAATTCGCCTCCGGGTGATTTTTATTAATGTAAAGATTTGTGTAAACTTTAATTCCCTAATTAATAAATCCATTAAAGTCAATTTGATTATTTGTTGAGTTCTGGACCCCTTCTGGGTCATCATTTAATCCAGTGTGGCAAAGGCCGAGTGTAATTTGCATTGTAAAGCTGAAAGTACGCCTTTTTGATAAGCAAGCCCCAAGCTCTGGGCTAGTGTTAGTGTTTTTTTGTTACTATTTAGTAAGGGTGTGCCTCAAGGTAAGTCGTTGTGTATGGCCACTCTTGGTGTTCTTCCTGAAGACTCGGTGGATGCTTGGACAGCGAGGCGAGGACCTCCTTATAGCTTCGTGAAGTTCTTGCTTTATTCACGTAAGCAACCCCCTTTTTAAAAGCAAGTGGCGTCCTTTTGGCAATTCTTTTAAGCAAGCTTAGGGTAAGTACCCCGTCGGTTTTTCATTTAAGTCTTCGAACCACGCCTTCCCGACTGAGTTAGTGCGCGTAATCGGAGCAACAAAATCTGCTCCAGCACATTAAGAACTGTGTTTTCTAGGGAAAACCGGCGAACCCTGTAGTTTGTACCCGATTTTGGACAATAATTTTGATCATTGTCAAACTGATGAATTTATACCGTAACACCTATTGTGTTATTTAACAAAAGTGTCAGCAAATTTCTCCTACCCCGTTTGCGTTTATTCAAACTTGGTTCTGATTTTTTTAAGTAACGATCCCGTGCTTCTTTACTTTTATCAGTTACCATTGTCAAGTGCTCTCTTAATACTAAGTCATATTTACCAAGAAGAATCACTAAGTCCAAAAAATTGGCATGGTCCAAGCTGGGATCGTCCAATATATAAGCTCCTTCATTTTTTTTCGCTCGAAAACTGTTAACTTTTAAAATATCAATGATTCTTTCTAGAACTAGGCGCTTTTTCTTAACTTGTTCGTTTCTGAGATTATTTGATCATGAAATAGAATACTTTTGATGTCTTTATTTATTGACTTCATAATATATGATTCAACACAATTTTCGTGAGCTCTACTAAGCTCATGTTCTTTAATTCTTTAGTAAATATGCCGGCAATCGTCAGCCCCGTCGCAAAAATTTTTATTGCACGATTTTCAGAAACATAAACATAGAGTACAAAAGAGTTTAGAAGTTTCTGAATCATAACTTAACCACTTCCGATTGTACCCATTTTCACGCAAAAAAGCTTTTTGTGCGGAGAATGGTAGCGTCGTATCATTAAATGTTTGTTGTGGATGCTTCTTGAGAAATAATTCAATATCAGATTCTTTTGGTTTCACAAATAAGTTTAACACTTCCCGAGACACTTCTTCCACTTGAACATTTTCTAAAATTGTTTGATTTATCTGTAGGCTGGTGAAAACTGACGTACTACCACTGGTGGTTTCCGTTTCTTCTGTCTCCACCCTAATCTATTCTGTGGTATAGTCAACCTCATTTGCAGTACTGCTCGTAGAACGTTCACTTGGAGTAGAAGTCTGAACAATGCTCAATTTTTCCGTCACTGAACTGGGTTTATTAATAAAACTGTCTAATTTTACACACTTTTCGGCTTCCGTTTGCAACATCTTTTTCTTTTTATCGCGCAATCTTTCAGCGCCACCCTTACGTTTTTTATCCATGATTTCTATGGTGCCAAAAAGTTTAAAGTTTAGGTACTGTTGGGGGTAGTAGGATGTGATAGCCGACGGCGTAACGCGAAGACTAAATGTATTAATACTTGGCACTTTCGCAGTCTTTCGCTTCAACTTTGTATCCCGAATCCGGGGCAAGTGAGTATTGTACCGCCAGATGCAAGCACATAAAGCACCAGCCTCTACACCGCAAGGTAAAACGAGGTTATCGATTATACATACATATACTTTCGCAGTCTTTCAATGGTTCGATCCATTCAGCAATTCCATGCAACCCGATAGTGCATAGTGGCCTCATCTCAGTCTTATTGCGGTAATCATGATAAACACAATATAGAGTTCTATTACATTTAACCCAAACATTTTTATTTCCAGGCACGGTGCTCGGCCCGGCGTCATAACAATAATAAGAATGGTAATCATTTGCTGGCGGCTGGCTTCCTATTACATTACATCATGACTCCTGAGTTTGTGTGTTTTTATTCATAATTGCTTTATTTTCCGGGCTTTCTGGAATTTTCACAATTTAAAGGCGCAGGCCATCAAATCACTGACGGGCGCAGGCCACCGGGCATTCGCCCGGTGTCCCGGCGGCCCAGCACGCCCCTGACAGAGCCTGTCTCATCAAATAATTCCACAGTACGCTTTAATGCATGATAGAAACGAGTATAGACGACATCCCCAAATTCATCCCTAAATTGGTCAAAACAGTCTTGTATAGAGTAGGTCCACTCTCCATTTACAACAACCACACTACAATAATAAACTTTTATCATAAAAACCTTACGTTCTTCTGTGAAATTCATCTTTGACTTAACGCTTAAATTGGAATAAAGTTTTTATGTCAAATTATGAAGTGATAAACTATATAGCTCAGTGCAGACACATCTGATTCAGGCTATCCAGGACCTGTTGCAATTTAGTTTAAAAAAAATCACTCTGGATTTTAGTGGCGTTTTGTGCTTGATGCGTCACTTCTCTCGAAGACCCCGATGATAGTAGTTCCCAAGTATTGAATTGACATCACTTGCATACTTCCATTTATCTCTAGCTTACTTCTTGGCGGTTCTTTGCACACGGTCATTGTTTTTGTTTTTTCTCGGAAATATGTAAAGCAAATTCCTCACATGCATTGCTAAATTGGAAAAGTAGTCGCTGCAGATCATCTTTGTTTTCGACAATAAGGATTGCGTCGTCTACGTAACACACCAAACTAATTTCTTCATTTAACATTTGATTATTTAATTCATGAAACAAAAGAGAGCTCAGCGAGTCTTCATGCCTAATCTCTTTTGTAACGTGTATTTTTCCGCTATTAATCTTGTGGGTGTGTTAATTTGTACATAGTTGTTACTATACAGGGTGGTAATTAAGTACGTAGACAAACTTTAAGGGGTGATTCCTTAGTCAATTCTAAGATAAAAAGTTCAGAGAAACATGGGACCTAAACGGCTTCGTTTTCAAGATACAGGGTGTTGAAGTTTGAACAAAAATATATTTTTTTCAAAAATCTGGGAAACGGCTGAAGGGCTTCTAATGAAACTTGGTGTAGGTTAGTATTACAGAAAGTAGCATTGTTCGGTCAAAATATTTTACATAATTTATTTCCACCAGTGGCGTGCATCGGGGCGACGTCAGTTACCTTATTTTAGAAAAATCTGGCACGCCACTGTTTTCTAGCCAAAAGTTTTGTAACTATTTTAAGATTGTTTGTTATTAAATAATATTTTCTAAAAACTTCTTCAAACTGTATTTTGAAAACGAAGCTGTCTAGGTCCCATTAACGACCAATGAACGAAATTGCTGTTACAGATTTTTCCGTTTTTCTCAAAAAAGGTTTATTCTATAAAAAAAATAAAAGATACATCTTCCGTATAGTTTCAATGGATGAAGCTAAAAAACTTGTCGTATTGGCTAAAAAACAGTGGCATACCAGAATTTTCTAAAATAAGGTAACTGACGTGGCCCCAATGCTCGCCACTGGTGAAAATAGATTACATTTATTTTGGCCAAACAATGCCGCTTTATGAAATACTAACCTACACCAAGTTTCATTAGAATACCTATAGGCGTTTTCCAGATTTAAAAAAAAATAATAAATTTATATATTTCTCGTATCACGGAGATTAAACCGTTTGGTACGTTATTTTGAAACAATACTTCACTTACATGGCTTAGTTGAAGGTTATCAAACGCCTTTTCTATATCGACAAAACAAAAGAACGTTGATTTGTTAAATTCAAGTGCCCTTCCTGCAACGTGACTTAGAAATATTCCATCAGTGCACGATCTATTGGAACGGAATCCTTGTTATTCATCGCGTAATTCAATTATTTCATTTAGCTTTCTGGTAATAATTTTAGTTGTAACTTTGAGCGTGGAACTTAATAGGTTAATTCCCCGATAATTATCCGGAATTTGTTTTTCTCCTTGTTTGAATATTGGAATTGTGGTGCTAAGTTTTTAATCATCCGGTATTGTCGAAGTTTGGAATATGTTTTGCATTAGTGTTAATTGGTCTTCTAGCGCTTCCCCACCATATTTTATTTGTTCATTTGTTACGCCGACTTCTTCCGGTGATTTTCTGTTTTTCAATAGTTTAAATTCCTTTTTTGCATAGTGATCATGAAAGTCGTCTTTTTAACGCAAAATCGTGAAAAAAATACACTATTTTAACTGTTTTATTGAAATGTCAATTTGACAGTTGTAAATTCCGAAGTCCTTTTTAACTAAATTTCGAGTTACAAGAGATCACTATGCAAAAAAACTACGTGTACATCACGTTTTGAAAGTCGCTCGTTAATCAAACTGCAAATTCATGAAAAAAGTATGACTTTCAAAACTATTGTACAAATTACTATAGCAACTTCTCCTTTATCAATATTTACTATAATTCGTATAACGTCTGGCTCTTCTACTATTGTTGTATATTGAGTAGTGTAAAGCTTTCCTAAGTAATCTACCCGTGTATCGTCAGAGATGGTGGTGTTTGTCCATATTTTTTGACTTTCTTTGATTCCTTAGCATTCTCCAAAATTATTTTTAGCGTCCGTATAAGGTATAAGTCCCTTTGTAAACCTGTACCTATATCTTTCCGAATAATTATTTTTGATATTTCTTAGTTTTGCATTTATATTATTTCTGACTGACTTGTAATTCTCAAATTCATCGATTGTTCTAATTGCTTGATATTTTAGATATACCTTTCTTTTAGTTGCAGCTAACTGTTTCACTTCTGGGCAGAACCATAGTGTTCGATGTCTCGGTTCTTGTATTGTGTTTATTTTTCTTGTTCGTAGTGCCTCCTTTAAAGCATTTATTATGTTGGATTTTATTTTGGACCATTGCGCTTTTGGGATTTCATTTGGAATTATGTTATTGTTTTCGATGTAATCTTTTAGTCTTCTTTGGTATAAGTCTTATACTTATATTTGTTTTATTCCAATAGTCGGTGCAAAATATGCCATATTCATATAAATCACACCTGTTAAGCTCAGTTAAAGTCACTTCCAAAAGAATGTTTTCTTTAAAACAGGACCAAGACTAATTACGCTTCAAAAATTAAAATGTCATCCTTCTTAGCTAACTATGAAAGTAAACCAATGATTTACCTAAAATCTTTTGATTTTTACTGCATATGCTTCCAGTTGGTTGAATTAACAAATGAATTTTTTATACATTTCAGAGATGATATTCAAAATAGATAATATTACATACCATGTGTCTCTTTTTAACTTAAAAATTCATAATTAAGAAAGTGTAGTATCTTAATGTTTTTTAGAAACTTATAACAAGATGCTGTAATGTAGAATAAGAGTCGATCTAAACCGACAACGTCAAATTTTGGATACAAATTTAGACAATATTACGAAATTAGTTTAATACGCCCATTGGACGGGAAGGGAAAAGACTATTATCAACTGTTTCAACCTTAAGAGATTTTTGACAACCTTCAGTCTTTCTTCTTCTCCCTTTTTCTAGGCTGGTGGTGCACCTATTTTTCCAGTCTCTCCTCTGCACCGCCTATCCTAGACAAACTCTTCAGTCTGTCTTTATATTATTTGGATCAGTTCCTGTATTAAAATTAATAAATAGGCAGTCGTTTTACAACCATACGATATGCTGACATTAAATCACTTATTTAAACTCATGAAGACCAAAAGAAGTCACGTGCAGTATGCTGCAGTAGTAAAGTCTGTGCCATTGCCGTTAGATGGTGCTGAGGGAAGTAAGATCGAAACGAAGTAAGTCCGATTTGTGACGATCCAGCGTAGCGGACGGACGCAGCTTCACTGGCTTTTATATATACATGATAACGGAATTATAAAAATGTTGGTTTGTTTCATGCGAGTTCACTGTAAGATATTTTTTATTTTGGAATAAATTAAAACACATTCCATACAATTAAAAATATTCAAAGCTATTCAAGAAACTTATAATCTTAAATCGATTTATCGCCCCCTGACAAGCGGCGGAAGACTCCAAATTATCATACATTTTTTCTGTCTATTATTTTTGAACATTTAAATGCTCTTGCTGTCAACAGCAGTAATATACGGAAACACTAGTAGAATGTATCGGGGCCAAATAACACGCATTATGATTTTAGCACATGGAAATGAATGGGCTAGTAAAAGAAATAATACGAAAAATCGAGGACGAATAGTATTTTTCAAACCCGTACCACACAATCTGTAATTTTAGAAGAAAGTTTCCAATTAAAATTTTGGGTTCATAAACAGCTAACCGTTTAATGATACATCGTGATGCAGTGTTATGCTGACAGCGAGACAGAGGTGGCCGATAAATATGTGGGATATTTTGGCACTCTCACCAAGGCTGTCGATGAACTATGCCATTGCGATTATTGGGTGGATGTTATTTCGATTCTTAAAGGCCTGCAGCTAATATTAGGTTTATAAACTCGCTTTTTGGGCCTCCAGCGGCGACCCAATTAGGTTTTATGTATATACGCTACTAACAAAAAATTCCACAAATTGCAGAATGGATTCTTTTTGCAACAAATGCCCTTGACCTAATTCGATAAAGATGACTAATTCTTGAAAAATGCTTCTGAAAACTAAACATTCAAGATTCAATTACCACATTGATTGCAAATTATAGCAGGCTGCACTCGTGAAAATTTACATATTAATAAAACATTCAATATTTTGACACTAATTATTTGGAAATATTCATACTGGCCTACGTAAGGAACCATTCAGACACATTGTTAACTCTAATGCGACTCGCTCAATGTTATCCGGGTCGAAGAACCGACAAATATTACTTTCAATCTAATTGACACTCATGGTTTCGAAATCGATTCAGTTGTGTGACGTCAAAAGTATTAATTACTTATTAATTGTTATTAAAATCTTTAGAGGTAGACTTTACTAAGGGTTGGTAACAACATTTTACGTTTTTAATAACAGTATTTTTTGAGTTCAAACGAAACTAATTTTGGAATCAACACGTGACTAAAAACAACAATATCAGTTTATTAAAAGAAGAATATCCGTATCACATTAATTAGAAGGGAAACAATAAATATCTGCAAAAAAATATTGTTAGGCACGTGCAGTGCAACACGTGTACTACAACATGTGTACTACAACAATTTAACACAGAGCGTGATCTATAGACTTCCGCCTCATGCTGAAGAATGTTAACACAATAATTGTAGTTGGATAATTCCAGGTAGGTTTCTCGGGATTTTCTAGAAAATACAATTAAGTTAATTCTTGCCGCTTGTTTGTCAGCTTCACTCTGCTGCAGGTTTCATTAACGGCCAACGTAAACTTATTCCAAATTACCAGAAGGAAGCTCAGTAATTTATGGCAAGCCAGCCGTATCCGTAATGATTAATATTCTTTGTAGGACAATTTGGTCATTAGTAGGACCATCTTCTAACTTAACGGCTGTTGCAACTGAGAGCTATAATTATTTCCAACAGCAGTTCCGAAAAGTTTGCGGCTTTTCACAAAACTTAAAATGTAGCAGCTCGTTAAGTAGGAGAGTCGCAGGTTAAACCTCGTTTTAAACCAGCATGACCTTAAGCTCAACGGTTAGTGCTAATTACCAAATATGGAAATAATCTGTACGTCTGGCACTAGAAGTATGGAGCCGCACAAGTACCTTCAATAATCGTAAAGATTCCTATAATGGATGAACGTTTTAAACTTCCAGGCTGCAATAATCGGCGGAGCTAAATATATAACTTAATAAATTCGTACGGGAGTAAACAAAAGTTTTCCACTGCGTCGAGAAAATTCGTTGTGCAAACCGGTGCACCCGCACGAGTGAAAAGCCATTTCACACAAGATTATGCGCTTGTTGTGATGTTGTGGCTGGAAACGCCGCGCTAAATTGCGAAATAGCGCCATTCACGCAATTTGGCTTGTCAGGCCGGACGGCAGTAAAGAAAGTGAGTTGCGGGCTCAGCAAATGTGCGCAGGAACCTTTCTTTGGAAAATGCAGCTAAATGCGTTTCCGAGGAACAATTCGCCATTGTTCAATTAGCGAATCAGCTCGTTAAAACATGAAATTTTTGTCGACGGCAGAACAATGCATGCAAAGTTATTATGACAATGCGTGTATGCGTTGTGAAAGCCGTGCCTGTAGATAAATAATAGAAGCTACTTACGCAAAAGGGTCAAATGGACGTCAATAATGGAGCTATAAATCGTGATCGGTGCACGGAGCGCACCCACGTTCGTATATAAACACTGCAATTTAGAATGAAGCCTTCGAGAAGTAGCTATCACAGTTGATAGATAAATGCGAATTAGCTTGCCATAGTTTTATATTCAGCGCTATGTTTATATTTGCAGATTAGATTAGATTGGGGAAAAGCTCTACTAATTAGTAGCAACAAGCTGTCAAAATTTACCTTGCAACTGCCACGTTTTATTAATCACATTAATTCAGTATGTTTATTCTTTGATAACAATCAGTTTCTGTAGCGGATACTAATTTTACCTTTTGTAATTGGAGCTCTAGACCTAGAGATCAAACGTTGTTTTCAACTAAGAAACAAATACACTAAATGTCGTGGGAATATAAAAGAAGTTCCATCTTTGATCTTTATAGAATTAATTATCCTTGACACGCTTTATTTATTAGTTTTTAGCGGAAAAATAATTTTTAGTAAAATAGTTACTGGAACGTTCAAAATATTTTTAAGAATGTTAATGAATAGAATAAAAACTAAGACTTGCAGGTGAGATAGTTGTCAGCCTCCTTTACCTTTATAATTTTATTTTGCATGGGAAACCGTGCTTCCCATGGTGCTTTAATATGTTGAAAGTATGATTTATGTTTTTAGTACCATTAGTCAAGTAATATAAGAACTAACCTAGTTCTGCATTCTAACCACTAACGATTTCATACATCAATAAGACTCGATATTAAAGGAAATATAACTGCAGAAAACTGGCTGCTTAGCTGTATCTGAAGTAAATTATTAAACTGCATAGCTTTGGATTTAGTATTTTTCACATCATACTTCAAAAATCGCCTACAGTGCGTAGCGCATAACAGTTTTAATTCTGTATTTTTTGTAGCAACATCAGGTGTACCTCAAGGATCTATATTGGGCCCACTTTTATTTCTATTATTTGTCATTGACTTAGTTGAGACTGTATCATGTCAAAAATTATTATTTGCTGATGATTTAAAGATATTTTCTGTTATTGATAGGTTAAAAGATTGCTGCGAGTTTCTTCAAGCGCAAATTGGTCACGTTCATGAGTGGTGTGTTACCAATTGTTTACACCTCAATGTTTCTAAGTGTAGAGTGGTCACTTATATCCGTCAACTACATTCAATAGTTTATTCCTATACTTATAAGTTATAACACTATTCCATCAGATCGCTGTGTATCAGTTACTGATCTAGTTATCAATCTTGACCACAAATTTACTTTCACTCACCATAGTATATATAGGCAGGACTGCAATGAGTATATTAGGATTCATTATTCGAAACTAAGCTTTTAGCGCTTAAAACAATGTTTTTTGCTTTTGTTTGGTCCAAGTTAGAATATGGCGCATTGATATAGTTAGTATCCATTATGGATTTTATAAAGAATGTTTATCCTAAAATTGTATTTTTCTGTTGGGCAAGGAATAATTTACATTTACATTTAAAATTTGCTGAAGAGTAATATATGAAAGTTTTATTCAATTTGGCATCTGTATATTTACTATTGTTTTGTGTGCATCTGCAGCAATATCATAGTACAAGCACTGTAGTTGTAGAATGTAATGAGCACCAGCAAATGCATGTTTCAGAGGGTCTGTTCTTTATAAACCAGTTTTTTATCGCGCTTCGAAGTCAATTAAAATCAAATGTAAAAATTACGCAGATTGAACGGGTTATTGCTTAACCCAACTGCAGTCAGCACATCTTGAATGCGTTTATGGTAACGACCCTGCATTCTTGCTAACATGATATTACGCTGAAGTAAAAATATTTCAAATATCCAACAGAAGTACAGGGACATATTAATTTTAATTTATCTTCATCAGTGTTGTTATAGACTCTTAACCAAATTAATTTTAGCATCGTTAAGAGCTTCATAGCAGGATAGATATTACCGCACTCAGTACGGCAATGAGCATTACCGCACTCTTTTTGTATAAAGAAATACATTGGCAATCAAACTCGTGTCGTTAAAATGCGCATAATCAAACTTGTATCGTTAATATCTATAACAGATTCAGTAAAAGCCTCTCCTACGCATGAGCGATATATTTGAATAGAAGATTTCTGGTGTTAAGCCGGTTGTACGCATGGAAATGTGGAAGTTCACCATTGCGTCTTGGTTTGTGTTTTTTCGTTTTCATTCCATTTTCTGTTATTTCCATTCATTTTCGTAACGTTTATCGATTAAATTCTACAACACATTTATTTTAAATAAAACTAATTTTTAGTTTTCAATAGCCTTTCATTTTTAGCGTGTAAAACTGATCAAAAGTAACATATTTAAAAATGCTTGTTGCTTAAAATGAGTATATACTTAAATTCAGCGGAAAACTAAAACAGTTTTGTGAACTCAAAAGTAAATTGGGAATATCAGCCAGGTGAAGTTTACCATGATGTATTCTGGATGTCACTTTTCACATTTGAGTGTTACTATTTACAGAGCAGAGGTAAGAAAAGCCAGCCAATAATAATTTATTATAATATACGCAAAACATACACAAACATTTATTGTTACACAACCAGGATAACTATTTCACTTTTTGCAGCTCTACAATTCAACATCCCACACAGAAGTGCTTATGTACGAGTAATTATGCAGATGTTAAAGCAAAGCTTTCCTGTGCCAATAGGCACACACAAATCATTGGTTTTTGTGTAAGGTCAGTTTTAATGCCAGTTATAATTATTTAATTACAAGTACACATCCTTGTGGCCGCATGCAAGCTCTCGTAATAAATATCTACAGCCCTGCAATTTATTTATTCTGGCCATCATGATATACTCGTAAGCTTCAAGGACAACCTAGTGGCACATCCACAAGGATTTTAACATAAGAAAAGACATTTAAGAATAAACGATTCCCAATAGAAACGACACGTAAAACTCTCAAGATGGGTTTCGTGTTTGTCAGCTAGCCATTTTGTGAGAGGTCCAAAGTACGGTGTGATTTTACTTATTTTCGAAAATTGCTTTAGTTTAAGTTCCAATTTTGATCTGTTTAACACTTTATAACTATACATGTAAATTTTATTAAATTAAAACGATTAGCTCTATTCTAAACAGTGATAAATGTTTCTGCTAAAGAATTTGTGAAAAATTAAGAAAAAATTAATGCAGCCTCAGACATAACTTTGCAATTAATTAAATGTAGTTTTTTACTTCATCGTTAGGCGCACTTCTTATGGAAAAAAATATTATTAAATTTTACTCAATAAAAATATTCTTATTTTAATAAACTGTCCAGAATTATAAAAATATAAAGGTTACATTTTAACGATTACATAACATTTATCCCTCTTTTCTGAGTTTTATTTTATATCACACTTTCCAATTTAGTTACTTTAGTTACCTAGTGGCACATACACAAGGATTTTAACATACCTACCAAATTGCATTTAAGAATAAACTACTCAAGATATGGAAAATTATTTTCGTATTTTTCTACTCCATTTTGTGAGAGGTGCAAATCATGCTATACATTTTTCGATCATTGCTTTAGTTATAGTTCGTTTTGATCTATTTAGCACTTTCTGCTAAAGAAGACAAAGAACGTCGACATTAAGACAAAATTAATTCAGCCTCAGACATAACTTTGCAATTAATTAAACCTAGTTTTTTACTTCATCGTTAGGCACATTTCTTATGGAAAGAATATTATTAAATTTGAATACTCAATGGAGATATTCTTATTTCAAGAATCAGTCCAAAATGGGCACATTTAAAATTTGAGCACTCCAGATTACATGCCAGAATACTTCACTACTTCCCACGAGTGATATAGTCCAGTCACTATGGCCAAAAATAAGGCCTTTGCTGGAAAGTGAACCGAAATTTTAAATTCCTTTTTTTGGGTGTTTGGGGGGTCCAGCAAAGCTTAACAAGTTGTCGACCACGATTTCCTATGTGCTATTTCCGCCATCTTGATAAATGAGTGCGTTTGATTTTTTTGCGATAAATCGGTCCCCGTTAACACAACGTGAAAATAATTTCGACATCTTTTTTGAATTCTGAATGCGCTACAATTTATGTTCTATTACTTTTTCTCGTACGAGCGATATTTGTGGAGATATCGAACGCGAAAGGAGAGCGTGAAAGGGTCGAGATTTTTTTTTCGAGCTTCTGGGCTTGTGTCTCATTTCTCTTGCTATTTAGCGAAAAAGTAGTCATTATCAAACTTATAGAGGCTGAAAATATCTTCAATTTGACCTATTATAAATTGATATGTGACTAAAATTACGACTTGTAGAGCGGGCCAAAGTTGTCAAGTCGGCGCTTAATTTTTATTTCATGTATCGTACTACTACATAAATGGCATAATAAACTTCCTTTGTATTATGAGAATCGTTATATTTCAAGTAGCCAGTACGTAAATTGTTATTTTTGACGTTTCTGCTATAGAAGATCGGGTTAGAAATTTCTAATGAAGTAAATTTATTAGTAGGCCATGATAGAATCCCAGTTTCTGATGATGTCAAAAACTTGGGTCTTTATCTTGATAATGATTTTAAATTTACTAAACATATTTCAAAATGTCTGCAAAAATCATATAATTCCTTGAAACTTACTTATCAAAATCGACAAGTGTAATGCATTAATCTAGTCCTGTTTTGATTATTGTGACGTTGTTTATGATTCACATTTAAGTAGCTTTAATATTGCTAGAACTCAGCAAATTCAGAACTCACATTTATGCCTCATATTTAGAATACAAAAATATGAGAGAATTTTTTATAAGCTGAAAGATTCAAACTGGCTTAATATGAAAGAAAGACGATTCTTTCATTCTGCATGTCTTTTCCACAAGATAATTTTGAGTAAATCACCGAGTTACTTATACAACAAAATAAAGTTTAGAACCGACGTACATACTTTATATATCAGATTTAAAAGAACGCTGACTCCACCTCAACGTAAGTCAGAATTTTTCAAGCGATCGTTTCCTTACAGAAGAACTGTTACCAAATGTAGTAAAATTTAAAAAAGCTATTTTTTAAATTTTTATGGATAAACATCAATTAATTAATTATTATGGTCAAAATAACACACTTAGTAAATTGCTATATCACTAAACACCGCCATAGCTGTTTTGTGCGTAATATTTCGCCTGGCGCCAAAGCGTAGATCGTTGGATTTTTTTTTCTTTTTGCTTTTCACCGGGTTAAGTGGAAGAACAGCGGATACATCTGTTTTTCTATCAAGTTGAACTTGAATTTTGTAATAATTTAATAAAGACCTTTATTATTATTATTATTATTATTATTATTAATATACAATCATATAATATTGTGTACTATATACTTGATGAAATATAATGATTCCAATAATGCAATAAAATTTGTTATGTCATCTACGTAATAGTACGATACATAAAATTAAAATTACCCGCCAACTTGACAACTTTGGCCCGCTCTACAAGTCGTAATTTTAGTCGCATATCAATTTATTATAGGTCAAATTGAAGCTATTTTTAACCTCTACAAGTTTGATAATGGCTACTTTTTCGCTAAATAGAAAGATAAATGAGACACAAGCCCAGAAGCCCGAAAAAAAATCTCGACCCTTTTCACGCTCTCCTTTCGCGTTCGATATCTCGACAAAGATCGTTCGTACGCGAAAAAGTAATAGAACATAAATTGTAGCTCATTCAAAATTCTAAAAAGATGTCTACATTATTTTCATGTTGTGTTAACGGGAACCGATTTATCGCGAAAAAATCAAACGCACTGATTTATCAAGATAACGGAACTAGCACATAGGAAATCTTGGTAGACAACTTGAAGTTAAGCTTTGCTGGACCTCACCAATACCCCAAAAAAGAAATTACAAATTTCGCTTTACCTTCAAGCATAAATGACAATGACTGGACTAATACGTGAAGCCATAGAAATATAAAAACATCCAAATAATTAAACAGGAAAGATGGCTTTAAGCTTAGTAAAACGTAGACTCCTGTGATACACGACCTAAAACATTACAACCGCTGTGAGTCAGGCGGCTCCGCCCCTCGGTTTCAAACTGCGCTGCACTTGAACGGCCAATCAGCGTTACGTCGTTCCGAGCGGCTGGCACTATAAATAGTTCCACACCGACCCGCCCCCAGTTGGAGAACTGAAATTACCTTGAACCTTTACCTTCTACCCTTCAGTTCTTAGGGCGACTTTCGCTCTCATGATGTAAACTGCTATCAATGTCTTGCGCAATGTTAGTGAATATGGGTGCACAAACAGCAACAATGCCATATCTGCCTAAGTATCCTCTTTCTCAATGTACTCAAACAATACGAACCACCAAAAAGAATAGCCACCGCGTTGATCCTAGCTCGAGTTCACAAAGTGCAAGGCACATTAAGCCAGAAAATGCTGAGCGTTAATTACAAAGACTACTTTAACAAGAATAATTCGAGTAACCGCGAAAGCCTTAAACAATATACCGGGTGTCCATTCTCAAAGTCGAACATAAGCAATTAACATTAGTGCATTCACTCGTTCTTCATTGAAATAATTCATTTTTCTGTAGATAATTTTAACAGACGTTGACAGAAAGTACCTGATTTACGCCAACTAATTGCCAATTTTTTTGACAAATGCTATCGAATTTGGAAAGCAAGGCATGGCATATTTAAAATTCCCAAGATTTAAATTAGTATTTTAAAATAAAAATCGCTTCTTGAACATTATTATTGGTATCATTTGATGCGTAATAATTTTATCTTTCCATTGATACCATTACCTTCCCTGTAAGTTAAATTGGCGAGCAGGAATCGGCAAAAACGTTCAATGCAATGTTAATCGCCTATGTTCGACTTTGAGAACGGACACCCGGTATAACTTGATAATTATACATGACAATTTTATTATATTAAAAAAATTATGTATGTCCTTTTTAAACGCTGATAAATATTTCTGATAAATGAATTTGTTAAACATTAAGACATAAAATTAATTCAGCATCAAACATAGCTTGGCAATTAATTAAACCTAGTTTTTACTTCGTCGTTAGGCACACATTTTATGGGAAAAAAATATTATTAAATTTGAATACTCACTTATAATACCATGAGTAGTCAAAGTTATGTCGACTATTTTTGCGGTGGTGTCACGAATGTCTATTGCGCTTTGGTACGATTAGGACGAGTGCGCTAGCACGAGTCCTAATCCCAAGCGCAATGGACATGAGTAGTGATACCACTGCAAAAATAATCTACTTAACTTTGACTAAGAATGGTATTCGAGGGACTATTTAATGAACCAAACTACTTTTTCAAATTAGTTTTCAGTAAATCTAGCAACAAACTACGCAATTTCTATAGTAACAGAACACTAATATTGACTTTTTCTAATAAAAATCGCATTTGTTAAAAATAGTCACTTGAATACCTTCTAGGAAGATATATCCACTGATATTTTTTTGATTGGTCAAGAAACGTCAGAATTCTGGATTTTCATTGGTCCCTTTTTGGCAGATGACAGGTGAATTGAATAGTCAATAGAAATATTCTTATTTCAAGAAACTGTCCAGAAATATAAGAACACAAGGCTTGCATTTTAATGATTACATGACGTTCTAACCTCTTTTCTGAGTTTTATTATATATTAATTTGCAATTTCTTTGTTTTGGCAATTATGAATATAACCTGCAAGAACAACCTAGTGGCACATAAGTAAGGATTTTAAAATAAGAAAAAACATTTAAGACTAAACGCGTTCCAATAGAAACGGCACACCTAAAAAGTTCAAGATGTGGAAAATCGGTTTGGTGTTTTACTACTAGCCATTTTGTAAGAGGTCCAAATTGGCTTGTTTTTAATTATTTTCGAAAATTGGTTTAGCTATAGTTCTAATTTTGATTTTGATTTTTAATATGATTAGCTCTCTTCCAAACGATGATAAATGTTTCTGCTGATTTTTTTTTAAATTAAGACAAAATTAATTCAGGATCAAATCTAACTTTTCAATTAATTAAATATAGTCTTTACTTCATCACTATGGAAAGTAATTAAGATATTTTCCTACTTAATGAAAATATTCTTATTTCAAGAAACTGCCCAGAATTATAAAAACAAAAAGCTTTATTTTAAGGACTTTTTACGTGACGTTTATCCTGTTTTTCTAACTCTTATTTATATTGCTCTCTGTTTGATGTAGATACATACTCGTATATTATGCTACTTACTTAATCGTCAAAAAATACCCAAAACTGTAGCCTGAAAATGGACAATCATAGGAAATTTCGTGGGAAAACGTTGTTCAGGAAATTTGGACCAATGACAGTATTTTACTTTCTGCAACCAATTTTGCTCAATTGAATTAAACAGAAATACCTCTAAAAATATTCTTAAACATTTGCAAATTCTACCTTTACGAATTTTCGGATATGTGCGAAATTAATATCGCTGAAAATTCCTTCCGCAGATAAATTCTAAGTGCTTCAGCTGTTATCAGTCACACTAACACACAAAAATGGACTTGAAGGCATAAATAAGCCGTTCTGAAAAGTTCTATGGAGACTGTGAAAGTCTGAGTAGATTTTGTATACTTCCTTCTGGTAAATGTAAAAAAGTTCTCCTAATGGAAGTAAAAGTATCGGCGATTTCGAATGCAAAACTTCATATGACACCTTTCAAATCTACTATAAAAAAGTGAGAAAAACTCAAGAAACCATCAACTGCGCTAAAAATTGGAGGTCGCGAGTGAACGTCTATAAAAAAAATTAGCAGAATATTTGAGCAAATGGATTTGTACAATTAACACAATTTTGGAAAATATTTCCAGGAACTATTCAAGTTCCAATCACATACATAGCTTGCACCGGAACAAATAATTGAAGTTTACATGCACGATGTACCGGTATAAACTGTTGCTGTTTTCCTCGCCAATGTGGAGCACAAGTTCTTGAAAACGTGCCTAAAGACTGAACATTGTAAAGTTGTCACATGGGTAAAAATGCATTATAACTCCTGGCGATCGCGCTGTTAGCAAATTTGCAAAAATCCTCGGTGCCAAGGGAATAAAAAGAGGCGAACTTTATTACAGGGCACGATAACCCAGTTCCGAATTAAATTCTGCAACTTGTTTGCCCCGAAGTAGGTGGAGGCCTTTCTTGCAGCTTTTGACCCAATAACATTGCGCCGAAAACACGCGATTTACGGCCTCCCAGCTCCAGGAAGCGCAGCCCTGATTTACTGGCACAAAGGCGGTATTTATTATGTATCTCTATTTTTTGGCATATAAACCAGGAATTATTCTACTCGCGCCTTCCTTTAGTCCGCACATAGCAACCGCCCATTCATTTAAAAGCTTCTTTAAATAACGCGGCACAAATCTGGACATATATGGTGGCATGGCCCACAACAAAACCGAGCCAGTTTTAACCTGGTAAAAAAAGAGCGCCAGCTTTGCTCTTCTATTTATGTTTTCAGGAAATGCGATTGTGGACTAAGAGGCGAGCATAATCATTTACTTTAATTGGAAACATCTGCTGCTTAAAGAAAGCAATTGAGAAAATAACATGTACAAATCCGTCCGCTTTTTTGTTTCAGCATTTTGAAGCAAGCAAGATGTTGCACAGTAAAGACTTTGAAGCGTTGAATCAACTAAAATGTAAAAGAAAACAAAGAAAACTATGTCTTCCTACATAAAAGCCATAATAAAATCAATCAATACCTTTTATAACAACTTAACCAAAACTAGCTTCATGGGAAAAGCCTTTCCAATTTCTTAATCGCGTTACTCGCCAACGTGGAATCACTAGAATTGTCTAGCCGAATGTAAATGGTGTTCAACGAGATTTATTTACATTCAAATGCGTAATAAAAACATATACTACCTATACATCCGTAATCGTAACTATTTTCCTGGGAAAGTGTACACAATTTCTTAATTACTTTTCTCGCCAGTCCGATCCAATAACAAATCCTTTTTCTATTTAAGGAGACATAATAGAAAATAAAGCAAAATGTGTATTTTGATTATTTTAGATTCAAAAGCAATGCCAAAATAAATCATTTTAATTACTATTTATCCGTAACTATTTCTCTGGGAAATATTTTTAATTCCTTTTGAATGATGGTGCTCACCAAGTGCAACTAAGAAAAAGTTCGGAATGGACTATAAGAGCTTAAAATTTTAAAACATACAAAAATGATACAGTGAATTAACAGTAACTATTTCCCTGGGAAGAGGTTACATAACTTTCCATGATGTTACTCACCCATGTGCAGCAATAAAAAATATGGAACCGATTTAGCAAGAGTAACAGCAGACTCATATGCCATAGTAGCATCATTACTTTTTTAATTTTTTTATCTTATTTTGGTACTCAGCCAACAGCCGTTAGGCCAATTATAGGCGTCGCTGTACATCTAGTACATTTTTCGTTGACCGCTTGTTAATTTCAATATTAATGAATTATTTTTCCTAAAAAAGGATGGATTAATAGACATCATTAATACACTGTTTTTGATTAATACACTCTTTTTCCTTAATTAACTGTTTTTCAAAAAAGGATGGATTAATAGATCTATCAATATACTGTTTCTGATTAATACACTCTTTTTCATTATTTAACTGTTTTTGTTGTTTTGACGTTTTGATGATATTTTGCATGGAGGTTAGTTCTTAGTTGTATTAATCAAATTATTCGCCACAAAAAAAGATTTTGCGATCAACGAAAAAATTTTGTAATCAACTCGTTTGTTAATGGGCGATTAATAATCTCAACTATTAAAGGCACTCACTCGCTATCGCTCGTTCGTGCTTTAAACAGTTTCGATTATTAATCGCTTTCATTAACACACTTGTTGGTTAAATAACCATTAATAACTGTTTATCCCTAACTATTACCTTGGGAAATTTTTAATGGCACTACGCGCCAATGTCGTAGCAATACATTTATTAACTATATCTATGAATAAAGTTTAGACAATTTCGGAATTACTCGTCAATGTAAAAACAAAACGCCATATAAAAATGTATACCTTTAATAACTATCTATTTGCAACGTATCTCATATCCCAGCTAACAGCAAGTATCCATAACTGAGACAGG
Organism: Agriotes lineatus; assembly: GCA_940337035.1. NCBI lineage: Eukaryota > Metazoa > Arthropoda > Insecta > Coleoptera > Elateridae > Agriotes > Agriotes lineatus. The sequence goes on along the minus strand of OW679194.1, from coordinate 22,972,592 downwards.
AACCTCAAATGGGTCACTATTATGTAACCGCCACTAACACTATGACTTTCATGTATAAATAACTTTTTTTGACAAATCGACAGTTGCTGCCACGTACTTTTTACCACTATGGTTACTTTGTAGCTGTATATGGCTTGTACTTAGCTGTTTAGGTATTAAAAATGTCGTAGTTACCTTAAAGTTGTAAGAACTTAAATATGGCTAACGATGGTAGCGGCGACTAATTCATACTAGTTAAATGTGGCTTCAAAGTTACAAGTAGTTTCAAGTAGCTTTAATAGTTGTGGCGATGTTATGGAGACCTTCACTGTCCTTTTAAAATCCTTTTAACGTTACTGTGTCTACTATAAAGTGCATATCACCATTTAAATTAACCATGAAGTAAATTACACCATCTGCTACCTAGAATTATTATAAATTTTCATAGTGTGTAGTGTGTATCTAATATATATTTCTAAAAGTCCTGACTCACTCACTCACTCACTCATCAACGCCCAGCCCAAACCCTTGGACTTAGAAAGCTGAAATTTTGTACAGAGGTTTCCCTTTATGATGTATACAAGGAATAAGGAAGGATATTTCGAAATTCAACCCCTAAAGGGGTAAAATGGGGGGTTCCAATTTTGTATGGAAAAATAATATTATATAAACATTTCGACTTGAAACTTCGTAGGAGTACTCCTAAAAACAAATAAGCAAACACGTATTTCATGATTTTCCGAAAATCAACCCTTAGGGGGTGAAATGTGGTAAAGAAACCTAAAAATCGACATGGGTGTCGTTATTGAGGTTTTTTGGGACGTTGATTGCAAAAATGGCATTTGAAATTTGGCAGGCAGATTTCTAATAGGGAGTAGGCATCCGCTAAAAAGGATTTTTGAAAATTCAACCCCTAAAGGGGTAAAAAGAGGTTGGACTTTTGTAAGATCAAATCTTGAACTAAGTCATTCAAAGTTTTTGGAAATTTGTCTCCTGAAGGTGAAAATAGGAGATGACCGGACGGGACGGGAAGGGACGAGACGGGACTGGACGGAATCGGATGGGATGGGAGGGGTGGGAACGGAGCGGGACGGGAGGTGAGGGAACGGGGCGGTACGGAACGGGACTGGACTGCACGAGATGGGATGGGAGGGGAGGGGAAGGAATAGGGCGGGACGGGACGGGACGGGACGGGATGGGATGGGAAGGGGGCGGGGTGGACGGGACGGGAAAGGAGGGGTCAGGACGCGACGGGACGGGACAGGACGGGACGGGACGGGACGGAACCGGACGGGACGGAACGGGGCGGGGCAGAGACGGGAAAGGGGATGGGGAAAGGGACGGGATGGGAAAAGGGAAGGGGATGGGATGGGATGGGATGGGATGACAGGAAATAATTAGTCATTATTTAATACACAAATAACGAACATCGCGCGTACAAAGTAGCGGGTAATAGCTAGTTAATGTATATAAGTAGTCGGCAATGTAGTTCTTAAAAAGAATGACGCCTGTTTTCAAAGGCAGGGTTGGTAAAAAATAAATAATATACTCTTCTTCGTCATGTACCATCCCCACGGCGATTTGAATTTTATTGGCAGCCAATCTGAATAATATACTAACGACCTTTCATCAAAATTGAAGCTGTTTTCTATATTGTATTAAAAACACATAAACACTGTGTGTGACACCGGTCATCAAAGAAAATGTGAGACAAAAACTAGATAGAGGTTAAAGTTCCAGGTGAAACCATGAGGTGGTAAACTGACGCTCCATTAGATTCTTTTTAGTAAATACAATTTTAAAGTTACATATTTGCATTTTCCGTGCTACTATCGTTAACTAGCAATTGCTTTCAAGTTGTATTTACTAGTTAAACTGACTTCAAAATGATTTTTGACGAAATACGTCATTTTTATGACTAAAACTTGCGACACGATTATAAAAAAAACATTAACCCTTACGTCACAATGGCAATGGTTTAAAAAATTAATGTATAGTCGTTTCCGTGCTAAATATAATAAATTAGTACATAATCATTAGTTTAAAGTATCAAAAAACAACAAAACAAGTGTTTAGCATCTAGGATCTGATATTCTCGCATGATTTTAATTATCAATACAGCTTTGAATGGCGCGTAGTCTGATTTGGACGTATTATCACTATGCTTGATAGTAAAATTGCATTCGTTTTAATTTTGTCATTCAGACCATCGGGAAAAACATACGTTTGACTCTCTAATATTATCTTGACAGTATTCGAATTAGTTGTTGAGCTAGGGAAGTGGCCAAAGGACCGCAGAAGAATGAGACAAACGCATATTACGCATAACAAAATCAGTTGCAAGTCAAGCAAGCAACACTAATCTAAAACAGTAGTAAAGTTTCGTAATAGTCGCGGCCCCCAGCCGCAGCGTCGCCGCTACGTAACCACAACGTCATTGGAACTTCGTCGTTCCAGTAACGTCTTCTAAATACTGCGGTCACCAAAAATTATTCCCCATTGCGTCGTAATCGAACTGTTCCCGTTACGTATCCGTGACTATTGACAAAATACTTTTAAATGTCTACAGTAGTCACCGGTCGTACGTTCCAGCGACTCATTGTGCGATTTTAATTTATGATTAATTAAAGACAATATAAAAATCAAAGTCCAATTATGTGACTGTGTTTGTAAAAAACTTCGAATCCTTATTCTGTAAAATGTACATGTTCTTGCTAGTTATTTACTTAAACCCATGCCTTTCTACTTAGGGTGTAAGCAAACTGTTAGTCTCAAACTGACATTAAATCTAATACATACTGGTAGTTGTTAGGTTGGAGTCATTGTTAAAACAAATTAAAGTATTTGAGAATGCTGCTAAGTGCGCAGAAGCATAGTTAGCTTTAAACATTTCTGCACAACAGAGAATGTTTTTTATGGGACCGAAAGCGCCAATTTGGCATAGAAATTTTCGAACATGTCTTAAATAATTTGAGCAACAGCAGGCTTGCTGAAACTGCTACTGAAATACGGCGGCAACTTATTATTTTCAAATTAAGCTTCTATGCTTCTGAAAAGAATTGGCTTTCGCCAAACATATAAAACAAGGACCATATTGTAAAAATGTGGAATTTTGCCAGCTCGGACTATTTTAGCGGTTTAACAAAATTGTTGCATATTTTCCGCATAAAGATCCTAAATACCTACACCAACTCAGGCTCAAGTTTAATTTTAAAATATACAGACTCAAAGCGGCATGGCTCAGGTTTGACGCTAAAAAGGTGGAACTTCCAGCGTCTGGGCAACATTTTGTGTGCCACATTTCTACTCTATGAACGCTATAATGTACAGCAAACAACATAGAAATATGCGTTAAAACTGAAACTTTTGTTGCTTTGATTTAAGATATTTAACGTTCTAAAACTTCAGATATTTTGCATTTCCACTGTAGTCTCTGTTGAGTAATAGAATTTGAAGAAACTACAGAAACCTATGATATTTTGTAATTAGATGTATAATACTGAGCATCGTTAGCAGGAAAGTACGATCACTGCAGCATCAAAATATAAATTACGTAATTGTTAAACTGGAACAAGTACTTGACGCAAGTCACGGAAATACACACATAAATAACATCTCCTTCGGATCTTTACCAAATATTGTGACGCCACAACCGGATATTTAATTAACAGTTATAAGTCCAGGCTATTTATAAAAGGTCACTCTAAACATAAAGCCTTCCATTTCAAAAATATATTCGCAGTTATTGCCAATAGCTTGCATGGATTCTATCGCATCTAATTGACGGTTATTAAATTCGCCATGCCCCAGAACAGAATTCAACAGTGGCGGCGCTAGAACCCATTACAAACCCCTAGAATTAAGCCTTTGGAAAGAAGCGTCCCTGCTTAACGCTTTTCGGCGTTGAGACGAAACGACGCTGACTTAGTGGTTTTATTTCCAACGTTTAAGAAAACTTACTGCCGCTGGAAACGAGCCGTTCGCTTCCTGATAGGTCCTATTTATAGGCACCTGGTGAGTCTTATAATTCTTTTGTGATTATCGCATTTTATTAATAGAAAACTTGCAGACTATAATCCTGTTGGGATCTTCAAAGGCTCGTGGTAACTTATGAAACTTTTCTCGTTAATTCGTGCTGGATAATATTTCAAAGCATAAACTTCCCCTCATGGTATTGAAAAGCATGAATATGAAAAAATGAACGAGTTCTTGAAAAAAGAGGTTTTTCCAAAAACATGCATCTAAATGCATATATATATTTCAAACTAACGTGTTTCAACGACTGTATTGACAACGCAATTTTATTATATTACAGATATATAAACACAATTAAAAACAATTTGGAATGTTTTTATATTGTTAGAAAATGAACTTAAGAAAACGTCTTTGAAATATATAAATTGATATTAAACATTTTAGATTCTCTAAAATATGCACGTGCACATTTAGATAAACATGGAAAAAGATTGACGACCAAGCGACCCCGTCATATAGGCAACTCATTTAACATTTTTAGAAAACTAAATCTGACAGTAGCAGTGGCGTGCCGCATTAAATAATTAACATATTATAGGAAGTTAATTACCCGAGACAATTCAAAAGCAGGTAGGTAACTTAGTTCCGAATAAAACTGTGGTTGATCAGTGGTGGCTTGCTATAAGAAGCCAAAGAGCCAAGGCTCTACCATATCAAACCAGTCATTCAAGAATTTTCTTATTCTGAAAGCTTTTAGAGCTTAAACAAACCACGAGTAATTTTTATTTCATGAATATTAAGTAACAGTGTACGATAAGTGTTGCTTGTTTTCCAGTCGCGTGGGAGCCAGATCGAAGTGGCTTCTCAGCGTTTCGACAGTTTATAGACCGTTGCGGTTGTTGAACGGCGAGAAGTAGGTCAAAAGATAAGGATATTTTACGATTCAATAGGAGCCATCGCGGGGAAGCCATGTACGCGATATGCCTGAATATTTAAAGGTCATGTGCAGTTCCGACAGAGGAGACGTGGGGGTTTTCACAAAATAACTATGTTATTTATAATCTATTTTATTATATTCGCCTATCTAATATACGTCAATCACATATACATCTATGTATCTCAAACAGTGCAGATGTTATTTTTTGGTCGAATTATACATTTAAATGAAAAATGAAAGAAATATATTTGATTCAGTTCATCTTCTTTTATTAGCCTGTAAAGTTTGGTAATTTTTGCAGGATTTGTCTTTGGCTGTGAGGGGGGTGGAAAATGTATTTTACGTTCAGTGGTTAGCTCTACCATCAAAATTCTCCACGAACCACCACTGTTGTTGATGCAAATGAAATTAAATGTCGCAAAATAGAAAACTAACAAAACGTGAAAATTCAAAATTATACCATAAACGCAAATGCTAAAATAAAAGTTGCAGTTGTGCGTCTAGAATACCGTATCTCGTCTTTTAAGAATTACGTTACATCTTTAATATTATTTTAACAGTACAAAAATAAAAAACTAATTAATTGATTAAGTGTGAACTGAGATCATATTTTTGGACCAGTAGTTTACAAAAATCGTCTTTCTCTTAGATCACGAGAACACATACCCCAAATAGTTTCAGTGCTTTAGCATTAGATTGTAAAATAATCTCTTGATTTACACATTTTCAGATATTGTTTAAATTATTCGGATATTTATGCATCACTTTCATAACAAAATTGAATAAAAACTGAGAAAAAATCGAAATGTATAAATGAAAAACTGCAGCGGTTGGTAATTTGACTTAAAAGTCATGAACAAATAGAATAAAAATTAACCAAATATGCATGATTTTTATTAGTCAGATGTTGAAATTATGCTCCAAAATTAATATCTCTTAGGATTGCGCAATAATGGTTCTGCTGAAGGTTTAGTTAAATTTCTGTAAAGGTTTTTGAATATGTTATTTTTAATCACACGAAATTTTGTTGACAGTGTTGGTTTGGCAAATAATGCTATTTTTATTAGAAGAATATTTAAATACATTCAACATAGCAACCATTCACTAGTTGATATATAATAATGACATTAATAATTAATTTAGAAAACCAAAAAATGTAATAACTTTCATCTTAATAAAAAAAGTCTTCTTCATGAGAAACATATCAAAAATGGCATATACAACCATTAATAAATACTCTTAACAGATTCAAGGTATTAAAGTAAAACGCAACTCATTATTCCCAGATTTTAAGTGGTAAAATTAAGGGACTTTCACTGGTGATTTGGAGAAGAGCATATCATCGGCCAACTTGATCGGGTTAGTCTCTCTCCAAGGCTACTAAAGATGACAGCTTAGCTCTCGAAATACGTATTTACCGGTTGTTAAATATTTGTTAGGGGTTTTCAACGAATTGTGTCAAAATTGGGGTGGTAACTATTTCGCGTTCTTTGATTATAATTACTATTTACTAGGACATACCTATTATATAATTACACACTTATTTTATCCAGGATTTTATATAATAAAAATCGACAAATTTGAAAGATTGCATTTATTACTGGCATTGCTTTATTTCTTACAATCGAAATTTTCTAAAATATATCGCCTCAATTTGCTGATGCTGTCAACATGGCCTGCTCCAAAGTCTTTGTATAGGGAGCAGCAAAACAGATATCTCTAAGTTTATAGTTTTTACTGAAAAACAATAACTTTCATTTTTTATTTTGATAGGCTAGGATTCACAATCAACAGCACAAACAATTTCAACTATTCTGAAATTGATCTGCTCTAATATAACAGAAGTGAGGAACATTAATTATAAAATATTTCTACCATTTTTCCCATTTTATAGATCTACAATAATATATTATTGCAAATTTAATGACAATACTTTTTATTGTTTCAGAGTTAGAGATGTTGGCGACATTACAATTACATTTATTAAAAGAGTTACTCTAAGAAACTGCATATTAACGAGAAAATATAAACTCTACAAATCTAACGAGTTTGAAAAAAAAATGGTAAGTTATTTATATAAATATTCTACAATGGAAGAACCAGAATTACAATTCCACTTATTGGAAGAGTCACTCTATAAGACACTGCATATTAACGATCATTTAATGAACTCTATAAATCTATAGAGTTTTAAAGAATTTGTTGTGTAAGTTCTTTATATCGATGTACTACAATGTAAGAACCAGAATTACAATTCCATTTATTGAAAGAATTACTTTGTAAGGAACTGCGTATTAACGAGCATTTAATAAATTCTATAAATCTATCAAGTTTTAAAGAATTAGGTTCTTTATATCGATGTACTACAACGGAGAAACCAGAATTACAATTCTATTTATTAAAAAAACTGCTCTATAAGAAACTGCATATGATGCGGTTTTAGGAATTAAGATCGTACGGTTGTCAAAGCCTAATTGAGGAGTCGCAATGGCGTGAGATTTTTGTTGCTCTTAAGATTACTAGAGAGTGAACCCAGATTTTTTGGCTTAGAACCACATGCTGTACTTACAAACCACCTCCACTGCTATAAATACAGCGTGTATCTAAAAGGTATGTCAAAGCTTCGTGTGCGCATAGTACCTACATGCAAAAATAACAACATAAAGAGTAATAATTTTTTTTTTAAATTCTGTATTGATTTTAAATGACCAGGCTGAGGGAATATTAACGACATTTTTAGGGTAAGTATTACTCAAGGCTAAGCAGCTTCGAATATTACTCTTACTTCAATATGACATTCCAAATTTACAACCTTATTATGTTTTTATAATCTTATAAGATAATGACCTTTTAATTATGGAAATCAGTTTGCCTTTTGCACGCGCAGTGGATTTGTAATTTCGAAAGAACAGAAATACTGCTGATCCAGTCAAAATTTTACAAGAGTGCTGCTTTATAAAAAATTTAATGTGTATTTTAAAAATCTAATCAGAATTTTGAAATATGGGAGGGGCTTATCAAATATATAAAAGGGAGCACTTTTTCGGTTTCTACACCACTGGAATGTAATATTGAAATAAGAGTAAGAGAAGAAGGTGCGTAGTTTTGAGGAATATGTACTCTGAAAATTTCATTAACGTTTCCCAAGCCTATACAGAGAAAACGAGTACAAAGTACAAAGTTTAAAAAAAATTACTTTCAACACCCTGTATGTCGGTAAACGTTATGTTAATATATTCAGATAGACTTTTTGTTTTATTTTTACACGTACTACACGCACACGAAGCCGTGACCTACCTTTTAGATATACCCCACCCCGGATGTACTCAGGGGTAATATAATAAGTAGTACGCTTATTATCGATGGTTTTTATGAATATTATGAGTTATAATCCCAAAGCTGAAAATACAACGAGTCCAAAGGACGAGTTGTATTTTCTTGCATTAGGATTATAACTAAATGATATTCTTAAAAACCATCGATAATAAGCGTACTACTTATTATATTACACCTGAGTATATCCGGGGTGGGGTATATCTAAAAGGTAGGTCACGGCTTCGTGTGCGTGTAGTACGTGTAAAAATAAAACAAAAAGTCTATCTGAATATATTAACCAAACGCTTACCGACATACAGGGTGTTGAAAGTTATTTTTTTTAAACTTTGTACTCGTTTTCTCTGTATAGGCTTGGGAAACGTTATTGAAATTTTCAGAGTACATATTCCTCAAAACTACGCACCTTCTTCTCTTACTCTTATTTCAATATTGTATTCCAGTGGCGTAGAAACCGAAAAAGTGCTCCCTTTTGTATATTTGATACGCCCCTCCCATATTTCATAATTCTGATTATATTTTTTAAATACACATTAAATTTTTTATAAAGCAGCACTCTTGTAAAATTTTGACTGGATCAGCAGTATTTCTGTTCTTTCAAAATTACAAATTCACTGCGCGTGCAAAAGGCAAACTGATTTCCATAATTAAAAGGTGTCCTAAATTTAAGAGATGATAATTGACTCAAAATTTAACGAATTATATTCTCTTCAATATACAATAAAATTTAATCATAAAGAAAATCAATCTACAATCTCGTATTGCGCTGAAGATAAATTGTGTGCTTTGGTATATATTTTCTTATACATTTTAGGTTATTCGTGGTTTATTTAATCCAATTTCATAAAGAGAGCCTTCGCTTTATAAATCTAATTCTTTATTAAAAGCTATCATAATCTAGAGAATCGAAATCTTCCTCGGTTGCCTCGTCAGTTCTTTTAATATTTTTTTAACTTCATGATTGCAGGCAATAGTTTTTGCCTGGAACAGCTTTAAACTGCTTGATTTTAAAAGTTATTCCAGTAAAATTACATGTTCGATAAAAAAATGTACACAAACTGCAGTAAACAAAATATAAATAATAATAAAATAAGTTGCAGATCCTTCGTTATTCTTCAGAAACAACAAAATTATGGTTAGAATACTTCAACCCCAATGTATAGGTATCTATATATTTAACGAGCAGTAGCAAACAGCCATCCTGTATATGACTGATGCACAGGATTTCCTGCTCTTAGAATTGCTGAGTTCGTGATTGCATAATGTATAAAAATAAAAACCAACAAGAATGTGTACCTCCCACTCTTTGTTGTATTTCAAGCCATCATTCAACAACTTCGATCATCAAATTTTGCCAAACAGCCATAACTTCTAGATTTTACGGGAAAACGTCTACCTTCCCAAGTTAAACAATGAATCATTCATGGATAACCTACCTCAAATTTCTAATATTTTGAACTTCGACACTTACCTATAAAAACTTTTTTATATATTTATTTCAATCATAATTTTTTTAATTAAACTTCCGTTGTTGCTAATATTTTTCGGCAATCCGGTTACTGCTTGAACGAGCCAATGAGCTTTCGACATAACTCTCGAAGTTCCAATCAAACAAGAGATATGGACAGCACTTATCAGGAAAATCAACAGCTGGCGTGTGACGTTGCACCGACGCGACGCCGGCGGCGTCCCAACTCGACGCTGGGGGCGCTATTTTTGTTTCACTTTTAGCAAACCAGACGCGCTCAACCGCGGCAGCCTCGTATAATCACAAACGCGTATCAAATGCCATTAGGCACAGCTTTTCATTTCAGGATTTATTGTTTTTGGGAAACGTTAAGCAGAGCAGTTTTCCTGTTGTCGTTATTGAGACATCTCAATCGAGGGGTAAAAATCAGATTTCATCAGACATTCGTCACCGTCATTATTGCCAAATTTCAACTGACGCCAAAACAACCCAACAAATAGTTAGGTAATTTAATGAAATAAAATCTTGGTAAATTTCCAAATCAATTTATAGATGGTCATTTCTAGGGAAAAAAACAAAGACAAACTTTTAATCTAAAACAAAAGCACCCACGCAGCAATGAGACAAGAAGAATTATCAGAGAAAGTATTCGGCTTTATTTCATAACATCACAACAAACAAATACCTCTGGCTGTGGAATCTTTAAAAATTCCAAGAGGAGTTAGCGTAACCCTTCTTTCCGCCTGAAATTTTGCTTTCGAGACTCCGAATTTTTTAACACTTTTTCGCCGTGTTAAATAAGCGTAGCTAACCTAAAACAGCTTGATGGTTAATTTAATTGCGATTAGTTCTTCTAAATGAAAAGGCGGCTTTATTTATAGCCATAGAAGTGGATAAATTTAGAACTCTAGCACAACACTCGTAAAATGGCGAAAATACGATTTCCACCACGCTAATTTAATCTTGTTTGTTAAATAGACTTCCGGGCTACAAAATCAAAATCCATTCAAGTTTTCTTATAAAAGGTGTAAAAACGAATATTTTAATGTTTATACCCGCATATTGCTAAAATTACTTTCCTTTAGATTGCGAAATTTAGAAAAGCTGTCTATTGTGCTAACCTAAAGCCGCTTACAGGTCGAGAAAACGTAAAATGCAAAGAAGTATACTGCAAATTCAAGTATTAACTTTCTCTATATAATTAATTAAACGAATATCTTACCAAAAAATTATAATAGCTATTTACGTTATTAGACCGGTAGCAACATTTTTATGGCCGCGCCAATACTTTACAGGTTGAGCCCGTAGGGCGAGACCTGTATGTTTGGCAAGGCCATAAAAATGCTACCGGTCGTGTATCGTATAAGATTTTTTAGGATACGAGTCCGGTAGATAAAATTTACCAGCCGGTAGTTCTACTACTGGTCTAGGCCGGTAAATTTTATCTACCGGACTCGTTTGTAACTATGTAAACGCTAGTTACCAATGCAGTATCCTAAAAAAATTATTATATATTTTGTTGACGGACAACAAACTGCACTATAATAATTTTACGAACAAAAACACTCTTACCTCTAATGTTTTCCATTGAGAATCATTCCCGGTTATCCAACAAAAGTTTATTAAATGTTCTGTGTTATAACGTGTGTTTCAAGAAAAATCTCGCAGCATGTCATGGTCAAATTGAAGTTTGTCCTAACTTGATACATACCCATTGAAGCAAATGAACTACCATAAGTCAGAGAGAGCTAAATTACATCTTGATCTTGAACTATTTTCCTAAAAATATACAAAACGCTAAATAAAAACAATTTTTATTGACTGTTATGATCAATACACTTGTTATTATTGTGCAAATGCCGTCTTATTTTCCCATTTGCATGATACAAGTAAACTTAATGCAGTGTAAACTTTAACCTGTCACAGTGACAGATGTTTTCATAAACAAAATGCAATCTGACATTCACCTACAGACTTGAGGTAACACATGACTACATTTTTTATCTTTCTTTCCAAGGCCTTTGCTTTTTTTAACACACGATATAATTCTTATCAGAACCTCAGCGACTATATCACTTCCTTACTGCCACGAATAGTTCGGCACCTAATTTTTAAAGGCAACTGGGTAAGCTGCCCACCAGACGTCATGACTCGAACTCATTTCCAGATTTCCAACACCACAGCCAAATGCAATAAGTGCTAAATAAATTATTGTACTCGTATACAAAATCTCCAAAAACTGTATAATTTTTTCATACTGCTTCTTGTTTCTAACATTAAAATAAGTAAAATTTAGTATTTTTTTTAAATAGCAAAGTGTGGTATTTGGCATGACACTTCCATGAAAAGATCTATACAAACAATTTATTTCAAAATATTATTCTAACACATTGCTTTGCGATAACACACAAATTGTCATTTAAAGTTAACTTTTCTTTGGTGCACTATCTCTCAATTTAAACCACATTCTATTTTCGTATTATAGATTAAAATGCTTTTTAATAATTCATATTTATGCCAATTTGCAAATTTCATATCTAAATATAGACATATCTTACAAAATCAAATAGAAATTATGCTACATTTTAGTATTGCCAGTCTAATTAAGGAAATTCATACAGTTTTGTGTTGAGCATTAACTTGCATATTTAATAAAAATTTAATGTAATTTCTGTTCACAGTTTGATTAATAAAAGGTAAAATGCATCACTAGGCTCCGTCAAATGGCTTTTTAGACAAATTGCAAAGAAACAAATATTTTCATGATGGAAAGAAATATTTTAGTTAAATCAGAAAAACCTTAGAATTGAAGTTTTACACTGCATTTTATTTTCCATTTTTTTGTTCTTGCAATCTAAGCATTCATATATTTTTATTTCATTTACAGTAAAATCGAGTATTTAACTTCCAAATTTCTTTGCAATTTCCGACTGTGTGGGAATGCGGATAACATATTTACTTATGATTGAAGAGGACTAATAAAACAAACAAAAGATGTATTGGGTGATCAAATACATTTCACGTCTAGTGTGCTGTAGCTTCATGATGTTTATATGGAGCCACAGCACAGTAGAGGTGAAATGTATTTGATCACTGGATACTTTTAATGAAAACACTATGAGAGATAAAGCGTGGCCAACAAATGCTAACAACAATAACCAACATGTCAATACCTATCTTTCTATTATTCAAAAGTTTTAAAAAAAATATTATATCACCATATTTGTGAGATTTTCCAAAACAAAAATATTTTGGAAAACAACAAGGCGTACTAACAAGTACATTTTTAAAGTTATGCGAGTATACAGGAAGTAAATATATTGGCGACAAAGTTACACGTGGCGGTTATTCTTCATAAAATTCTGAGCCGAAATCTTAATACATACTAAAATGTTAGGCTTGCCTTCATCAGCCCTCCCGAGGGGTAAATAAAAGACATTTTTCCGGTAAAATACCTTGTCTGTTCTAAATACGTCAAAATATCATCAAGAAAGGTTATTCAAAATACATTATGGTCCGATACAAAATTTCGGAAATATCAGCTTACCTTTATGAAACCCTGTTACCACAAACGTACTTCGTCTAATATACATGAACAGCTATGGGTATTGCAAAGCTGAGCCCCACACATGTAGGTATAAAAATGCGGACGAAATAGCTATCGCTGCCAAATTGGCAATATAACAGTTTCAACGTGACACGATTTTTGAGCCACCATCATCGCAGCCTCGCAAACTGATCGTTGTATTTACAAATATTGCGCTCCCAGAAAATGAGTTACAAATGTAGTAAGATGAATTAAAGCATTCTTGTATGGTTGTCAGTCGTGTTTGGATGATCTTATTTAATATCGGTTGCAGTTAGAGCGTGTTTATTTATCTGGAGTGGTTTCTGTTATAGCATAACTAATATTCTCAACATTAATTTTAAAAGCCTAGCAGCCGAAAAGGTTAAAATAAAAAAAAACTTAAATGATCTACACCACGCAACCAGCAAGATATTTTAGAATTTGTAATTGTTTCTGTAAACATTATTACATTATTAAACACATCATTGTTTCGTTTTTATACAGGGTGTCCAAAAAATGGCGGATTAACTCTACGGTGCGTTACTTGGGGATGCCTAGTGAACCCTGGAAAAATATTTAAAAAATCCCCTGGGCCGTATTTTTCGAAATATTTCTGGTCAAAATGCATTTATTTAAATAACTGGTGTATAATTATAGTGTAAGATATATCTGGGACATATTTAATATGGGATTTTTTTTACATTTTTCCAGGGTTTACTAGACATCCCCAAGTAACGCACCGTAGAGTTAATCCGCCATTTTTTGGACATCCTGTATAACGTCTCCTTTTGGATTATTAAAATTAAAAATCATCGCTATATTTGGATTAAATTATTGACAGGTTGTATGTGAGTCATTAATTTCCTTCTATCAAGAAATTGATAGTATGTGTATTAGTTTATGAGAAGTAAATATGAAGAATAGAATAGAGAACGAGAGTGAAGAGTGAGAGGAATAAAGTGGGTTCCGAGGAAGTCGTTCTTGCATCAACAATTTATTTTGCTTTGGACAGATAATAGCAAAGAACCTTGCAAGAAATATGGGAACTCACGTACTATTTGTCGACTTAAAAAGCATACGATAGTATCACTCAGTACATTATGAAAGGTACTTATTTGAAAAAAAGGAACACACCCATGCCACGTAAAAATTATAAAGAATATGTAGAGCGAATGTGTCAGTGTAACACAACAAGGAAATCAGTTATCAGAACCGATAAGAGTTACAAAAGACTTGAAACAGGGAAAGCTGCTCATTGCCCCTTTCAATTAATATGCGGTCAAGGATTGACACAAAGGACGCATTACAATTAAAACATTCATAAACTCTTTATACTTTTCAAAAGACGCAATAGTAATGGCGAATTGAAATAGTTATTTACCTAACAAGTTCTGGAAGGTAATTTTCCCGAATGACCTCTTTGCAGCACGACCGAAGGGAGTGCTGCATGTAGTGCGAATTCGGGAAAATTCTTCCCGAAAGAGTTAGGTACAATGTTTTTTGTAACGAATAATTGAAAATATTCTAAAAAATAAAAAATATATATTATTATTATTTAGTGTTTTACTACTTTACTGAGTTGACAGCACAAATCACTAAACTTTTATAGATACCTTACGCACATGTTAACTTTTGTCGTAGATCAACACACTAAAGTGTAAGGTACCGCCATTAGTGAATTTTTATATCTATCCTTGTCGCACAATTGCCCTAGTTTTTGTTGGAAATAAAAAGCACCTCGGTGTGGGAAAAATAACTTTCGGCGCATCGGGAATGACCGAGAAATACGAATTTCGAAGTCACGATTACAAAAAGGATTTAAACTATACGATGAGAAAGTTAAAACGGGACTATGATCAATGGGGACTCGAAATAAACATAAGCAAAAGGGAATACATAGTGGTCTAAAAGTTAAATAACTAAATAACTAAAATAGCTAAAATAACTGCAGGAATTTTCCTGCTTTTGTTGGTAACGATTTATATCACCTGCGTCTTCCAATTTAGATAAAATTACGATCTTACATAAAGTTTTGTATGCACCTCAGGGTCCTTAGGCGTCCTTTTCGTTCAATGCACCTCGCGCTATAACTTTCAATCCGCGGGTCAAAAATGCCTATTTTACGCCCTTGATATATAATAGATATTTATGCATTAGCGGTGCAAACATGAATATATCCGGTAGTGCATATAATATTTTTTCTACTGCCACTACTAAAAGTAGGCCTTTTAGCGCTACCTTTTTTCAGTAAAAGTGACGTTTTATAAATCAGCGTGTTAAAAGTGAAATCAGCTGTTTACTTTCAGCTAATGTGCTAAAAGTAAACAGCTGGTGTGGAATTTGGAATTTTGAACTGGAAGTGACTTTATAAAGTTATTCTAGTTACTTCTTTCGTTAGAGGTAAAGTGCTTTTTTTAAATAATTAAACCATTATGTAATGAATAAAGTCAAATGTGTACATTTATAATTACCTTTGATAACTAACTTTGACAGCTACTGGCTGCAGAAACATTCACCTACGCGTCAAGGCCATCTATTTATTACGACATAAATTATAACTGTCATAACTGCAAACCCTTGTTAAATCGACATTTATGGATTAATAACAGTAAATTTAAGGTCGTAGAACAAATATTGTGTGCAAACTCGTGCGTTTATGCACGAGACATGTTACATAATTTTCATATCTCGTGCATAAACGTCCACTTTTAGCACTTGTTGCACAAATAGCTATCATTTACTAGCATATTTGTAAAAATAGTATACAATTTTAGAATGTCATAAATACATTTATCTACGACCACTACTAAAAGTAGGCCTTTTAGCGCTAGCTTGTTTCACTAAAAGTGACGTTTTATAGTTTACCGTGGTTAAAGAAATCAGCTGTTTACTTTTAGCTCTAGTGCTAAAAGTGAAGTGAGGTTATAAAACTACAATTTCGAACTGGAAGTGAAGTTGTAAAGTTATTCTAGTTGCTTCTTGCGTTACAGGTAAAGTGTTTTTGAAATAATTAAAGCGTTATGTAATGAATGCACTCAGATGTGGAGTATTAATAATTACATTTCGTAACTGACCTTGATAGCACTGGCTTCGCAAACATTCGCCCGCGCATGGCCTACTATTTATTATGACATAAATTAGAAGTGTCGTAGATGCAAACATTTGTTAAATCGATATTTATGAATTAATAACGGTAACATTAAGGTCGTAGATAAAATATTGTATGCAACGCGTACTAAAAGTCGTTCATGCACGAGACATGTTATGAAACTCAGCCTTCGGCTTCGTTTAATAATTTTCATGTCTCGTGCATAAACGTCGACTTTTAGCACTTGTTGCAGAAATAGCTATTAAAATAAGAATATGTAAGTAACATCAAACATTGCCTAAATGTATGGTTGCTAAGACGTTAATCGTGGTTACATGGTTACCATGAGATTTTAGGAGAAATAATTTGAAAAATTCCTATGAAGTTATGAGTAGCTTTTCATATGTTGTATTTATGATGAAAATAAACAATATCATGTTGCTAGTAAATAAATAACTATTATTCCTGTTCTTGCAAAAAAGCATTTGAATACATATTCTTAAGCAGAGTATGGTATGAAGACATTTCCAGAGCCATGGGAAGAAGAAACCTGAATGAAGGCGACTGGTGGAGTCGGAGGGAATGGAATCTGCGTAGTAAGAGTTGGGGCACACCGTAAAAAACTCACAAATATAGGTATATATATATATTTTATTTTGATTAATTTCCACATTCTTTTGCCCCAAATAGTTATTGAATATATCCGGTTTCTGACTTGGAAGAGCATAACGATTAGTAAAGTAGGCGTGCTGGACTTGGTCCTGCCTACTATATACTATTTTAATATAAAATATTTAATAGTTTCGTAATCTTAAAGTCACTTTTCATATTCGATAGATGAAGGTTCAGGGACATTTCAATTCCCCAAACTAGGGGCGGGCTGCTATAAGGACCTTGCATCCCACTTCAACCAACAACAGGAATATCAAGATGGGTGGGAGAAAGGAGGGATGGAGGCCAGGAAAGGTGGAAAGTACTGTCCCGGCATTCGGCTCAGAGAAGCTACTCAGTTCACTCAGAAAAACCACCTAAAAACCCGAATTAGAGCAAACGGCCACGGGAATCGAACCCACGACCTTCCGAATGCTAAGCAGACGTAGTAACCACTAGTCCACAGAGCTCGGTATATTCAATAGTTACATTTTCATTTCTATTCAGTGAAAGTAATTCTAAAAAAAAATGCGAACCCTTTCATTACTTTTTAAGTGTCAATACATTATTTGTTCTATTATAATCTTATTTATTATTTTAATAGATATGAAGACTAAAATTATCTACCTACACTAATTTATGGTAGCAAAAACTGAGTAGAGACTACAGCTGCAGAAATGAAATTCCTGAAAAAATATAGGCGTCAGGAGTACAGACACAATAAGGAATGAGACATCAGGAAAATGCTGCGAATAAAATATTTGTATGGAACCCTAGAAGAACAAAAGTTGAGATACCTTAGCCACATGATAAGATTGAACAGCAAAGGCAAGCGAAGTACAAGAGGACCGGATTATGCATGTATGTATCAAGTCTAATTAAATCAGTACATATTCAAATTTAGTTGCACTCAAAGGTGAAGTCAACATCTGTACGTTTGTTATTATATATAGCTTGTGACCGTTTTTCTCAAAAATAGCTCCTCGAAGACCGTTCATAAAAAATACAATTAACACAGAATTTATACAGGGAGTCCAAGATAAGGAGGGCCAGTATGGCGATTTCGTTAACTGTAAGAGATGCAAATTTGGTTAAATGAGAAAAAAGTTGCGCAATTAAAGAACCAACAAATCGACTCCTATAAATCCTTAATATTATTTTTTGTTTTTGAGGTATCTCAAAAAACCCGAATTTTTGGATTTTCTATTCTATTTTTTTCTAGCGTTAATACTAAAGCTAGAGCAAAACTGACAAAACTTCTTTATAGCAACTTTTTATGGACTCAAAGATTACGTTATCAATTCTTTTATCCGACGTTTCGTCTTCGACTAACCATAATCGACTTCAGTTTTTTAAATGCGGTCCTGATTTTCTGAAGCCAAATTTGTAAAGCCCTTTTTATTCTGAATTCAACAATGTACCACACATGGTTATTTATTTCTAATTTTAATTATTGTTTATAAGTAAGAAAAATAATCAATACATTAATTACTTCCTATTGAAAATTATTTGTATTCCAAGACTATAAGCGATTATTAAGGATTATTTCCTTCATATCCATGATAATGCGTAATCACTATGGTTTCTGTCAGCTGAATAATGACAAAAATTCAAACGTCAAAATTTAACCGCGGTTAAATTTGTGTCAAAATTTAATCGCTTGTGAATAATTTTAACATGATTATGAAAGGTGCTTTACCAACTAAATTGTATCTATTTATTCACGAAATAATCACGCCGAACATCCTGCGTGCATGTAAACTAGCCCGAATAAATTTTGAGGATTTTCTGTCAGAATGTTTTGCTCTGAAGAAATATATCTCGTAAATTTTCCGCCCCAAAATTCTTGTTGAGCGGCAAATTTACTTAACATATTTAATCGGCTGTTTTAATGCGCTTGGGATATTACTGTTAATTAAAAACATACAGTGTGGCTCATTACTTCTTTGTTTAAATTACAAAAGCTGAAAAAACGCATGAAATGCTCTAGAACACAGGTCCGTATCCAAAAATTTCTTGATGATGGTCAAAGAAGACTCGAAACGTAATTAAACCATAATGTGTGGAACATTGTTGAATACGGTATAAAAATGGCTTCTAAAATTTGACAGTAGAAAATAAAAACCGAATTTAAGAAAATTAAGTTGAAGATTGGTGCTCGAAGACGAAACTACGGATAAAAAAATTGATAACGTAATCTTTATGTCCATAAAAAGTTGCTATAAAGAAGTTTTGCAAAAATTTGTTTTTTTACGATAACTCAAAAACGAAAAATCATATGAAGGATTTCTATGAGTCATTTTCTGGTCCTTTAATTACACAACTTTTTTCTCATTTAACCAAATTTTGTATCTCTTACTATTAACGAGATCCCCATACTGGCCCTCCTTATCTTGGGACACACTGTATACAACTAGCATACAGCGTGTTCCCCTATTGAGTTTAATATACGTGCGATGACAAAAAAAAATGGAATTATATTTTCATAATTGGGAAATCGTTCCAGCTTGCCCTAAAACTTATGTTGGCCATAATATCAATTCAGTTGAAATCAAATACAAATATTATAATATTATTAAATATGTTGCAAAATGTTATTAAGCGAAGTTGCTAAAACCATTTCCAAGTACCAGTATGCAAAGTTTGATAAAGATTGGTTATGTTTGAGAAAACACAGTAAGCATATGAAAACAGTAAACTATGTATTTCCGATTTACTATACTGCAGTATTTTCACTTAGGCGATCTTTTTCAAATTTTGCAACCAACATTTTCAGAAACTTTCCTTTATAAGCTTTTGTAATATCTTTAATAATTATAGTACCTGCTCTAAATAAAACCGAAATAGTTATTTGTGTAATAAACATAGAAAGTAGAATTTGCTGCAATGAGTGATCGTCTGCAACCCGACCGTAGGAAGGGTTGCAAGAGCACGAGATCAGCAAATAACTTTCTATGCGCATTATACACATAATTTCTCTACGAGTTTAATCAAATAAGTTTAAAAACTGTTGTAACAATATGGTAAATTAGTCCTTGAAAAATAATCCAAAACAAGTTACGCCCAATCTAATTACTATGAATAAGGTTGTATTGTCAAAAAAATATTAACTGTCAGTTTGACAAAGTTAATGGCGAACAGAAAGTGTTTTACTTTCTGTACCTCGATTTGAATTGACTCACAGAAAGTGATTACAGCAGCATTTCCATAACAACGGTCCTTACATAAATAAAATGTAAAATTTTCTAAGCCTCTAAATGTTATACAAAAGCCAACATTTTATTAGCGAATAGGAAAAAGTTATTGCTGAATTCTCAAGAAGTATTTGATTTCAACTAAATTGGCAAAATAAGTTTCAGGGTAAGCAGCAACAATCTCCCAGTTATGAAAATAGAATTTCATTTTTTTGTCATCGTACGTATATTAAACTCAATCGGAGAACACACTGTATATAAGCAAAAAAAACATATGTAACTCCTAAAACAAGGTAGAACGCTTTAAAAGGAAAACTGGAAATGTAGTCGTAGTTTTCTTTTCAGTAAATAAAATTATACATAGGGATACATTTCCATACATACTATTTGTAACGGTAATATCAATTGAGTGATTACTTTAAAACTAATATTTTTCCTAACTAATCTCATTGCCATCTCATCAAAAAGCACAAATATTACATCAATATGCAGAGTTTAAAAATGCTTTGAAATGAACATTTTGTAAAAACTAGCCTTATTTTATTTCTACTTTTTGCATTTTCAATTTTGACTATGTAATTACTGAGAGTATGGCTACACACAGATCTGAAATGTGGGGAAAAACGAATGACGCTGTAACTGGGTTTCCTCGGAAGGAATAGCAGAATATTAACGCTGAGGTACATAATCATTGCAAAGATACGAAACAGAATAAGCGTGAAAATGACTATTCAATAGAAACAAGAAATAAGTGCACCAAATAACACTTGAATTTTTGTTACGTGTTGCACGATTCGAAACGATGAGTATGTCTTCTGAAACTTAAGACAAGTAGGCGATGAAGATTAAAGGACTAACAACTCAATAGAATTTTACAGCACGTAAGAAGGATAAAGTCTACTTCCAGTCATAAATGTAAAATTAAATTAAATTAAATTGAATTTATAAATCTAATTCTTAATACCACCTATCACAATGTCTTTTTGTCACTTATTCAGCATACAGACAACTAGATTACGTTTTAATTTAATTCTGTGTAAATTATAAAATTAAAAATTAGAAAGACGCCAAAAAATTAACAACGAATGCCTGTTGCTGGAAAGAAAATTTAAAAGTTATTGGTCATGCCATCCAAAAGTTATTGTCTGATCTGTGTTTCATTCATTATTAGTCGACCGGTAATAACCATACCATAATAACTTATACCAGTACGGAGTGTAATGCCGAATATCATCCAAATCAATCCAAGCGTTCTATTGTTATAAGCAACGTGACTTCAATTGTAGATTTAGAAACCATATGGTTGACTTAAGAAACGCCCAATATAATAATCAAGATGTTTCCAAAAACATTCAATACTAGCTGTAGCCCGCGGCGTATGCCGCATATAAAATGTAGGACTGCTGCACAGTAGACTATTGTCACATAAATAATAAGGGCATGTTTAAACGGAACGTGTGGACGACCGTGGGTCACAATCAGTAACGCAGTAATGAAATGTATTTGTGTTCATAGTTTTAAAAACACAACCAATAGGTATAACAAATAATTGTTTTCTCTGATAATATGCCTATTAAAAGTACTGGGAAATTTGTTTACACAAACCCAAAAATATTAATCCATTGAATTAAGCCTTGGTACTTTTGCCGGTTTAACACGACATGTAGTGTTGTGCATTATTATAGAGGTATGATAGGTTTGTTGAGATAACTATGTTAGATAAGTTAAATATTTTATTGTTAAAATTCCTCATCTTTATTTTTATATTTTAATTAGGCTATGGATTATTTAAAATTCATTTTAGTCTTGAATCCGTGTCTGTATCTCTCCCTAAAAAGTCTGTTCAAATAAATTAAGATTGTAAATATTTCCCCTGCTCAAGAATTGGCTTATTATGGCATATTATACAGCCACACTTTAATAAGTAGAAAAATTAAATATTTACTACTTGCAAAGGTTGGATAATGGCTTCTAATAACCAACATATTAGTCCAGGGGCTATGACTTAAATCTTTTAGTTCAAATTTTTGAATTACTGTTTACATTTTCGCCGACACACTTACGGCTGAAAAATCGAAAATGTAATAGTTTCTCCCTAATTGTACTCGTAATTTAATATTTTTAAAGTTATGTTTTTCTCTCATCTTACCATTCTAATAACCGAGATACGGGCACGTCTCTGCTATAGTTAGTATACTTACTTTAATAACCTAATAATGCTTTAATTTAAACCTCCATTCAACAAATGTAAATTCCTAATTTAAAAATGACGCCTCGTTTCGCTATTTAACTACCATCTGTTTACCTATAGTAGTATAATAACACCAATCAACTAATCAAATCAGAATGGCTATGACGATTTTTATTTTCAAATAATTGTATAGGTATATTTGTGATGATTATTTTATTTTTTATTTTAATTTTCGAAAACGAAATGAAGTTGGTAAAACGTATAAATACGAAATGCTCCTTTCGTCAACTGCATATTCAGGAAATGGCAATGACGCACGATAAAATATGGCTTAAACGGCGATAAAGATGGAAGCCTCTTTGACTGCCAAGTCATAAAAACATCATTTCGGCTTTCCCAGTTTCCCAGTTTTCGTTAGCATGGCCCCTTTGAAACTCACTAATAAAACTTGCAATTAGAATTAGTGTACAGCTCACCAGCGAGTAGTGAAAAACGTGTCGTTCCATAATTAAGCTGTTTGCTGCTTTTGAGGTTGGGGCATTAAAGCGAAGTAAACGCTATTGTCATAACAAAATAGTAAGAAGCGACTTAAAAAATCAGGATTAAAAATTATAAACACCCTCAAAGCGAATTACAAATGTCAGCAAACTAATATTGCGAATACATCATCTTGCAGTTGGTTGAAAACTCTTACTGCAAATAAAACTAAATCTCACGCTGTTTTGACGTAAAACATTCACACTTTTATTTTTTGTCAACAAATAATACTCTTTGTTATCGTGTCATCAGTAGGTCATTTTAAAATTACAGTTTGGAATGTGTGATATTAAAATTTCACGTAAAATCTGAACGCTTTGAGAATTTAAAAAATTTTAAAAATAAAGATAAATAAGTGTTCGTGCCACTTCCTTAACGGGCTTCGAAATTATAATTGTTGTCAAAAAGTGGTCATACTATGCTTATATCAAGATCGGAGCAATTCCTTCCATGAGAGAACCCATTATGCTTGCTATAATATACAGTTTTTAGAGTTTAACTAGGTAGAAAATTGTTATTGCTGATGCTTTGAAATGACAAGGAGGTCGCGTAATGACAACTATTATGACATCGTTATGAAACCAAGCAGGTTATTAGGATAATTTATATTAAAACGCCCGTTAGTGGACTCAAACTGTACTACAGTGCAATTCCAGAACCGTACTTGATTGTCGGATCAAAGCCTTGCAATTTTCGAAGTGAACTGGAAACCAAACTGGAAAAAAAATTAAGAAGTGCTAAAGACTCATTAGTCTTGTTCACGCCGTCGACGTTCGACAGAGGACAAAAAAGCCGATAATTAATTGAGAATGCCTCCTATCGTTTATTTTTAGTCTCGCAATTAACACTTTCCTGAAAAATTATAATTACAGGCGGCCGAAGGCAGGAGAGAAATAGGTTTGAAATCTGGTTTATCTAAAATCAATTACGAGAGACAATAAAACAGCTGTTATCGCTCGGTTTTACCGGCGGCCTTGCTTTTGTCGGTGCTTTAATTGATATACCCATTGCCTCGGGCTGTGGAGAAGTAGGTAGACACTAACTCTTAGTAGAACAGATTAATTCTTTCGATAAGGCGCTGAGAATTTCCCAACATCCGCGCATCTGAAGAAAGTGTTTAATTAATTGCGACTATGCTGATATGATACAAACACACTGCAAAAGTCTTGTTTGTAAATAATGCTAATTGTGCTCGTGGCATTCCAATTAAATTTCGATTTCTCATGCTTCTAGATAGTTCGCAACGTTTATTGTTTGGCCATAGGCTAAATTAATGTTTTTAAACCTCAAATTCTATATTTATTAAAAGAAATCGTAAGACCGTAGTAATTGCTGCATTGTCAGAAATAGGGTAGAATTATTGAATGGTTAAAATACCTAATAAGTAATTATTCATTAACCTGTAATTTATATAATTTTTTTGGGGGAATAGTAAGAATTTTATTCTTTCCTTAATCTTATTGCTGGACCACAATTTTTCAAAATTGATAACCAGAAAAAAGATTTGTCGCAATTAGTTTTGATATGCCAAAATTTAGTTTTTTCAAAATTTAAAATTAATCCTGTTATGTTTGACAAAACTGATAGAAAATGTTGCTCAAAACATTTTGAACTTACCTGCCCCATTTCGCTGTCAAATCCCAAATTTTATTTTTGAACATTCTTTTTTAAACAGCGTAATAGCATTTTCGTTCATAAAAACTCTAGGGAGTCATGCATATTTCTGATTGAAAATTAAAGGTGTTAAAGTTATAATAAGGTTTAGTTATGGCCGGTCTCATAAAGACACTAATTTGAGATTGACTTTAATCTTTGTTAAAATAAGCAAAGCGCATCAAAATGTGGTGCTTATGACATTTATTTATTAGTAACAAATGTTGCTGCCTTTTATTTATTTTAACAAAATATAAGGTTAATCTCAATTTTTATAAGACTAGCTGTTAGTGTATAAATAAATAATTCTATATAATATGAAATTAAACTGAGCATTATTCGTTCAGAAGATTTGTTCCTCCACTACGGGTCAGACTCAACCTCTCTCCTTCTCGAGTAAGCTTTATTTTAAGCCCTGCTTATAAAAACCACTTTTATCTACGACCACTACTAAAGAAGGCCTTTTAGCGCTAGCTTGTTTCACTAAAAGTGACGTTTTATAGTTTACGCGGTTAAAGAAATCAGCTGGTTACTTTTAGCTCTATAGTGCTAAAGTGATGTGAGGTTATAAAACTACAATTTCGAACTGGAAGTGAGTTGTAAAGTTATTCTAGTTGCTTCTTGCATTACAGGTAAAGTGTTTTTTAAATATTTAAAGCGTTATGTAATAAATACACCCAGATGTGGAGTATTACTAATTACATTAGTGATTGACCTTGACAGCACTGGCTTTGTAAACATTCGCCCGCGCATGGCCTACTATATTATGACATAAATTAGAAGTGTCGTAGATGCAAACATTTGTAAATCGATATTTATGGATTAGTAACGTAAAATTAAGGTCGTAGATAAATATTGTATGCAACGCGTGCTAAAAGTCGTTTATGCACGAGACATGTTATGAAACTCAGCCTTCGGCTTCGTGTTCATAATTTTCATGCCTCGTGCATAAACGTCGACTTTTAGCACTTGTTGCATAAATAGCTATTTATTACACACACTTAAAATATCATTTTAATCCCTAGTATTTCATTGTAAAGTAACTCTCTAATCACTAGGGACTAGTTACTCCCTAGGAATTAAAGTTTACTTTATCTCGCTAAGGAGTCATGCATACTTTGATTGAAAATTAAGGGTATAAGTTATAACTAAGGTTAGTTAGTGTAGTAAATAAATAGTGTATATAACACGGATTAACTGAGCTTTATTGACTCAGAAGATTTGCATCCCTCGCCCT
The DNA here is from genome assembly GCA_940337035.1 of Agriotes lineatus. Classification (NCBI taxonomy): domain Eukaryota; kingdom Metazoa; phylum Arthropoda; class Insecta; order Coleoptera; family Elateridae; genus Agriotes; species Agriotes lineatus. The sequence continues at coordinate 22,946,781 of OW679194.1, read as the reverse complement.
ACGGACTCAGGACAAAATAACTATACCTTTGATATTATGTGCAACGAAGAGTATCATCTATTCGTATGACAGAATACATATATGTCTTTGCCATTTAGTACATTTTGTTGTTTTTTAATCAAACTGTTTGTAGACATTCAGACAGCACCTATGCATAATCAAGCGTTTCAATTTTTATTTTGATCTTACATATGGATTATTATCACGTCAGTGAGAAGACAGATGTTCTGATTCTTATCTTGTAAACAAAATGAAATCTGGGTATAGATTTTTATTTCTTTTTGTGCTTTCAAAAATAATGATATTCATTTCAAGTTCT
>OW679194.1:22775858-22946362 GCA_940337035.1 Agriotes lineatus | reverse complement strand
AGACGAAATTAGAATGATACCAGCTGACATGTTAGCTAGAATAATGATAGATTTTGTATGGCACCTACAAGAGTGCGTTGTGAAGGAAGGCAGCCACTTGACCACTTCAATTTTCAAGTAAAAAACTTCCATGTTTCTGCTTTTAGATGTATGTTTTGTTTTTGTAATACTTATATGAAAGTAATAAAAAGTTATTTAATTTTGAAAACCGTCAGTACATTTTGGGATTCTCTGTATATGAGAAAAATAATTTTAAAAATCTGAGTAGTTTAATGTTGGCAATGTTGACTGGGTTGTTGTTGTTAACCACTCGCTGGACACAAACTGTTGTGTTATTAGGTTGAATAAGGATAACTTTATGGAGTTGTAACAAATATAAATGAAAGAAAAATTTTAGAAATATTTCATTTAGGTACTCTTTTTATAAGAATTAGCAGTTCCGTCATATAGTACTCCTTGTTTATACAGAGTGTTTATAAAAAAAGATTGTCAGGTCAAGATGGCCATGAGTGATGCCGCCCTTTAAGCATTGTGGAATATTTTATGGGTTTTGTTGGCATCTGTATTAGTGGCCATCCTATTTTTGACAGTTTTGTTTATTGTCATAATTTAACTAATTTTAATTGGTGTAGTTTCAACTGCAGCGGTTTGAGGATTGCATTCGTTACCTTAAACGTTAAAAATATATCCTCACAGAATGAGTAAAATTTATTTAAGGAATATGTTGGTAATCTTAATAGTAATTTACGTTACAAGGAACACATGGTTTTTTAATTAAAAAGACTAAGTAAAGACTAGTTACTTACTTATTCGGCATTACAATCCTTTGTGGATTCTAGCCTTTTGAATTATCTTATTCCATCGGGCCCTGTCACCATCTGCTCTTTTCCAGTTGGTCACTTTAAAGACTCTGACATCTCGTTGCACTCCGTCTATTTATCTCTCTCTCGGTCTACCTCTCGCTCACGCATAGTTCAGTACGTTTTTTTCCTTACAGTTCTTAATCTTAGCACTTTCAAAAAACGCACAATGTCTCGTCCATTATCTCGGCTAACTCCTCGTTTGTTCTTCTAGGCCACCGCCCGTTAGTTTCTTGCACTGGCCCGCATATTTTTCTCGCTTTCGCCCCTTGTGCCGCTCTCAACTTGTTCTGCTCAGTTTTTGTTAGAGACCAAGTTTCACAGCCATATGTCATCGCTGGTCTGATTATCGACTTGTAAATTCTCCATTTAGAAGCTCGGTTTAATATATTAGATTTTAATAGTTTTTTGTGGATGTAATGGCCTTTGTTTCCAGCTTGTATTCGTTTTGTTATTTCTTCTCCCATTTTGTTTTTCGCATTCAGTTGGGATCCTAGATAAATTAATTCTTCGACTTCTTTAAATGTGTATTTACCTATTTTTATGTCTTGCGGCTGCCATTCTCTCCTTTTTAATTGCATGAATTTTGTCTTTTCTTCGTTTACGCGTAGGTCCACCTCTGCTGCGGCTTTTTCCTATTTATTAAATACGTCTTTGAGCTCTTTTAGACTTCTGCTTATTATCACAAGGTCGTCTGCGTACGCACTAATCTTAACCATCCTTGTTGAAATATTGCCTGACACACTTATTTTTTGCATTACTAATTCCAGTATTAAATTAAAAATCATCACAGATAATGCATCTCCTTGCCTCACACCCGTGTTTATTCTAAAAGGCTCAGAACTTTCTCACTGTCGCTTTGCAGTCTTGCAGTGTCATCAATACCAGTCTGCAAAGCTTGTCTGGGATCTGGAGTTTTTTTAATATTTGCATGATCTTATTTCTTTTCACTTAATCAAAAGCTTGCCTGAAGTCTATGAAAAGGTTGTGCAGTTTTACTCGTATGTTATGTTCTAGAGGTTTTTCAAAAATTTGCCTCATAGTAAATATGCCATCGCTGATTGATTGATTTGGTACTAGTTATACTTTGTCAAGTGGTTATGGATCACACACAATAATATCTTGTAAGTAACATTAAGCAGAGTTATTCCGCGGTAGTTGCCACACACATACTTATCTTCTTTTTTGAATAAAGGCACTATTGCGCCACATTTCCAGCTCGCCGGCATTTTTTTCTCTTTCCAGATTAGTTGGATTAACTTGTGCAGCTGGTTGTAAAGTTCATCACCACCATTTTTTATTAGTTCTCCTACTATTCCATCTTTTCCTGCGGCTTTGTTATTTTTTATTTTATTTATAACTGTGTGCACTTCTTCCAATGAGGGGCAGTTACTTTCCTGCTTAACTGTCTCAGGCTCACTCAATGACTAGTGCTTAGCTATATTTCAATTACATATAACAACACGTAACTTCTGAAACTATACTAAGTTATTTTAACTCTACAGAACATTTTTATTACACTAAATATTGCTTAACGACAAAACCAAACTTAATTTGAAATGTTAAATTTTTGCTCAATTTCTAATTCTACACATGAAATTAAACATTCAAACTCCATTTAGTAACTAGTGTTACCTCCTCTTGCATTTAAAACTGCTCGGCATCTTGGCGGCATTGACAGTATCAAAGTGTCAATTTCTTCTTGCGGTATGGCATTCCATTAACGCTGAAGGCATCTAAAAAGATCTAGATTGTTCTGCACATTCTCCATATCAACAAGAACTGTCCCAAACATGCTCAATGGAATTTAGGTCTGGCGACTGTGCAGCCCATGGTAAAGTGAATACATTGTGCGTTTTCAGCCACTGAGAAGCAGTAGCAACATGACATCAGACAAGAATCTGGATGAAGTTCTTCAGCGATAGGAAGGACAACAGGCTGCAGAATGTTATCCCGATATTTATCTGCCGTTAATGATCCATTAATTAAAACAAGCTCTGTTCTTCTGCCAGTTATTACTCCTCCCCATACCATGATTGTCCCGCCTTGGAGTTTTTTTACTTGCTGAACATTTCATAGCCATTGTTCGTTGCCAGATCGTCTCCAAACACGAGTTCTTCTTGTGTCGAGACAGAGCCCAAACCGCGACTCATCAGTAAAGAGAACTGTGTCCCATTGTTGCTGATTCCAAATTTCATGCCCTACACACCACACATTTCGAGCTTCTCGATTGCCACGAGTAATTGCTGGGCATCTTAATGGAAGACGAGAATGAAGATTGGCTTCATGTAATCTGTTCCTGACAGTTTGACTCGAAACAGTTACATCATGTGTGTTTTGTAGAGCACTAACCAGAGCAGTTGCATTTATTGAAGGTTTCCATAATGCCCTTAGCCTTACAAATCTATCCTGAATCGGCATTGTAATTCTTGGTTTTCTTGGTTGGTGTTCCTCGGGATGTCCTGCCTGACTTCGACCACCTTCAATAATACCAATTGCTCGAAATATCTGGCCTCGGCTTAAATGACGGTGTTGTTGATCATGCTCTATCACTGTTACACACAACCAATAGAAAATTGTTGCAAAATAAAAATGAAACTGCAGAAAAACATTCACTTTTCGAAGCACCACTATAGCCTGTATAATTTCACAGCATGTAAATGTAAACAAACAAGATAAACAAAATAGCATCGAAACATAGATTACCATTGTTACCTAAGGCCACTATGTGAATATGTTCAAATCTTATTTCAGTGTTATTCTAGAAACAGTAGAACTACAAAATATATATGACTAGGCCGTGTATTCTTTAGACTTTTTTGATGTGTAGTTTTCAGGGCGAGCCCTGGAATCTGGGGAGACCTACAAAACATTCTCCGGCCATGTATCGTACAATATTTTTTATGACCCACGCTATGATACAAACTTCTTCACCTACGTTTTTTACATTCCTTTCTCATAACCAACTCATAAAGGCTTCCAAAATTTCTTGTGGAATTTCATTTTCTGCTTCTGACAGTTCAAAATCCGAATCAAACTTGCAAATGCACTTTCCAAAATTCAAAAAAATTATAACAGTATCTATTACATATTTGACTTATTCAAACAATAACACAAACTTGTTTCCATAGTAACAGGCATCAGAGATTGGTAGAAGCTTTTGCCGATCCCTGATGGCCATTTTCCGAACTTGGCCGGCAAAACGTTACATTCTGGCATAAAAATTCTCCAAAAACTGTATATTTTCTGAAAAATTAATTAGTAGTGGTCATAAAAACAATGTTATGGCGCAATTGCCCATTATATGCACTCTTGACCAGCCAATCTTTTATAGACACCCTGTACTTTTTTATACACTTTATGTAAATTCTGAACAATTTTCCTCAACTCTGTTTCTCCACATTGCATTCGATTTTAGATTGTTAGTTGCATCGTCTATTTCTGTGTAATTTATTTTCATCGTAATAGCTTAGGGTTACAACTGATGAGAATTCAAGCACTCTGGGTCATTTACACCCATCATCACTACAAAGTTTTCTTTGCCACACAAAAACACTATTAAACATAAAATTCTAAATTGTTATACAAGTAGAGATAACCTGAACATCCAAATAACAATTCACCATAGGTCTGAACTGGATTTGGTATTTTTATAGGGCCATAAATTGACTATTTATATGGAACTGAAGATAAACTAAAAAGAAATGGTAGACATTTAACTGGAAAAAAATAACATTCAGATGAAAAAGTATTTTGAAAGTATTAGCAAAATTAAAGTGTATTTTTGCACTAATAATGTTTTTCTTGCTTATTATTTTTTACTGAAGCCATCCATTAAACATATAATATTTATGCTGTTTTTTAAGCCAAAATAAATAATAAAACCGATAAATGTAAAATTTCTGTGGGTTATTAACATGCTGGGTTCAAATAACATTTGGGATACATTTTTTTTAATATTTAAAATCAACCTCTAATAAATGATACAAGTGCTAAAATAAATTCTTAATTTTATTTAGTGAAAAATACAATGTACAAGAACAGATAATAACTTAAAACTACTAATTTCAGACCAGCCGCTGTTTTTGTTCTTGTCTAGGAACAGATAATAACTTAAAACTTCTTATTTGGGACCAGCAACTGTTCTTGTTCTTGTCTAGGACCAGTTATGGTTTGATGCTAAAAAGATAACATGATATTAATGTCAATATAATGTACCATAAGTTGCAAGGCCAATATTAGGGAACATTATTCAAAATTTCTTTGTATAATTTTAAATTATGTAGTAAAACTAATTTATTTGTTCCTCACTTGTAAACATCAATTTATCGAGTCACTGTACTCACCTTGAAAATGTTTCTTAACTGGCTAGCCAGTAAATTTTTTACTGGCTAGCCAGTTATATTTGACAAGCGTGCTCATAGATAAATGATAGCGTGCAAAGCCAGAGTTGTCTTCCTTAGTATGTGTCATATTGATTAATTTGTTGCTTGTTAGTTTGACATTTTGAATAAATGGTGAATTTCTAGTTATTTACAAGTGAGGAACAAATAAAACATTCAACAATACACGCCAGGTAACCATTTTTACTGGCTCAAGGATATGACAGGCTCGCCTGACGGCTCGCCAGTCATCCCAATCCTATCGCCAGTAAAACCTGTTTTACCTGGCTTGTAATGTTAAATACTATTAATAAATAACTTACTGCTGTGTTACTCTTGGCAAATTGGGCTACTACAAATAATAATAAAACTGCTATAATAACAATTAAACCAACAATTATAGCCCAATATAGTTGACAATCTATTTCTGATCGCATTTCTTTCTGTTTTTGTTGTGGCACTTCTTCTGATTGTTCTTCAGGTTTCATCGTTGTAGGTGAATTTGTATTCGTTTTTTCAGTAGAAGTTGAAGTGCTTTTAGGCTTTTCAGTGGAAGTTGATGTGCTTATAGGAGAATTGTGTAAGTCTTCATTACTCCTAATTACTGTACCTTGGTATTTCAAAACACGAGTGCGTTCATCATTTAAATACAAGTTTCCATGATATCTTCCTGACTCACCAAACAAATTTGGTAGCTGACTGTATAACAGTGTTGAATTTGTGTTGGACAAATTAAGATATTCTATACTTGCTGGTAGGCTGGTTGCAGTAAATACTAAATGAAGATTGTTCTCTAAATGCACCTGCTTTAACTTCGTATTTTTTTGAAATACATTTTCCTTTAGTTCCTGAATATCATTATTAGAGAGATCAATGTACTCGAGCTCAGTTAGATTGATGAAGGCATCTTCATCGACAGTGGATATCTTATTATTATCGAGGTGCAATTCTGTGATTCGGTTGAGATTGAAATCAGTTTGTTTCAATTCAGTAATAGAATTATGTGATAATTCTACCTTCTGGATGTAGTGTGGTAACTTAGGAACTTCCATTACATTTGTGCATTTTATGCTAGCTTTTGCTTTTTTGCATGTACAGTTGTTTAGTTTGGCACAGTCATTTTGGCCATGTACACGTGAACCCTCCACCCAAAAATCCATAAAACACAGTCCAAATATCGTCATGAATATTATTGTTTTGAACATATTGCTAAAATCACAGAATACTTCTTTTTTACGTTATGTTATATTGAAACTGTTTAGGTGATTCATCCAAAATACCTTTTTTGACGTCGATATAATATTTGTTTATGATAAGATATGCAAAATGTACCTATAGATATAATGATGCCATCTATGTGCTTACTCCTGAATTTAAATTAAAACATTAAATCATTGTTCCAACTGCAAAATTCACCAAGATGCGGTCACCACCTATAAACATGTCATATATTAAAAAACATATCAAAGATTCCAATACATCTGCCTGCTTCATTCTAATCTGTATTAATATGTTCTCTGTTCTTTTCTCGCTAATTAGGTGTAGGTATGTTAGTAATGTTTCGCTACTTTTGATTTCAAATGGTTTGAAAATATTTGAGAGCAATAAGTATTTGAAATGCCATTAAGTTTGACTTTTTAACTTTTGAATATTTGATGAATTTATTAGACGAATTGTAAAAATAAGATTGTGTACAATATTTGTTTCATTTCTTATAATTCTTTAGATAACAAAGTAACTTTCCATCAGCTTGTAAAGTAAATGTTTTCTTCTGATAATTATATGAAAATATTATTTCAGTTTTCCAAAAGTAAACTTGTGAAGGAATATGATTAAGAAGAATTTAGAAAGCCATATAGAATACTAAAAAAAGGATCTGTCTCTTCAAAACTTTTAAACTTTCCTACAACCTCTGATCATTCCCATAATATCAACACAGAACTTGATAATAGTAATAGGTAACAATAAAAATTTACCTTATAATTTTAATACCTATTTGTTTTTACTACAATTTTTTAATTATTAGAAAACGCAAATGGCAGTACTCTCCAGTGCCAGTTAGCATCAGACATTGGAGATCTAAAATTAGAATATTTTAATACAGGTGTGTAGGAGCCATGGGGGCCAGTGGCCCCCACAAATAAATTTCAGTGAGGCCTGGCCACCACAAAGAAATTATTTTTTGTAGTTTCATAACTTATTTCATTAATTTTGTATAACAATTAACATGGAAATACACACACCGGCAAAATTAGAGGAACACAAAAAAGTCATATTTTCGCTATGTTTTAGGATATATATGACTCAATTTGATTGTAAATGTTACTTCTGCATGTATTATGAATAAAAAATAGCAATTTAACATTAAATCTAGCCACCCATTTGAGCCTAATTATCATTTGTTTTATTGTTGACATATTGCTTGGGTTTTTTTGTTCTTGAAAACAAGTGCTCATTTGTTGGTTAGGTTACAACGGGGTTTACGATTTTGTTCTTGAAGACCATTGAACTGTATACTAGTAACTGGAAGGGAGCTTCTGCTTAAACAGCTGAGGCAAATTCATAACTTATGCAACCCGCCGTTGTGTAGTATTTCTTTCTCTTTCTACCTCATTGATGGTCTTAGCAATGAATTCATGAACATTACTTTTACCTATTTATTTTTAAATATACAGAATTTTTACTACTAGATTATACACAGTACACTTTTATATACTATTTCTAACATAAATATTAACAAAATTGTACTTCAGAATATATATTATGGTAGGTACATCAGAAATACAACAAAATAACATAGATATATATATTTCATATGAGTACATTGGGATTGCACAAAAACGGACTATTATTAATATAAATATTATAAAGTATAAGTATCAATAAACAATATTTAACACAAAAAAAAATAAAACAACTATTAAAGTTAATAAAGGGCTGACAATTATAGTGACAGGTTGCGTTGCAACCACTCTATTGCAGACGTTGTATTTAAGCTCATGGTTCCCGATGAATTGCCAAGAGATCGAGTTTACTACGACAGTCTGAGACTCTTAATTGCTGTTCGTTTAGCATTAACTACGGACGCCAACAGCCTCACCCTCCATATAACGGAAATTGATTAACATGGTTAGCAGTTAAAAACAATAATAATTATAATCTAAATAACATAGAAATCGTTAAACATGGTTATTAGTTAAAAACAATAATATAATAATTATAATCTAACAATTTTTAAATAAAATAATTTTAGACATTTTTTGTCTTATGGTAGCTGCTTTTCCGTGTAACTGTAAATTTACAAGAGTTACTTTATGGTGCATTCTGCATTTTATAAATATATTGACAAGGTGTTTTATTAATTGAAGCTCATGTAAACTTTCAAATATGTGCGCTTCAATTCTTGGATGTTCTGGCTGAAACAGACTTAAATTGGTTGCAAATTTATTTAAAACAAGGTTTTGCAAACGTAATTTAATATTTGTGTTATTTCTTCTTAATCCTTCACTCTCGATTATATGTCGAAGATTCCTTTCTGTGAAATGGACAATTTTATACACAATATCTGATGCATGCAGTAAACCACCCCTATTTACTGCTTGGGTAAATTTTTTAAAATTGTTACTAGTGGCGCTATACAAATGGTCATACTTTAAGTCAGCATTTTTATATAACAAAATTGCTACACATGGTTTGCATGTTGTTTTCTTTACCAATTTACTGACAATATAACCAGAAATATAATATAAAACATTCTCCTGGTAATCTGTTAAATTACTGTTATTACATATATCTAGAATATGATCGTCCACATGTTCATCATTTTCTTCTATTTCACTGCTACTTCGAGCTGGTGATCTGAATTCAAACGCAGGAGTACATAAATGTCCAAAATCTCCACAGTTTGCATTTATACTTGGCGTTATTGCGTTTTTAAATAATAATTGTCTGAGCGACCATTTCAGCTGTAAAGAATTGGGGTTGTTGTTCCACCCTCCCTTAGATCGAATGCAGCTAAAATATAGTTCTAAATGGTCTTGAGAACATTTATAACTCAGGAAATATTTGAACTGATTATTATCAAGACTGAATAAATCCTTGACTAAACCTAATGTGCTTTGCATTGTTAATAGAAATCCCAAAACAAATGTTTTCCTTGGATGACATAAAAGCGGTACTCCCTCAATACGTAATGATTTCAAATAGTCTGCAGTCTCTGCAAACACTTCTTCAAAATAATTTAGTGTATTTTGCTTTATTGGTGCTTTATATCCTTTCCCAAAGGGATTTCGAGAATTTAATAAATCAAATATCCTGTCGATCATACGTATAAATTCGATGGTAGCACCGCACTCTTGAAAATCAGGATCTCCAGAGTTTTTACAATATTCTAAGGCATCTGCCACCCCACTACTCAGAGCCTGAGCAGCTAGACGTACATTCATTATTTTATTTTTATAATAAATGTGACTAGAAGTTAAACTATTTGCTAACCGCAATTGTTGGTACTCTTGTACTTCGTCTAATCTTTTTAAATAACTCCAACTAATAATTCCTTTATTTGATGTTATATTTTTTTCAGCAAAAGAATTTCGGGCCAACTTCAGCATGTGGCAAGTGTACAACATACAGTGCACATGAGTACTTACGCATGGATGAGAAAAATATGAATCAATTCTCTGATACGAAATATTACATCCCAGTTTATTGTATGTCGAGATATTTGTGGCAGCTCCATCACAGGTTATGGACCTTACTGTAATACCAACATCAAATAAATTCCTTAAACAGGAATTAATCAGTTGCGATTGCAGATTTGCGTCGGTTTTATTTATTAAAAAATAAGCTACTGGACATTTGAAATTGCCAGTGTAGCTCACAATTAGAAAAAAAAGCGCCTCAGATGCTTCTGCATCAAAATCTGAATCTATAACACCACCATAATCCACTTTACCACTAAATGTGCCTTCCGTATCATTCCATAATACTTGCTTTCGGATAGCCATAGAATCAAAAATTAGAGCACACTGTCGTAAATGTGGTTGTTTCTTGACCTCCTCTTTTAAAAATTGGAAAACTTCATTTAGAAAACCCGGCTGACAGTTCATATTGCATAGCCATTTACGAATGGTACGACCATTTGGCAATATAAAATGCTGCCTCACAAAATTGTAAGCCTTAGGGGAGTAAAAATATAATGTGTGGGCAAATTGTTTCATTAAGGTAGAATATCGTCTTTGTCCACGGTTTGCTAGGCCTTCGTTCTTGCTTTGGTGTAGCAGAAATTCTAACGGGAAGCCTAGAAAATCAAGTATTATTTAATGCTGCACAATTAATATTATAGTTCTTCTTCTCTAGTCCTTACGTCTTGACAGACGCATGGTGATCATGGATATGTAGTCTTGTCTAATCGGGTTGTTATTGTTCGTACTGTTCTGCGCCATCTTTCCCTATTCGACGCAGATCTGACAGCTTGTTCTATATTTGCTTCCAAAAGGTTCTCAACAGTGTCGATCCAACGCATCGGTGATCTGCCCCGTCTTCGTTTGCCAAGAGGTTTTCCTTGAACAATAAGTTTTTCAAACTTATCAGCTGGAGTAATGTGGCCGAAAAATTTTAGGATATTTCCATAAATAATAGTAGACAGCCTTTGCTTGGGTTTTATGTCATCTAATATCGAGACATTAGTTCTATGTTCCGTCCAGGAAACCCTAAGCATCCTCCGCCAACACCACATTTCAAAAGCGTCGATGCGTCGGCGATCTGCAGCGCGAATAGTCCAGGTTTCAGATGCGTATTTAAATACAGAAAACACTAAGGCCTGGACAAGGTTAATCTTGGTATTACGTGTTATATCACTGCTTCTCCATATTTTACTTAGTTTCGACATAGCTGTTCTTCCAAGCTGGATTCGTCTGCGAATTTCATCCTCACAGCTTCCTGTGTTATTTATGAGGGCTCCTAGATATAGAAAACTATCAACCACTTCATAATTGCCTACGTGACGAGTTTGTTGAGCATTATTATTATTTCTGTCCACTATCATAATTTTAGTTTTATTTGTGTTAATAGAAAGGCCGTATTCTTGACTTACTCTTTCTAACTTTTCTATAAAGGACAAAAGTTCTTGTTCGTTGCTGGCAATCAACAAAGTGTCGTCTGCATAGCGCAAGTTGTTGATTTTTTCACCACCAATCGAAATGCCACCTTTCCAATCATCCAACACAAGCCTCATAACATGCTCGCTATATAAGTTGTACAGTAGAGGTGATAGAATGCACCCTTGCCTAACGCCCTTTTTGATTTCATAACTTGTAGAATAAACATTGTCAATTCTTACCACAGATGTTTGAGTTTCATAGAGGTTTTTGATTACAGCGACAATGTGTTGCGGTATACCCATGTTAATCATAATGGGCCATAAGAGATGCCATCTAACATTGTCAAACGCCTTACGGTAGTCGATGAAGCAAAGGTACATAGGGGTATAATATTCTCGAGCCTTCTCAACGAGCTGACGAAGATTTAAAATCTGCTCACGCGTACCTCTACTCTTTACAAAACCGGCTTGTTCAGGTGCAACTTGGTTGTGTGTATATGACTCAAGTCGACTGTGGATTATATATAACATTATTTTACTTATATGGGTGATAAGTGCCAACAGTCGAAAATTGTCGCAGTTAGTGGTCGATCCTTTTTTGTGGAGAGGAATAGTTATAGAAGTTGTCCATTCGTTAGGCCATACTGTTGTTCGCCATATATGCTGACATATTTTATGTATTATCTTTATACAGTTTCCGGGTAGTAGCCCAATGATTTCGGCAGTAATTAAATCCATACCGGGTGATTTATTTAGTGCTAACCTTGATATAGCCTTCTGCACTTCATCTAACAGTATATCTGGTTCATGATTATAGTTGGTTATTTCTCTATACTTATAGTTCTCATCTGCGTAGAGTTTTTCACAGTATCTCCGCCATGTTTCAAGAATATTGTCAACATCAGTTATTAAGGTGTTGTTACTATCCATTATTGCCCAAGTTCGAGGTTTGAATGTGCCAGTTATCTTTTTTATTTTCAAGAACACTTTTTTGCTATTTATGGAGTTAGCATGTTTTTGTATGTCGAAGCAGATATTATTCAAAAACTGATTCTTGTCACTTCTACACTGACTTTGTATCAGTGCAGACAGTTTATTATATTTGATTATGGATTCAGGTGTATGTAGTCCTAACATCTTGATGTTTCTTCTAGCCTCTATGCTTTTAAGAGTGTTTTCACTGATCCATGGTTTCCGGTTTATATTTTCTCGATTATTGGGAAGTGTTTTGACAACTTCTAAAATAATGGATCTCATTTTGAGCCACAAGTCATTGGGATCACTTGATAAATTTTTCATTGTATCTACCTTTTCTTCTATCTTGGTCGCTACGACGGTTGGGTCTGCAATATTCGGTAGTTTTGGTTTTTGTTGCATTCTTCGACAGATCTTTAATTTAATACGAAAAATACAAGATAGTAGTGCATGGTCGCTATTACAGTCCGCCCCAGGTAGAGTCTTGGAACTAAGAACAGCACTACGCCATCTTGATTTAATTAAAATATAATCAATTTGATTCCTAGTTAGTCTATCTGGTGAGATCCACGTGTACAGCTTCCGTATGTGCTGCTCAAATACAGTGTTTGCAACTGTGAACTCATTGTCTATACAAAATTGAAGTAACCTCTCTCCATTTGAATTACGTGTTCCAATACCAAACTTTCTCACTATGTTGCGAATATGTTCGTCTTTTCGCGTACTGCCTAATTTAGCATTGAAGTCCCCGATGATGATGGTTATTTCTTTATTAGAAATCTTTTCGATGGTCGATTCCAATGCTTTATAGAATTCTTCCGTTTCCGCTTCTGTAGCATCCATTGTAGGGGCATATATCTGAATAATATTTAGATTACACGGAGACGCTTTTATGTGCAATGATATTATTCGATCGTTAATAGCAGTGTATCCCAATACAGTTCTTTTAAGTTTATTGGATACCAACAATGCGACTCCACTCCTGCTTTCATTATCTAATCCTGAGTAATATACTGTAAAGTTACTGCTTTCAAAATGTCCTTGTCCGTGCAATGAGTTTCTGACAGCCCGGCTATGTTGATATTATATCTCATCAATTCATTCGTGACGATCGCTAATTTTCCACTTTGGCGTAATCCACAAACATTCCATGTTGCAAGACGAATGCGAGCTCTTTCTTTTAATATTATAGTTACCCACCTTGAAAATAATTTTTTAAAACGATATCTAAAGTCTCGTTATTGCAACCATTTTTTGTTAATTCTTCGATAATGTCTTTCATGTTCGAAATTTTTAATTTTTTTCGGTTTACTTGTTGCTTCAACGTTTTCACTTTCCTTTGTAATTTATTAATATGGTACAAGTTATTCGTTTGAGTCATTACATCCACAAATATTTTTGCCTGCGTGGATGCAGATGGTACATTGTTTAAATCAACATCCATTTCCTTGGTCGCACTTACAGTTTCGATACTCTAAAATACACATAGATTCCTATATATTATGTTATACATGTAACATGTAATTATTGTAAGAAATAATTTCTTTTAATCACTTTTTTTATAAACAGTTATTTACTTACAGTTCTTATCAATTTTCTTCTTGTTTTGTCCTTCTGCACTAAATGCTTGGGAAAAGAAAAAATACTTGGTACAGCATCGGGCTTCAACAATTTCATACTGGATCCTGGTTGGTTTTTATAATCCTTTTCTAAAAAATGTACTCCACAGAGTCTGCTTGTTTTAGAAGGATACCAATTATCTCTTCGTATTGCATTTATCCACAGTTTCAAAATTTCAGGACGTTTAAAAGGAAACCTTATAACAGAAAGTAATTTATTGTTAATATATATTATATAAACAATTTTATTTACAAGACATTAAAACATATATTGATAAAGTTTTTTTTTACTTACGTGTGAAATGATATTTTCTTGGTCGATTGATGCAGGTTATTACAACCATATGCAACACAGTTGAGAACCATTTTATTGTGGTTTCAACAGTTCACTAATATTTCAAACAAGTTTTGAAAGGCAAGCAATACCTACAGCAACCTTTTAATACGTTCAACAATTCAATTAATACGCCTGACGCTGTATAAACACATATGAACACTGAACGCAGCAGATTCTCTCATAACAAGCAACAAGTTGGAGAGTGATGCATATACTACAGACTGATGCTATCTCTGTCCGTCGCCCCTGACACACCGGTTTGCATCTACGGGAATTGCGCGGCTCCCTTCCAGTTACGTTAGTATGAAGTTCAATGTTGAAGACAAGTGCTTATTTCTTGGTTAGTTTACAACGAGGGTTTACGATTTTGTTTTCTGTTGTTGTCAAAAATGCCCGATTTAACGGCAACTTGAATTAGGTAGGTTCATCTGTTATATCGTTAATTGTTATTCTCTGAAGGTGTGTATTGATAACATTAAAGCTTGAAACATAATTCAATTAAATAATGCTACAGAATATCCCAAAATATGACGTTTTTTGTGTTCCTCTAATTTTGCCGGTGTGTTTATATAAGATTGAATTGTAATGAAACCACCTGCTATAAATCGCCTAACTTGGATCACCTGTGAACGAATGATATTAAATTTTGCTATTTCAGAAAATAGTCGGTTCAGTCAGATATAAGCAATGAAATCTGACTACTATAATAATACTTTCATCGAGTATTTCCTAGGTTTTGTTATATGCAATGTTTTTTTTTCATACGATACTATTAAGATTTGTGCTGCGTTTTTTAAACAACTGACTAGTGTGGGCCTGTTAAGATACATTTATTGATTTATTATAATGAAAATTAACACGTGTTATTTCTACAGGTTTAAAAGAATAGGTGTGTGGACAAATAGGGAATAAGCCAATACCACCTAAAGAGCACAGGCCTCAGCTCTCTGATATCACAATCAGAAGCCCGTGACATCAGCTAAAGGCCAGTTATGGCTGCCGACATTAACTATGAGTACTAATCTTAGCTATATATTGATGGCAATTATAAATTATAATTGAGTTTTTTTTTAATAAGCGACTTTGTTAGTATTTGGTGGTGTGCGTGTGAGTGATTTGCCATCAATATTGCAGAAATAGACACGTAAATAACCGTTACAGGTGATTTTGAAATAAATGTATGGTCACCGCATTGCAATTTGCTAGCGTTTCAAAACAGTCGCCGGTGAATAAAAACTATTAATATACCAGGTGACAATGAGACCGGGGCCTTGCATCTATCTCCTTTACTTATGAATGAATATGGATGAAATTTGATACAAGGATACTAGACATAATTTGCGATTGAGAAACAAATGTAATAAAAATTGACAACTTCCGGTTTTACCGGAAGTGACACTAACTTTGTTTTTTAAATGGAACACCCTGTATATATAATGTTTTTCGAAATCTACGACTCAAATTACATACAACAGTGTTGCCAAATTTGCTTAGATATTATTAGTCATTACATAAAAATATTTAAAAAATTAATTTATTTATTAATTTTCAGTTTCAAATAAAGATAAAGTAGTGCATGATGCATATTGTTAGATTGGTAATTATATTTTCTATCTAATGGCAAGATGGCTCTTAGTAGGTGCCATTTAAAAAAAGTGACTTTTTCTTAATTAACGAGTTTAGCAAACTATATTCTTTTATTAAAGGTTTGTTATTGACCTTATTGATAAAATAGCTATTATTAAGAGTTGCTAGAGTCAATTAGAATAGATTTCTCCAAGTCAGGACCTTCTATGGTAAAAAAAATTAAATTTGGCAATATTATTTTTTGTACTTTGAGTCGTAGATTCCAAAAAACATAAAATGTACAGGGTGTCCTATTTAAAAAATCAAAGTTGGTATCATTTCCGGTAAAACTGGTGGTCAGCCATTTTGACTATATCTATAGGCCAATCAGAAATTATGTCTAGTATCTTGCTATCTTGGCATAAAATTTTATCCAAATCGATTCATAAATAAAATAGATATAAGCATGGCCCTGGTATCATTGTCACCCGGTATAGTAGTTTATTCAATTGTATACCATATTTGTGCAAGTGTTCCCAATAAGTGTTCAATTCCTGGGTGTCGACGAAACTACACAAATGGGGTACATGTGTTTAGCTTCTCTAAAGATGAATTCCTATACCAAAAATCTGGTGTGATACACGCACACAACTTCCTTTTACAGTGATCTTATAATTAGCCAAAAATTTGATTTTAAATTTTTATGCATTTGTCAAAAATTTTCAAAAATTACAAATTTTACAAAAATGGTACAAGATAGAGTGTTAGTTCAAGAGACATATTCTCTAGAATTTTAAGCTGAATTCAAAAATGTAATAATATACCGGGTGTTCTATTTAAAATTGGAGTTAATAAAAAAATAGAAAAAGCAAAAGAAACCCATTTTAGAAGTATTCAACTGGAAAATCACCTATCTCACATCAATACACATTAAAAATGTAATAAAAATGTGAAGTTTGAAAAAATCGTTAGAGCCGTTTTTGAAAAAATCGAAAAAAACTGAAAAATGACAAGAGTAAACACCTTCCGGTTATGCGGTTTTCTTCAAAAGCTTGCTGTCGCATCTACATAGTACACAAAACTTATATATGAAGTTTCAACACCATACCGCTTTTTGTTTTTCACATATTCTGTTCACAGACAGACACATAGACAGACCAATAAAAAAAATAATATGTTTTTTGGGTTCAGGGGACTCTAAACTGCGAAGATCTACTGAAAACTAAATTTCGAATTTTTGGGGTGGTATCCAATACTTCCTTTATTGTAAAAAGAAGTAAAAAGTAAAGAAAATTGATAAATTTATTTAGATATCTGAATGTCATGATATATAGCAGCTATAAACATTTAATACACCTATTCTCTTCCAAACTGAATTATCACATTAACTAATATTCATTAATATAAAATGTAAAGATTAATGAACACAATTTATTGTTGGAACGTACATAAATTGACACAAAACAATAACAATATTTTTTTAAATTTATTTACATTAAATTAGTTTGTTGATTGGCAGTGCTCAGCAATTAATTTTAAAATTAAAATTATTAAATGTTTGTTGTTTTTAAAACATTGCTCCAGGTATCGAACCGTAATGTCCCAAGAATTATTTAAAGATAGAATTTAATTCATGGTCCCTTGGTATTACCGGAAGACCTGGCTACAAGTGTTTGATATGCTTGTGCCCCAGCATAATTGCAAAATTCACAAAAACCTGCTGGTCCCTGAGCACCAGGAGCCCCTCGTACTCCAGGTAGACCTATAAACAATGCAAGTTGTAATCACAGCTATGATAATATATTGTAAATACAGCACCTGGTCTTCCAGGTTCCCCTCTTTCCCCTGCTCTACCTGGCAATCCAATGCCTTCAGGACCTGGTGACCCTATAAAATTATTATTACAGAATTCGTACTTAGGGAGTAATTGTCACACCTGGAAAATATTTCGCTTTTTTTCAAGATAAAACATTTTCTTATGCTTGGATAAAAATTTCTCCTCTTCCAGTGTACCCACATGTAACATCAATTTTTTTCAATTCCTAATATTCTTTCAATTTGAAATTGATTTGAAAATGGCAAACCCATGGCTAATTCTGTCTTTAGTAGAACTGGAAGTAAATTTTGAAATGAATACCTAAAGCCAAAACTTTAAAAACTATCTATGGAGTAACTGAAAACATAGTAAAGTTATTAAAATTGTTGTTAACTTTTGTAACTCACTATGTGAATCAAAATTTTCTAAAAAATTAAAAATTTGGAAAAGCTTGTTAATAAGAGCTTTAAATAATGGTTTTTCAACAACAGCTGCCCGCTTTTATTTCGCATTATTTGCTATCTACTAAAATAATTTCTCAATTTCTCTGTGAAAAACAAAAAGGTTCGCATTAAAAGAATCAAGTTTATGGAAGCTTTTACTTTTTTTGTAAACTTGCCCATAGTAAGTTGTAAAAATTTTCACTTATAATACTATGAGTAGTCAAAGTTATGTCGACTATTTTTGTGGTGGTGTCACGAATGTCCATTGCGCTTTGGTCCGATTAGGA
Organism: Agriotes lineatus; assembly: GCA_940337035.1. NCBI lineage: Eukaryota > Metazoa > Arthropoda > Insecta > Coleoptera > Elateridae > Agriotes > Agriotes lineatus. Next base: position 22,927,977 of record OW679194.1, on the reverse strand, counting down.
CGAGTGCGCTAGCACGAGTCCTAATCCCAAGCGCAATGGACATGAGTAGTGATACCACCGCAAAAATAATCTACTTAACTTTGACTAAGAATGGTATTCGAGGGACTATTTAATGAACCAAACTACTTTTTCAAATTAATTTTTAGTAAATCTGTGCCCTCTAAAAGTATACAAACCTGCAGAAGGTTCACATTCTCCGGCTAGCTCACTTCTCGGCAACAATTTAAATAAAATGTGGGTTCGTATTTTCACTTCATACATATGGGTAAGGTTCAATAAAATACAAAGTGGGCGCCAGCAATTTAATAATTGCATTTAACTAACATAACATAGGTATATATCTATATTTACAAATGGAAAATCGGAAATGTATATTCTGTACCTTTTAAATTATATATTAAATCATAGGTACATAATTAGAATTAAACAATTGAATGAAATGTTTTAAATCCGATCTTAAGTATAATCGGAGAGCTCTCCCTGGTTATAAAATATAGGTTGTTAAAAACTATATATCTAATTAGCTGTTATAATTAAAATTTAGTATAACAAATGTTCAAAATTCATACTGATAAGCAGTAATGTTTACATGCAAATCGGTAGTGACAGTTTAGAGTTATTTAGCAAGATTTAAGGTGTATTGACAATGAGGTAAGTCAAAAAAAACCAGTTAGATAAGGACAGGGGTTTATAGTTGAAGTTTTAGGAGCTTCCGCTGCGCAGAAAGCCACATCTGTGCACTGCAGTGTCGAGCAATAACTGCACCGTACTTACTGGGTCAACTTGAGGTAGGAAGCTAATAAAGGCCAGCCAAGGGGGCAGAGGCTCCTTGAGGGAGTTGCAGATGGTGCACCAGGTCCAAGAAGGTAGATGTACGGCAATGGTACCTCAACCAGTTTGAGCAGTGCGGTATGCCAAATAAGATAGAGGATTACTCTGCGATGCTGAACTGGTGGAAGACATCCAGGTAAACAAGGCTCTTTGGGGGAATAGCTGAGAGCGCACCAGGTCCGATTAGACGAAGGGGTGGTGTCGGAACCTCAATCCGTCGAGCAGAGTGGTATAAAAAAAAGCTAGACAAGCATTCACAGGTAAGACGCTGGATTAAATAATTAGAATTGCACCTACCAGCTAAGTGAGCTGCCTTTCTTAAGAAACGTCGCACCATGTGCTTCGGAAAATGTCAGAAATAACGGTCACTTCAATATCACTTTATTATGCCGATTATTTCCTAATTTATGCACCTAATATAACAACTGTATGTTGCAGGATGACGGCAGAAATATTTAAATTTCACAAAGCCTCGAGTCAAGATGCCATACCTCGACGATGGTACAGGCAAGAATCCTCCATATCCAAAAATTCAGGAAAAGGCTTTTTTTTATAACATTTTCAAAAATCCCTAAATCAGAATGTCAAACCTTAAAGAGGAGTTATGTGTGTATGCAACCTTTGAAGCAAGATGGGTTGCATACTTGTTAAGGGAAATTATTGTATGTGTAAATGCAACATTTTGAATATATTAAATAATAAACCTTGTAGCTAATTACACTGGAATGCTACACTATCCCTTCACAAGAAAAAGAACAGAAAAAGACAACGTCTCAGATACCAGAATATTCCATTTCATAAAACCCAACCAAAAGATGTTATCCTTCAACTAAAAGAACTATAAGTAAGCTAACTTAGAGACCTAGAATACTATGCTAAACTACTTATATCTAATCTACTGGGACAACACAAGTTACTCAGTCCGTCGCTGCGAGGTGGAAAAGCTGCGCCGGTGGACTAAATAATCGTAAGTACACAAATACTTATTAACTAACCCTTTCAAAATAAACAAAGAAAATGATTAAAGGATATATAATGCTATGCTGTAAGGAAGCACTTAAGTTACTTTACCTAATCATAATTGCCCAAAAGAATCTCGTAAGATGAAATTCCATCACAAAGTTCCTGTGCCAGAAATAAACCATTTCTGCAAATTCAAGGGAAATGCAAGGAACTAGCTTTAGACGCATAGTCTATATTAAAAAGCTCATAATGATCTTGCCTGACCTGCACACGTCTTGAAGCTATCTAAACTTCTAATAACGTATCATATTCACGTTACTGGATCATTCCATCACATTGGACAGAGTATTTACCCAAAAAAAAAATTACTGCACCACATAGGGTACAGCAGAGAAGTGCTATGCCACAACTCTGACAATTAGACGGAAAAGTAGAATAGGTAACTAATCAAATCCATCAAAAGTACCACACCTACAGCGAATAATGAAATTAATACCTTCACCAAAAATATCTATATACAAGAAACTGATTAAGAGTCGTCGTCGGGAAAATTAAATTCGTTATCAGTACCGGGTTTTAAATCTTTTATATGCCACACCCCTAAGTTTTTACCATTTAAATCAACTAAACGATATGTTACAGTACCTGTTACTTCGGCAATTTTGGCTTTAACATATTTAGGAGCTAACTTCCGAGCAAAACCTTTGGAGGCATCTGACAAAACTGGATTGCGTTTCCACACTATTTCACCTTTCTTAAAATGTAAGGCCCTTTTCCTTAAATTATAGTAATGTTTATTACGCTCATAAGCTTTGTTCAATTTTGCAATGACTTCATTGTAAAGGGGAGAAAGTTCATTGACATCCTTCACCAATTGTTCTCGGGTGTCTAAAGATATATCTGCCTTTTTCAGATTCGCTAGGCGACCATAATAATCACCATGAGCGGGAACAGTCCTACCGAAATTAAGGAAAGAGGGGGTATAACCCGTAACTTCATGGACAGCATTCCTAATTGCATGGGCTATTTTAAAAATCTGAGCGTCCCAAAGTCTATGATTTTCTTGCACGTATGAGCGAATAGCAGTGGTGATAATCCTATTCGTACGCTCCACAGGATTCACTTGAGCATGGTAAGACGCATTATACCACACCTTCTGAACCTTATATTTTTCCACTAGTTTTAGAAAAGCTCCACCAATAAATTGGGGTCCGTTATCACACATGATGATTTGTGGTACACCAAACATTAGGAAGACATCGTTTTCGAGAAACCTAACGATAGAAGAGGCAGTTGCCTTCCTAAGAGGTTGAACTTGCACGAATTTGGTGAACCAATCGGTCACAACCAAGATAGAAGTGTAACCTTTTGTGGATCTAGGTAAAGGACCAATCAAATCTATTGATACTAGTTGAAAAGGATATTTGATTTTTTTTTGATTTCCCATGAAACCAGGTCGAAGTTGTGAAGAAGATTTACTGGCTTGACAAACATCACACTTCAGTACATATTTAGCGACGTCAGCTTTCATTTTGGGCCAATAGTAAATCTCTGAAAGTTTATGGAGTGTTTTGAATGAACCAAGATGGCTTGAGGTGGGTTCATTGTGAAATTGGTGAAGAAGATCTAGTCGTTTTGTTTTAGGAACTACTATTTTCCATTCAACAAGGTTAGATGTAATGTTGTGTTTATTGTGAACATATTTGTGGAGAATTCCATCCTCGATTCGCCAAGAAGGATATTTAATGGGGTCACGTGTGATTTTAATGATCATGTTCCTATACCAAGGACAAAATTCTGTCTCTCCAAACGTTATAGTATTAATATTAACAACAGGGATAGGAGCTCTAGATAATGCATCCGGGACAACATTATATTTCCCTTTCCGATGTTCAATGTCAAAACTGTATTGCGACATTCTAGCCGTCCAACGAGCTAATCTACCTGTTGGCGATTGAAGTTTGTGTAACCACAAAAGAGCATGATGATCAGTGATAATTTTAAAATGTGTTAGTTCAATGTAAGGACGATACTTCTCTATCCCAAACAAGCAGGCTAAGCATTCTTTCTCGGTTATAGAGTAATTCTGTTCAGCGCTAGTTAAGGACCGACTGGCGTAAGCAATGACTTTTTCATTTGAACCTTCCCCTTGCACTAAAATTGCTCCTAAACCAACATCACTAGCATCACACTGAATAATGAACGGTTTAGTGAAATCTGGGCTAGTTAAGATAGGTGCTGAAACTAATAAACCTTTCAGTTCTTGGAACGCAAATTCTGCACGATCATTCCACTTAATGACTTTCTTTTTTTGATGGCCCTTAATGAGTTCTAATATCGGGGATACGATTGTTGAAAAATTTGGAACAAACCTTCTGTACCAGCTGGCCATTCCTAAAAATCTTTTAACCTCCGTGGAAGTTTTAGGAGTAGGAAAAGAAACGATAGCTTCGACTTTAGAAGGATCGGTACGTAAACCATCCCTGTCAACCAAGAAACCTAAATAAGTTAGAGAAGGTCTACAAAATTCACACTTATCGAGGTTTATAGTTAGCCCTGCATCCTTTAAATGATTATAAACTTTGTTTAGGGTGTCCAAGTGTTCAGAAAAAGTTTTTGAAGCGATGATAATATCGTCCATGTATACAAATACGCTATCTAACTCAGGACCAAAAATGTTATCCATTAATCTCTGTAACGTTTGGGGACTATTGTTAAGGCCGAAGGGAAGAACAGTAAATTCAAATAGTCCTCTACTTGGAACTGTAAAAGCGGTCTTCTCACAACTGTTCTTGGAAAGTGGTACCTGCCAAAATGCCTTTTGAAGGTCGATGGAACTTAAAAACCTTGCGTCCTGTAGCCTATCAAGAATACCATTAACATATGGTAAAGGGTAAGCATCCCTTTTGGTAAGTTTATTTAATTGACGACCGTCAAAACAAAATCTTAAGGATCCATCTTTCTTTTTTACCATTACAATCGGAGAATTCCAAGGTGAGAAAGATTTTTGAATCACCCCCAACTCTAACATTGTATCAACCTCTTTATTTACAGCATCCAGCATTACAGGTGACATAGGATAGTATCTCTGCTTAATCGGTTTTGCATCTCCAGTATCTATATTATGGACGACCATATGGGTGCGACCAAGTTTAGGACCACTTATACTATGAAATTTATTAATGACGACTTCCAAATTTCGAATTTGTTCACCAGACAGGTCCTCTTTTGCAAGAATATATTTAAATGAATTATTTAAGCTAGAAACATGGAATTGGTCTGATTTGAAATCTGTGATAATGTTAAACAAATAACAGCTATCAACACCAAGGGTAAGTGGAGCTGAGATAGTGTTCGAAACTAAACAGTTAATAACTCTAGTTACATTATCGATCGTTACAGGTAAATCTACTAACCCTAGGATGGATTGATAGTTCCCATCAGCTGTTTGAAGTTTCATATCAGAATTAGATGTACTAGTCAATGGCAAATTAAATTTATTTAACAAAAATAATCCCTGCTTGCCTATTATTGTCTGGTTAGCACCAGAATCCAGAAGAGCTAACAATGGAATATTCTTAATTTGTACTTTGATAAAGGGTCGATTATCCCTGTGGCAGTGAGAAAACATGGACTGAACTTGAGGGTATTTATAAAAGTGTGCAACAGCCTTCAACCACTCTTTCCACTTTAAAGTTTCAGCCTGCAAAATCTCGGGACTTAAGCGTCGTGGGCTGCAGACGAGGCTTGTCCTTGCGGGTTTTTTTGAACGTTACGAGTACATTTGGGACAATTACTAAAATTGACATTTGGAGTTCCACAAACGTAACAGAAAAATGTACGCTCCTTTTCACATCGATGGTAAGTGTGTCCTTTTTGTTGACAATTCCAACAAGTTACATTAGAGGAGGTCCTTGCAAAGTTCATGGATTTAAAACTATTTTTGTTAAAAGGAAAAGATTTCTTATGTGCTTTATCAGAAGTGGTAGACGAGTGAACCTGACGTTTTAATTGACTAGTAGGTTTATAAGCCAAGTCTGGTTCTAAAGGAGAACTAGTAGATGAGAAATTAGGTCGAAACTTCTTATTTCTATTCTTCGTTTCTTCTAACTCTCGACAATATTCAGTTAAGGAGTTTATAGTAAGAACTTGAATTAACGCTAAATGATTGCTATAATATGGTTGTAGGTTTTTCCGAATATATCTTAATTGTACTTCTTCTGGTGGGACAGAGCTTAATCTATTGAAAAGGTTAATCATAACGGCTATGAAGATATGAGGACGTTCATCAACACCTTGTATACGAGAACGAATTTCCTCCCAAAGCGCATCATCATAGTCGCTAGGTAAGTAATGTTTTTTCAATAAATCTACTATCTCCTTCCAACTGCTAATTCTATTTCGAATAGACCGAAACCAAATTAATGCCTGATCATCAAACAAATCTATTGCCTCTAAAAATAATTGTTCGTATGTTAAGTTTCTTGCTACTCTCAATTCTTCAACTCTTTCTATGAATGAATTAACACCCTGATTAGCATTGTTACCTGAAAATTTCAGATTCCATTTGGAAACTCTTACAGAACTTGATGAGACTTCCGTCCGATGGCTACAAGTAGGAATTTGGGATAGATTTAATTCTTTTAATCGATTTGCAAAACGCTCGACAGGCTCTGAAATATCAAATTCGACCTTTCTACTGCTATGATGTGGGGAACTATGAGAAGCTTGAAAGATGGGATCCAATGGAGCTTCAGAAGTCATATTAATTCGAGGAAGATCTATACTACTGCTAGGAATTGGTTGTTCTGATTGTTGAATTATTGATATTACATCATTATGGTGTATCTCTTCACCATCAGCTACTTCCGAAAGAGATACTGACAATTCTAACAATTGGTCTTTTAGGTGAGTCCACTTAAGCTTAGTATCATCATCTAATAACATAGAGATATAATCTAATCGACGGTCTATGTGCTCTAGTTTAGTAGTTAATCTGTCAAATTCAGTAGACAAGGGTGTATTTTCAAACGTCTGGGCCAAAGTTCGAAGATATGCCAACCTATGTTCGCAAAAATCTAACTCCTGAGGAACGTTAAATGTGACAAGTTGGTAAGAAGAACTTAGAGTTGAGTCACGCTTCTCTAAATTTAATTGTGTTCTTAATAACTTACGTTTTTCATCGACACTACGATTTGCAGGGTCCAAGTTACGAGTGGTTAACTCCCAATCTAACTCATCAGAAACCAAACAATTCACTTTCATCATCATGGAGGCAATTTGTAAGAACACACCAAAAATTATTACTTAAGAACCGTTAACCCTTATGAAAAGTGAAAATATCAAAAATTTTGAAAACTTATAACGTTTACTGAGCCAAGTTGTATGTAATTTCTAGTCAACCGAACCGAAAGAAGGCCTTGACCGTTGGGTGCCAATTTATGTGTGCCCTCTAAAAGTATACAAACCTGCAGAAGGTTCACATTCTCCGGCTAGCTCACTTCTCGGCAACAATTTAAATAAAATGTGGGTTCGTATTTTCACTTCATACATATGGGTAAGGTTCAATAAAATACAAAGTGGGCGCCAGCAATTTAATAATTGCATTTAACTAACATAACATAAGTATATATTTATATTTACAAATGGAAAATCGGAAATGTATATTCTGTACCTTTTAAATTATATATTAAATCATAGGTACATAATTAGAATTAAACAATTGAATGAAATGTTTTAAATCCGATCTTAAGTATAATCGGAGAGCTCTCCCTGGTTATAAAATATAGGTTGTTAAAAACTATATATCTAATTAGCTGTTATAATTAAAATTTAGTATAACAAATGTTCAAAATTCATACTGATAAGCAGTAATGTTTACATGCAAATCGGTAGTGACAGTTTAGAGTTATTTAGCAAGATTTAAGGTGTATTGACAATGAGGTAAGTCAAAAAAAACCAGTTAGATACGGACAGGGGTTTATAGTTGAAGTTTTAGGAGCTTCCGCTGCGCAGAAAGCCACATCTGTGCACTGCAGTGTCGAGCAATAACTGCACCGTACTTACTGGGTCAACTTGAGGTAGGAAGCTAATAAAGGCCAGCCAAGGGGGCAGAGGCTCCTTGAGGGAGTTGCAGATGGTGCACCAGGTCCAAGAAGGTAGATGGACGGCAATGGTACCTCAACCAGTTTGAGCAGTGCGGTATGCCAAATAAGATAGAGGATTACTCTGCGATGCTGAACTGGTGGAAGACATCCAGGTAAACAAGGCTCTTTGGGGGAATAGCTGAGAGCGCACCAGGTCCGATTAGACGAAGGGGTGGTGTCGGAACCTCAATCCGTCGAGCAGAGTGGTATAAAAAAAAGCTAGACAAGCATTCACAGGTAAGACGCTGGATTAAATAATTAGAATTGCACCTACCAGCTAAGTGAGCTGCCTTTCTTAAGAAACGTCGCACCATGTGCTTCGGAAAATGTCAGAAATAACGGTCACTTCAATATCACTTTATTATGCCGATTATTTCCTAATTTATGCACATAATATAACAACTGTATGTTGCAGGATGACGGCAGAAATATTTAAATTTCACAAAGCCTCGAGTCAAGATGCCATACCTCGACGATGGTACAGGCAAGAATCCTCCATATCCAAAAATTCAGGAAAAGGCTTTTTTTTATAACATTTTCAAAAATCCCTAAATCAGAATGTCAAACCTTAAAGAGGAGTTATGTGTGTATGCAACCTTTGAAGCAAGATGGGTTGCATACTTGTTAAGGGAAATTATTGTATGTGTAAATGCAACATTTTGAATATATTAAATAATAAACCTTGTAGCTAATTACACTGGAATGCTACAATGCATCTCTTATAACCTGATTAGAAATACCCTCTGTGCTACCCTTTCTTTTTATGCATGTAATTCAAGAAATTTCTTTAAATTTAAAAATTTAACATGATCAGGTATGAATGACTCCTCAAAGTCCGTGTTTAGTATATTACGATTTATGTTTACAATGCTATTTATAAAGTACTGGTTAAATTTTTCAGATATTTCTTTGGGATCGGTTACTTCTGCTCTTTGGAATGTAATGTTTTTCGGTGTATTGTCTGTTTCCGGTTTTTAAATTATATGTTTAATAATTTTCTACATATTTGTTTATTCACCTTGATTTTCTCTAATTTTATTTTCATAGTAGCTATTTTTCTTTTCTTTAATCAAATTCTTCTATTTGTTTCTAATTTCTTTATAATTTTTCCAATCATTTTAATTTGCAGACAATTTAGCTATTTTGTACGACGCATCTCTATATTCCTGTAACCGTTGCATCAGCAGAATACCATGCGTTAGTATTTTTCACCCTGCTACTACGGTAACCAGGCCACCTAAGCAGTTTTGCAAAGACTGCACAATTTACGCTGCTGCGTTGTGTACATTTTAGTCAATTTATTTAGTAAAGCAGTTGTGAGTAGTTACCAAAGAAATTCGTATGTATCGTTTTGTATTCGCTATTTATACAGTTTTTATGTAATGTGACCTCTATTACACTGTGGTCAGTCATTTTCGGTGAATTTAGGATATCAACATTTAGATTAGTTATAACAAAATCTATTAATTTGCTCGCAGTTTCTGTCACAGGTGTTTAATCCCGAACTAATTGTTTGATGTCTAGATGTTAAATTAAATTTGTTAACAGTTTCGCATAACTATCCTTGGATGTGTCAATATTAAAATTACCTACAATTAAACGTTTGTTGTGGTCTGATACATATTCGTCACACCATTCTTAAGTTTCATTAGTAATTCACCATCGCTTGAGCTCGAAGAATGATACACTACCATGTACACAAAGAATCATTGAAAATGAACAGGGCTATACAACCAACATTACAGTAGTTGATTACGTTTTCTGCATTCCCCTAATCTCTAAAGTAGAATCGTGTTGTTCTAACTCTCTACCCATCGTAATAATAAAATAACGTTGCACCCAATTGCAAAAGCGTCGGTTAAGTCAATTTGAAATGCATAACACGTTCATTTTCAATGATCGCAAGTGTACATACCCTGTTAAAACCCTTTTGTTATACAAATTGAAACTCATAAGTTGTTGTTATGTGCGATATTCGATATTACCCTAAATTCAATATTGTTTTCAACACTATAATTACACCGCCAGTATGACGACCCTCAGAGTTACGCCTTATTATACTACACCCCGGAATATGTATGCACAATCCTCTATCTCATCTGTAATGCGAGTTTCACTTATATAGCAATAGCAATGCTGGGCGTCTCCATAACATTAAAATCGAGGGTGCCTTCGACCACACCTGACTTCAATCAATTCCCTTCGCTTTCACTTATCGGGGAATTGGCTGTATTCTTAGCAGATTTTGAAAATCATAATTACAACAACTCCCGCCTTGGAGCAACCGTGTTTATGTCTGTGATCAAAGGATGTCCACAGGGAGGAATTTTATGACCTCTGTTGTTGGGCCTGTTGTTGAATAGTCTTTTACTAACTAGACGAGAGTCTATTCAGTTTGCCCGCTTCTGTTAGTTAAATCAAAGAATCCAAAGTATAGGAAATTGACACCATGTGAACAAGTTTACAGTAGCTTCTTTAGGTGCTAATCTTTCTAGGTAATTGTTATTTAATAGTAAGTAACTCTTTTAGGTCACGTGCAGCTTTAAAACCTTGCTTTATTTTGAGGCTTCTTAAGTGAGCATCCATGTTTTCTTCAGCGAATGTTTCTGGTTAGTGCCCTTGGTGGTTAATGGGGCTGATGTTTTCTTCTGTGTTATAATGTTACTTATTTGCCCAATTACAGGAGCATGATTCTATGTTACATCAAATTTTGAATTGATAGGTATCGGTGACATCTAGAATTCTGTTATGTGCTTTGCATCACATGTAGTCTAGTGCTGGGGAGTAGACGACTGACTGTGTCAGACCCCTATCATCTGTATGTATGTGTTATATGTCTACAATAAACTATTTATTATCATTATTATTATTATTATTAGTATCACCAGACATGTTCCTTACATGCAAATTAGCTCGTTTTATCTTGTTTTTCTCCTTATATCTCATCGTCTTTAATTAGGTATTTGTAACCTGTGATTCTTCACGCTTGTTATGATCTTTCTGACGCGTCACGACATTAGGATGTAACTTTTATTTTCTGAGTCCATCCTAAATTACATTTTCCTAACACATTCTTGTTATTTGTCAATAACAGAACTGTCAAACTGCCTGAAAAGTTCCCCATAACAGCCATGGCTGTTATACATTTAACAGCTTAGGTCGCTAAGAAATAACAGAACAGTAACATTTTAACATTGGAAATTCTGAAATGTATAGTTGGTGACACTGTAAGTCTATGTCAAATTCGAGGTTAGCAGGTTAGGTTTTGCGTCAGTCTGTGTCAAAACTGACGCAAAACCTAACCTACTAACATCAAATTTGACATACACTTACAGTGTCACCAACAATACGTCTCAGTATTGCCAAACGGATTTTTTTCCATAGGTGAATCTGATAAGACAAGTTTTCTAACACCCGTTGCTAATACTATTTAACTTTTTCATTTAAATTGCTCTAAAATTTCAAATTTTGTAGGTGTTATAAAATAGTAATTTGTACAACTAGTTTTGAAAGTCATACTTTTTTTCATGAATTTGCAGTTTGATAACGAGGGCGAAGCCCGAGTCAATCAAGCAAATGGATGAAAAAAATGACTTTCAAAACGTGTTGTACACGTAGTTTTTCTGCATAGTGATCTCTTGGTCGAAATTTAGTAGAAAATGACGTGGAAATTGACAACTGTCAAATTGACATTTCAATAAAATAGTTAAAAAAGTCTACGTTTTCTACGATTTTTGCTTTAAAAAAATGGAACTTTCAATACGATTTTTCGTTAAAAAGAGACGACTTTCACGATCACTATGCAAAAAAATATTCAACGACATACGGCCGTTATTGCATCTTAACTAACACGGATAAATTCATTAGATCCGGCCTAACGGCCTCGGCTACAAATTTATCCTCGTTTGTTAGATGGTTACTAACGGCCTTACGTCGTTAATAACTATTTCCTGCTGGGTTTAAGTCGCGCGCTATTCGAATAAGTATGTCGTTTTCTTTGGCGCTCGTTTTATGCAAATGAAAACTATCAGATTATATATATGATAATGAACTTAATAATTTTTGCATTGACAATTACGTTAGGCTATTTACTCAAGCCGTTTTGGCATCTATTTGGAATCAGAAATAATTATAACTCGATAGAAAAGCGTTTCAAATAGTATATGGATATAATTACTTTCATAATTTTGGCATATAGAATACCCCTTGTACGTTATAGTTTTCCAAATAAACAGGATATTATATTCATGTTTCATTACAATTTTTCGTAACCTCGATGCGGCTATTTATACGTTCAGGACTAGTTGCGCCAAATGAAGTCCCGGCATCGCCTTTTTCGGTGGTGCTTTTGCGGGTTTATTGGAATTTCGGTAATGTCCCATCAGGTGCAGCCCGTTCAGGTGGCTGGCACTACAAACTTGGCAACAACTTCCTGGCGTGCTTTGCCAGAAACCCGCATTATACGGCAATAGAACTTAACTGATACAAGCCTACGGTTTTAATGCTGCCATCGAGCTAGCAAAGTTAACGTAAGTATTTGAGTTCGGCAACCGCCTTATAATCTAATGAAATTGATATTAAGTGCAAATTGAGACTGCTTATACGCTCAGGTAATGGCAAACTTTACATGCTTTAAACGTGAAGTTGATGGGCCAACTCGAATTACACGTGTGCAAGTGAACACGTAACTATTTTTGGAAGCCACATGTTTACTATAAATGCATAATTACCAAACTACGCAACAAAATACTAGAGCAGTTAGTCTTCATACTTTGTTACGTAATACCAGTGCTGTAATGGCAAACTAACATTAAAAACAGTGGTCACTCTCGTATTAGAGGAAGAACTAAAAAACAGGTATGTACAACCACTGGGAGACACCCCCGGCGAAAGAAAACAGAGATTTATAGCCATTAATGATAATAACGATAATAAGTCGTATTAGTAGGTACTATATTAATAATTAATCTGTGACTCAGGCTATGGACAGAGCTGGTGTGAGTACATAGTAAATGTACTCATGAATTTTCGAATACAAACCTTCCACGTTTCCTTCTTTCGGATGGAATCCATTCCCAGAGTTGTCTTGACCGTCTACTGTTCTATTTATAACCGTCCATATGTCCCCTTTTCAGGGTTATACTATTGTTGTACTTTCGTTTGTCGCTGATTTTAGTTTTTAAATAACCACTTTTCTTACCTCGTCATTGTCTCTTTGCCACTATCGGTCCTTGGTATAAACTACTCTAATATAGTTTCAATCTTCAGAACTTTTTATTTTTTCTTTGCCTAGTTGAAGTTCCTGTCGGATACCACCTACCTCCACATATTTTGTTTTGTCGACGTTCAACTGTAATCCTCATTTCTTATGAATTTACGTAACATATATCTTATGTCGTCGTTATATTCTTCTATCACCAACTGACTATTAAGCAATAACATATATTAATTGTCACCTACCCATATTCCCATTACTACACCCTCCGGTTAGTATTGTTTCAGCCCTGTCGTGCGTTCAGTCTTCTTGCCGAGCACATATTAGTTATTTACTATACAAGTGGGATAACAGCATCATTAATATACGTGTGTGTAAGTTAGAAACGAGTGCGTAGCACGAGTAATGTAAGCATACAAGTATATTAATGATGCATTATCACACATGTATTGTACAAAATTTTATCTACGACCGCCTAAAATCGAGAAAAGTGCATTAAGAGAAATGTCAGATCTGTCATTTTCAAAAATATTTTAGTAGGCAAATGTCATTATGTCATTCATTTGACACTATTTCAGTTACGTAATGACGTCATTACACAACTCAGTTGCGTAATGAAACCATTACATAACTGAGTGGTGTAATGAGCTTTATTACCTAACTGAAATAGTGTCAAATGAGTGACGTAATGAGTTACTTTTCCCACCGGAGTAGATAAAAATATTTTACAATGCCGATTCTCTTCTTCATCAGTTTTCAGTTCTTGGACTGATTTTATGCAGCCCCACTACTATTAATGGCTGAAACTTTTAAGAAGTAGAGCACTTCTACACGATTTGCGTATTTCATCTTCCATATATCTTTTTCGAGTTCTATACAATACTAATGCCAGCAAATTTCATTTAATCATACCACTTCATAACAAATACTTATACCATCTATAGGAAATTCAATTAAATATGGCATTCAGGAGTTCGTCATGGTCGTAACGTTCTAGGCGACAATATCGACCGCAGCGAAGTGAAAATTCGTAGTCCACAAAAGCAATTACGACAGCTATACAGCTCCACAATATAATACGGAAACGGCGGAAGGTTGTAAAATATGGAAAAGATGCGTGAATGCCTCGCTCTCAAAATTCCACTCAACAGTACAGGAGTTCCGTGGTGTCCCTTCGATGAAGAATGCGAAAAATAATTTTGTCTTGTTTTATAATTTTTAGATACACTTACAGAGATTCATAGCATTTGGTATTGAGAGATGTAATAATTTCTATGTATTCATTAACGACCAAAATCGTAAGCAACTAATTTTCTACAGCAGAAAAGGGATTGTGGACTGAGATGTTACATTACTTAGAAGTAATTATTCCTACTTGCGCGGAGGAAATTAATCTCAAACTAATTAAATTCTAATTAGCTACGCGGTTTTCTCAGAAAGTCCAATATTAGCAGCTTAATGCAGCAGTAGATTCATATTCACTTCAAACATATTAGAAAATGGATTTTAACGGTTGCATATTACACATTCTTCGTAACAATAATATACTTATTTAATCTTTTCCTTGAAATTTTTGCTGGTTTTATCTATATATATATAACGATTTGTTTTACTATCTGGGCCGTCTGCTATCTCCACGGCCTCTCTTTCCATTGCTTGACCTGTATGGTATACCCACACTTTTTCTGATCTTTCCCTTCTTCTTTCACGTGGAATCCAGTGATATATCTTCCGTGGCCATCTTTCCTGTATATAGATAAAAAGTATGGGAATTAAGAAACAGGAATAAAACTCTATTGGAAGCTGAAAAATGGATTACATGAGAAGGTGCTGCAGAAGGGTCTAGACCGCAATAGAGTTCCTATACAGGCTGTAAAAAAAGTCTGGAATATAGCAAATATTTCAGAAACTACCGGAGATGAATTTTTCAAAATTGCCAGACTTATATAGGTAAAAACGGCGCATCTAGGAAGGACAAAACCGTTTCTGTAACTGTACAGGGTGAGTCAGAAAAAATACCAACTTTTGTATTTTAAATTGAACACCCTGTATATTAACGAGAAATCAAATAGTCCTTCAAAAGACAAATTCAACGATATAGGGTTTGACGGATTTATCTCTCAAAATGACAAATGTGGGGTGACCTAAAGAATAAGGTTCACAACAATATACCGGTTAATATTGAAGCTTTAAAGGATCATATTAGAAAGAAATACGTCAAATTCGATGGGATACTGTCTTTAAATTCTCGTAAGACGTTGTCAAAAGTCCCTTTTTATTTTAAAATTCTATAAAAACAGAGGCCCTACTGATGCCGCACTAGCACGTTTTAAATCATTGTACTCTGTTACCTGATGCGGCAGCAGTTTGGACCTCTGATTTTATAGAATTTTAAAATAAAAAGGTATGGAAACACTGCGTGCGTCACACAGCAGACAGGTTGGCTCTTGTAAAATTCATCGATGACGAATCACGACAAATAGTAAAACGGCAGCTTAGGATCAAGTCTTTCGATAAAATATATATCAAAACCGATTTAGAAATTTGTACACGGCTTAATTTATATGAAATATTGTTTGAAATTGCAAATAGAAGGGTTTTAAACTAGATGTTTTCTTAATTATGCAGTGAGTGCTCGAGCCAACCTGTCTGCTATGCGGCGCACGCAGTGTTTCCACCTCTTTTTTTTTTAAATTTGTAAAACCAGCTGTCCAAACCGATACCGCACTAACTCGTTTTAAGTCATTGTGTTCTGTTACCTAGTGCATCTGAAGATGGACCCCAGACGAAACATCGGTATGGACACTGCCTTCGTAGATCTACAAGGATTCCGTGGCGAGAAGAAGCAGTTTATTCCGAAAGAAGTGGCTGTTATTTCAGCAGATGGTAATCAGCTAGCAATTTTCGTTTTAAAACCTCCTGCAAATTATGTCACTCTGCCCTATTTCGTTAAAAAAGGCATAAACTATCGGGAGCAGAGTCACCACGGTCTAGCATGGGATACTGGTTCTATACATTTTGATGAATTTGAACTGAGCTAGCAAGAGTTCTCAAAAAATTTGAAAAAGTGTACGTTAAGGGTCAAGAAAAAAAGGAGGTTCTAAGTTTTCTGAATAAAATTCTCGTGAATCTGGAAGATCTCGAGTGCCCATCTTTAAAAGTTCTGCGAAAAACTGCTACTGCCGTACGCTGCCTTAATCACAATATCTGTTCGCCGGTGTGTGCATTGGAAAACATACTAATTTTATCCGATTGGTGGCGCAATGAATACAATGGAAGTTCAGAAAATATTGCAAACAATCCCGAGTCTGTTGAATGTGAAACGCCCTGTTTTTGCTTCTGATCAAACTTCCTACAAGAATTGTGCGACTGGCTTGGGAGCGTCTTAAACTTCTGATTTTATTACTTGCAGTCTTTTTAATTTGAAATGTTGTACACCTCCAACTACAGTTTTGTAAATTGCTAGCGGATTTTTAGAAAAATAAGACATTCAGCTGTACATTTATTTTTATATTATTAAGTATTATACGAAATAAGAACAATGTATTTGTTTATTACAAAGTGTTTGTGTTTTTTTATTTCTACTCTGCTTTTGTTTTTTTCTCGAATCTGCAATAATTACAAAGTCTAAAGCTAAAATATTAGTATTTGCAGTTATTTTACAGTTACAAAGTGTAAAATTTCAAAAAATCAATCTACGATTTCATAATGGCGTGATATAATTTAAAAAATTGTGATTTCTTTTAATTTTGGGCGATACATTTTATAGAAAAGTGTAAAACATTTGCAAATTTTTCAACGAAATTGTGTGTTTTATTCAAGTTTATGTTAATTTGTGATCAACATACATATATTTCCATCAAAAGTACAAGAATTTTTGAATTTTGTTTATCGAAATGCTTGTGGTAAAAGATTTTTTCAACGAAATTGCTATTTCTTTTAATTTTGAGTGATGCATTTTATAAAAAGTGTACAACATTTGCAAAATTATGCATAGTTTATGTAACATGATGTCGATTTTTGTAAAAATTTATGTGAGATGGCGTGTAATTGTGTGATTTTTGTTCAATTTTCGTCGTGTGTTTAGTAAAAATGTCGTTTTTTGTATAATTTCAAGCGACATGATGACAGTTTTTGTATAATTTATATGACATGATGTCGATTTTTTTGAAAATTTATGTGGGATGCTGTATGACTGCGTGATTTTTCTTCAATTTTCATCGTGTGTTGAATGAAAATGTCGTTTTTTGTATAATTTCAAGTGATATGATGACAGTTTTTGTATAATTTATGTGAGATGCTGTATGATTGCGTGATTTTATTCAAATTTTTGTTACTTTGGGGGTCAACACATACGTCTTTTCGTAATTTTTGCGTGTTTCTATTCAAATTTATTTTCATTTGTCGTCAACACAGACGTATTTTCGTAAAATTTTACTATTTTTCAATGAAAGTTGTATAAAAATATTGTTTTTTGTCGTTTTTGCAGAATTTAATGTGACAAGATGCCGATTTTTATAAATTTTCATGGGAGATGCTGTCGATTTTCTAAAATTTTAAACGAAATGCTTTGGAAATTGAATGTTTTTATTCAAATATTAGTAATTGAAGCTATTTTTCACATACAAAGTATCGAAAATTCATATAAATTGAACTACGATTTCATAATTGTGTGATGTACTTTAAAAAATTACGGTTTATTTGTTAAACGTTTGCAAAATTATGCTTAGAAATAACTCTTAAAACTTTTTTACATCATTTTTTCGGTACTATAAAGTCGCTTTGTAAAGATTTTCAACGAAATTGTGCGTTTTTATTCAAATTTTTGTTACTTTGGGGGTCAACACATACGTCTTTTCGTAATTTTTGCGTGTTTTTATTCAAATTTATTTTCATTTGTCGTCAACACAGACGTATTTTCGTAAAATTTTACTATTTTTCAATGAAGGTTGTATAAAAATATTGTTTTTTGTCGTTTTTGCAGAATTTAATGTGACAAGATGCCGATTTTTATAAATTTTCTACGTATTTTCGTAATTTTAAACGAAATGCTTTGGAAATTGCATGTTTTTATTCAAATATTAGTAATTGAAGCTATTTTTCACATACAAAGTATCGAGAATTCTTATAAATTGAACTACGATTTCATAATTGTGTGATGTACTTTAAAAAATTACGGTTTATTTGTTAAACGTTTGCAAAATTATGCTTAGAAATAACTCTTAAAACTTTTTTACATCATTTTTTCGGTACTATAAAGTCGCTTTGTAAAGATTTTCAACGAAATTGTGCGTTTTTATTCAAATTTTTGTTACTTTGGGGGTCAACACATACGTCTTTTCGTAATTTTTGCGTGTTTTTATTCAAATTTATTTTCATTTGTCGTCAACACAGACGTATTTTCGTAAAATTTTACTATTTTTTCAATAAAAGTTGTATAAAAATATTGTTTTTTGTCGTTTTTGCAGAATTTAATGTGACAAGATGCCGATTTTTATAAATTTTCTACGTATTTTCGTAATTTTGCGTGCTTTTATTCAAATTTATTTTAATTTGTCGCCAACACATACGTCTTTTCGTAAATTTTTTACAAGAAAAAATGGTTTGACTTATATTTTTACAAGTATCCCTTGTCTTATTTGCAAACGATATTGAAAAGCTATTTTTTTTTCAACGAAATTGTCTGTTTTTATTCAAATTTATGGGGAACGACCATTCTTATACAATAAGACTCGGATATCTTCGGAACACGGTAGCTAAAAGCAACGCACCACCCTTTCTTACCTATATGAGTAAGAAAAAGATAGCCATACAAAAATAGGCTGACAAAATAGAAAGTTCTGCAGAGTCGGTGATATCATAGCAAATTCCATTGCGAATAATTACGCATTTTATGTTTATCTCTTTCTTATTCAAGCAATACGTATTATCAGTATTTCAGGAATATACTAAAATAAAATTTGTAACTCGTTTTATATTACGATCTGCCTTTAGCTCTTATCGCCCATTTAATTTTTAAACTAGCTGTTGTAATTTATAAGCGGCTAAAACTCAGTCGAAAATAACATTTAAAATGTATTTATAATATGAATATGGAAGTGTAATGTCAGAACAGCTAAGTGGTACAATGTTCAAACCTTTAAAACCAAACAAAACACAGGCACCGACCTGTTTTAAAAAGGGAACTTAGACGGAAATTTCCTATAGTAGGTAGGGACAATGAGGGTCTCGTTAATCCAGCCATATAGCAGGCACAAATTATAAAATAATTAATAAGCTGTTACAAATCTAATTTTTTTAAAAATGTATCTACCTTTAAACACAATAAGCTATACATTCCAGTTCTTATAAATCATATTTCTCAAAAAATAGATTGTTTTAAATTCTAACGGTGTGACTGCAGGCTGTGAAATGACGTTTTGTTCAAACCCTTTAAATCCCGTAGCGCTCCGTGGTCTAGCGGCATCGATCGATGTGAGCCCAATGTGTATGCAAACGTAGAGGGTTCAAATCCAAGTCCGCCAGAGATTTTTTTTAAAATTAAACATCCATCCTGTGACTGCAAGAGAGAGACAACCAGAGCAGAAGAGAGAGAGAGAGATAAATCTACCAAAACAGGGACTTAGAAAAAAATCTGAACAAATTTAAAATTCAAATATTCGCGCGAAATTAAAATGGCCTCCGTGCATGAGAGAGAGAGAGAGCAGCTTCGATGAGGGAGACGGAAGATCTACCAGTTTGAAATTCAAATATTTCCGCTAGAAGTGCGCGCGCAGAAAACCAAGATGGCGGACACCCGGGAGATTTAAATTCAAAAAATTGAACTATAGTAAGTAGGGTTAATGGAACTCTGGTTAATCCATTCATGCGCACCGCCGCGTAATTCCGGAAGCAAATTAAAAATGGCTGCGCGTAATTTAATCGGAAGCTAATGCGTAATTTAATCAGTAGCACATATGTAAATTACATATCAAACTTCATATGTGATTAATTAGATCAAACCGCGAAATTAATTAGATCAAACCGCGAAATTAATTGGGTCAATCCGCGAAAATTCCGCGAAATCCGCGAATAAATCCGCGAATTAAAAGTGGTGGGGGAAAGCTGCCCCCATTCGATCAATTTAATTGACCCAATTAAAAACAAAATGGCCGCTATCCTGACCACTGGTCTACTGCTATATTCCAGACTTTTTTTACACCCTGTATAGTATCAGAGTTGAGACAACGCAAATGTCAGCCGCCATTACTGTTCCATAAATAAATGATAACTGACAAGGCCAGAGTTGTCTTTCTTAGTATGTGTCACCTATGAATTTAATTACTTACCACTTTGACAATGTCAAAAAATGGTTAATTTAAAGCGTTTATGAAAACTACTCTGGTAGGTATCTACTACAGATCCTAGTATATAAGTAATCTTTGAGAAAGAGTTGAGGCAACGTAAACGAAGTAGATACAGCATTGGATTTTAGTTTTCGGTTGCCACCCAGACGCACTTTTTCGCACCGAGTCTGGTTCTACTTGTGAGCGTTCAATTTATATTTTTCAACTATTCAGCTCTCGTTTTTGGGAATTTGTGTCAATGGATATAAAGCCCCGTTCGAATCTACTTTGAAGTGAAAAATGCAACAACCCGTATTTCAAAAACTGTAGAAAAATAATTATTTAGGTAACTAATTTTTAAGTAAATTCCAGATACATACAACTTTGCAAGATATGCTATTTAAAGAACTATTGTCAGGTAGAAATGGAACACACATACATATTAATACATTTGCATCAATCAGTGTTAGATCTAAAGTCAAATAAAAATTTGTCAAATGTGACATTCTCAGAACTGGTTTCTACAGTAACTATAGGACTTGAATCTGGGGCAATTTCAGACGAAACTGCGCATGCGCAGTGGATCACAACCAATCAGCATCTATTCCCGACTTGTCTCAACTCTTATAATATTTAGGAACTCTAGACCACAACGGCCACTGGACACAACGGCCACTGGACACAACGGCCACACGTAATTTTGCATGGCCATATTGGCCACACTGGACACTACGGCCAAACACGATATGTGGACACAACGGCCACCTTGGACGTATCGGCCACAGGGTTAGCTGGACACAACGGCCACTCTGGACACTACGGCCACATTTCAGACGTGGACACAACGGCCACATTGGACACTTCGGCCACTGGACACAACGCTCATACAGAATTTTTGTATGCCCATATCGGCCACAGTGGACACTTCGGCCACTAATCAGACGTGGACACAACGGCCACTGGACACAACGACCACACAGAATTTTTGTATGCCCATATCGGCCACAGTGGACACTTCGGCCACTAATCAGACGTGGACACAACGGCCACTGGACACAACGACCATACAGAATTTTTGTATGCCCATATCGGCCACACTGGACACGTCGCCCACATAGCAGACCTGGACACAACGGCCACCGTGGACACATCGGCCACATATCAGAGGGGGATAAATGCAAGGTTTGCCCGCTGACATAGCTATACATAAGTGGCCGTATGCACCTGCTAGAGTTTAAGATCCGAGTACTAACAATTTATTAACATTAACATTTCTTTTTGGTATTTAACAGTATCGATATAAATCCTCGCAAGACTGGAAACCCGTGAACGAATAGCGAGAAAGACAGCACTACGAATTTGATGTACGAAGAGAGACATGCGTACGCGCTACAGACAGCGTTTGGCTGGAATGTATGTTTAGAGGCAAAAATGGATAAATCCGCTAATTTCGAATCAGCCGTGCATTTGAGGTATAGGAATACCCTAGACCATTATATAGGGAATTAAATTGTGCATACAAAAATATAATAATATACAGGGTGTTTCAGTTAAAATAAGAAAATTTGCTATTCTACTGTGTAAACCAAACACCTTGTATAAGTGATTTAATTTAGAACAATGCAGAGATGTTTACAGAAGAACTTTTATATTCAAACTATTTTCATACTTTGACTAATAAAAGATCTACAGGAGATTAAATTCCCGATTTTCAAAACCTCATAGTGGGCAGCACAGTGAAATTTTAGCGTTCACAAAAAAAAACAAAATGTAGCTAATACCAAGCTGTAATAAGTGTAAGAAATTTTAAAAAAATCGTGTGGGCAGTTTTTTTGTAATATTTTTCAAAAATTTCAAAACATTTTAAAAAGCGCCATTGGGACCGTTTTTCGATTTTCGAAATTAAATTTCCTTCATGGTATAGTACCGTGAAAGGACTTTTAAACAAGTTGTCGCGAAACTTGATCAGATAACTCATTTTTGACTTATGAGGCGTTAAAGCCAAAATTTTGAAAGATACATAGCGGCCGCCTTTTTGAAGCTAAGAGTATCCGATAAAAAGTGTTTGCACTCCATTTTCGGTCTTCTTTCGTATCCGGCACTCAGATTTCAAAATTCGGCTTCTGAAAAAAATGCTACCAAAAAACATGTCTAACTTTCGCTTCCGGTTTTGGATTTTTTTCAAAAGCTTATTTTCTCAATGAATTTTCGATATACCGTCTCATTTAAAATCTCATCAAAATCGGTTCACTACTTTCGGCTATAGAGCCGTTACATACACCGCACACACATCCATTCATACACCCTACCATCCCTACCATTTTGGTAGGATTTTCTACAATTTTTAATCATTTTTGTTAATATCTTTATTTTGTTTTGTTTTTTTGTAGTTTTGTCAAGTTGACACCTTTAAGACTTCCTTTTTAATGAAACTTTTTATTTAGTTTTTTTAGGGCCAAGGAAAAAAATCCACGGAAAAGATCTTCTGTTATACTAAAAGACTTGCAGACATTATAATCAATTATTTTTGTTGTTCGTGCAACTTTGCTTAAAAATGTTACAAAAATTAGAGCAAAAGTCGCTGTAAATACAAGATAGTTAATGATGTTAATAAAATACTATATTATATCTGGTAATACAAGGATTTTTTACAATAAGACGTAAGAAATCTTTAATGTTGTTGAAAATAATTTACCTTTTGTTCTAATTTACCATCAGCTGCATAGAAAACTGGTACAGCAAAAAATCTATTTACCCGAATAATTAAAAATTTTGTTGGTGGCACTGTAAGTCTACGTCAAATTCGAGTTTATCAGGTTAGGTTTTGCGTCAGTTTGTGTCAAAACTGACGCAAAACCTAACCTGCTCATATGAATATATCCAAGATTCGTCACCTGTTACGATGTTATATACAGAATTTGAACGACCACCTTCGAATTTTTTTTAGCATTTCCTTGCACCACTTGACACGTGCCTGTTTTGGTTCGTCTTTCAAATTGTGAGGGATCCAACGACTACAAATCTTTCGGACATGCAAATGATCGTGCAAAATCGTATGTATTTGTTTCGCCGCAATGCCGAAGGATGTCTCTATCTCACTATATGTCACATGCCGATCTGATAAAATCATTTCACGCACAGCATCGATATTTTTCGCGACAACAGAGGTGCATGGACGACCTTTGCGAAGATCGTCATCAAACGTTGGTCTTCCACGCATGAATTCTGCGAACCATTTGTAAACCGTCGTTTTGGATGGTGGTTCATCCCCAAATAACGAACTAAGTTTTTCCACACATTGCTGCGGTGTTAAACCGTATCGAAAATCATAAAAGATCATCACTCGAAAATCACGATTTGAAATTTCCATTTTTCACACAATTATTATTCTGTTAAATTCTGTTGAAACGAAACTGCTCGGTTTGAAATCGAACTGTCAACTGAATTATAGATTAAAAACGTCAAATTTTACGAATATGACAATTGCAGAACGCTGGCAATGCCAGGAGTACTCGATTCCGCGAGCTTTAGCAGTGTACCTCGTACATGGAAAAACTGCAGTTTATTTATTTCAAAATGAAAAATTGTATAGTCAGGAAATTTTAACATATTGTTTACCTTAAAAGGAGGGGAATTTACTATGCTTTTAGAAACGTCTAATTCCGTTTCTTAATAAATGTTTGGGAATTTTTATTTTTAAGTATTTAAACTTCTTCAAAAATTTTGAAATTTTCAAAAAAATATTACAAAAAATCTGGCCACACGTTTTTGTATAAATTTTATAATGCATTTGGGTATTAGCTATATTTAACTTTTTTGCTAGGCGCCAGAATTTCACTCTGGCGCTCCCTATAGGGGTGTTAAAATCGAATGTTGGTGCCTCTATAGGCCCTTTATTGGTGAAAATATTAAAGAAATCTAAATACATTCAATACCTAATTTTATATCACTTATACTTTTACGATTTGGAAACGTCGATTAAAGTAAACTAGTGTACCTGTTGCAAAATATTTTGCAAGTTAGAAAACTTCTTTGTAACGTGTGGCAGTATTCATTAGGTAAAACTAAAATTTTTAAGTTTTTAAAACTACTCACACATGATATTGCTACATATACGTGACCATGGCTAAATACTTGTTGCGGCAAATACGATATATTCGCACTTTACCCATAGTTTGTTCTTGTAATTTGTTAATTGTTATTGCAAATAATAGGCGCACAGGGCAATTTCTTTTCCGAAGGCAAAAAGGTAGTGCAATATTCGAATGTGTTGATCTATACACAGTAATAATACTCTTCTGCCTGGCTTGTGGCTTGTTCATTTAATACCAAATCTAAGCAGTTATAAATAAATTGTATACCATTAATCTCAGTAGATACATTTAAACTTTTCAAAGGAATATCTATTGATCCTATTTTTAGTGTTAAGCAATGTGTATATATTCCACTGAAATTTAACGAATCTATTAATTCCATAGAAAATTATAAAATGTTGTTTTTATGTGAAACAATTATATTTACATACAAATATTGCTTTTCCTATTCAGGCAAGAGAGATATCATTTTGTTGCGCTTCACGCGAGAGCGGACAAAACTCCAAATTAACTCGCCCCAAGGATATGGGCCATATGTACGATTTTTTTTTCAGAAGCTTGTTTGCAACTAAGTCCGCCAATCGGCGCGGACTTAAATGTCCAAATATTCGCTTGTAAACCAAAACTCCGCTAAACGGCATGGGGCACACAAAGAATCAAAAGCAGACTAACTCCCCATCGGATTATAGAATGCGAAAAACCGTGCAAGCTGCTAGCTTCGCTGTAAAAATGAGACAAAGGCCGAAGTGCCATGAGTTTGCAAAATCTGAGCACCACAAAAAAAACCGCCAACCTAACAAATTTCGATGAGCCCGAACTGAATATCGGCACTAAAGGTTTGTTTACACAGTACCAACCGCTAAGAGATCATTTACACCGTAGCACCTTTTGGGGGTGGATTCCAAAAATCCCTGGAAATGATTTGGTCTATTTGTAAGACGATCTAATATGCAAAATTTCAACTTCGTATCTTTAGTAGTTCGCGCATTAAGGTAATCTTTAAAAAACAGATCTATCTCATTTAACTCTTTTGGGGAGATGCATTCTGCAAAACCCTGAAAATGGTTTGACATCCTTTACTTGTAGTAGTTTCTTTGGAGCGATATTTAGAAAAACATATTTGCCCCATTTAACCCCTTTCGGGGATGAATTCTGCAAAACCTTGACATTTACTTGATCTGATTTGTAAAACGAACTAATATGTCGAATTTCAGCTTCCCACCTGTAGTAGTTTCCTCATTGTAGATCTTTACAAAAACAGGTCTACCAAATTTAGCTCATTTGCAGGAATGAATTTCGAAAAGCTCTGAAAATGGTTTGACCCTACTTGTAAAAAGAACTAATATGGCGAATTACAACTTCTTACCTTCCCAGATTCTATTATATAACAATCTGTGAAGTAGAAGTCAATCCCGTCGAATAGAGGGTAAAAGCACTTCTTTGTAGACGATATTGGATGTTTTTTTTTCTGGTTTGAGCACCACTAAGTTGTTTGGAGAACTGATCCCTAAACAGTCTAGATAAAGTTGATCGAGAAAAAAACAGTCTTCCCTCAAGTCGACCCCAGCCCGATTCAGCGACTGTCCCTGCACCTTATTGATCGTCATGGCAAATCAGGTTTTTACGGGAAATTGCAGTCTCTTAAATTGAAAAGAATAGCCTGAAAGAAAAAGGGTTATTCGAGGAATGAAGACTGTCTCCCCTTCTCCAAAACCTATGAACATTTTGTCCTCAGTGACGTTACGATGCGGAGCTTTCACCTGCAGTCGAATTTGAGAGTCTTCACGTTTCTCAATAGTATAAGTGCTCTAACTTTCAAAGGCAGGCGCTTTGGAAGAAGTCCGGGAGGGTAGAGAGTGTGGAGAAACTCAACGTGGTAGTGCACTGTATCATCTGCCTCCAGCACAGTGTTAATCGATTGATAGATCTTTTCCTCCGAATGAAAGGCTCCGAGGTGTGTGTTGTTGATTTTTAGTGCCTTATCATTCTTCAGAATGATACTCTTCCTTCTAAGAAGCCTGGACACAGGTTTTGCTGTTATGTTCTTGATGTCGGAATATATCATGTTAGTGGGGCTGTCGATATCTGTCACGGCTTGACATAGGTTTTCGTTGCCGAGTTTCAAGTTAAGTTTTGAAAACTATTCAGGCTTGAAATATCCTGTCAGGTGAACCCTTATGTAAATTCAAGACAATATGTCCTTATTGTACTGATACTGCATTTTTAAAAATCACTATTATAACACGTATTTGTCTTGAGAGCAACTGCCATTTAAATATCATCGTCGAGCTGATAAAACCACAGTAAATAAAAAACCACTAATGGGATCCGTTGAAAAATATTTTGCAATTTACAAAACTTCTTTGTAGACAATGTTTAACGTATGACACTATTCATCAGGTAAAATTTGAATTTTTAAGTTTAAACTACTCGCACGTGACATTGCTACATACACTTGACCATAGATAAATACTGGTTGTGACGAATATTATATACGGATGGGGCCATAATTATAACATGTGAGCAAACGAAATTGAAATTAGGCTTGGCTTTGAAATATTTGTTTGTGTTGGTGGCACTGTAAGTCTATAATCCATTCACAAAACTCGTGAACTGTCAAAACGCTGTCAGGTTGGTACCTTGTGTAAATGTTGTTTTGGAACTTCTGCTTGCTGATTTTGGCAGCACTGATATGTTTGAAATTTAAAAACTTGACTTATGTCACACTTTTTTGTAAAATAAATAATCTCCCAAATTCTTTAATTTTTGTGAATACACTTCAATTGCAATGGAACGGAAAGGAAAGAGGGTTTTATTGTTGGAAAGGGGAAAAAGGCTATAGTTGATTATTACAAAGAAAAACGAGAAGAAAATATTTTTGACTTTTGACACATGTAACATGTAATTTCCAGGCACACTCAGCAAATATTTAAAAAATTTTACATTGACTGTTCATGAGTTTTATGAATAGATAATATGTCAAATTCGAGGTTAGCAGGTTAGCTTTTCCGTCAGTTTTGACACAGACGCAAAACCTAACCTGCTAACATACAATATTACATCGACTTACAGTGCCACCATCACATACAAATATTTCAAAGCCAAGCTTGACTTCATTTTCGTTTGCTCATATGTTATATAACAGCAATAAGATAACATGAACAACAAAATAGAATGATTGAGTAAGAGATTACCATATGAAAAAAAATATTTTAGTAGGCATGTGTGGTTGAGATCTGTCATAATTAAAATGAGCTTCAGGCCTACTCGAATATTGCTACTATGTTTATCTCTTTCTTACTCAAGCAATACGTGTTATTTTCTTGTTCATGTTATCTTATTGCTGTTATATAGGTATAATTGTGGCCCCATCGGTATATTCCTACTTTATTTAGAGTTTGTCTTTGTGATTTATTAATTGTCATCGCACATGCTAGGCGCACAGAGAAAATGGGAAGGGTGCCACAAAGAAGAGCTAGGAGAAGGCCGCATAGAATTTTGAAATAATAGATTACAAAAGCGATGACTGAATGAAACTTACACGAAAGAAACTGTGAGGATGGAAGAGTATGAAAAACAGGTGTCGAACAACGTCGAAAGGCGTTTTAACAATATACGTATGCTTGTACCAACAGGGAAAGCAATAAACCAGTGTGTAAATAAGCACATCCACATAATTATAATAAGCAGAAAAACACCTTACAGCATCTGAGCAATACCGATTTCCTTTAACTGTCATTTCACATGTATTTTGACGTTTGTCTCACGAATCAGCAGACCGTTGATTTTAAATAAACATTTAGTAGTGACAGTAGTCCATTGCAATAATCGACAGAACGCTGCAGGCTGACTGTGAGAATATACTTGGTTTGTTGCTACTGCATGGCCGGCTGCAACCACTTGAGAGCTACAATATGATGGCTTTTCTCTAAAAATTATCAATTTACTTTCAATTTAGGACTTTTGTGCACATCTACACGGTAACGGCTTTCATTTAAAAAAAGAATTATCGAAATCGGCCCGGTGGAAGTCTCAAAATAGATGTTGAAAGAAAACGCTTCACGTTTTAAATATATAGATAATTGCAAAAATTTAGTTAAATTCATAAAAATATGCGTACCTTTGAAGAAAGTCTAATAAAATATGACAGTTGTCAAAAGTTTGTGTGGTTAATATCACAAAGATATAATATTTGTTAATAGTTAGCGACCGGGACCACTTCTATGCCCTCCCACACGCCCATAGTGCCCGTTTGTAAATTTTGAAAGTGATCTGTGCTGCGGTGTGAATTTGTATATCAAACATACACACATACTTTGAATTTTATATATAAAAGAAGAAGAAGAAGAAGATAATTATCACGAACTTCAGACAGTGGCGGTGCAAGAGCATCTTGGGTCTCTAAACAAATATAAAAATGACCTCTCTTGTAAAAAGATTCATATACTTAATGAATTGTATATTTATAATTATAGTATACACAGTAAACGTTTAACAAAAAATAAAATAACATCCTGTTCTAACCAACAGAAATAGAGTAGTAAATGCCTAACATTTAACACATTTTATAGCTAACATATCTGACAAAATATTAATTAAAAATATAAAACTAAATAAAATCTTCAAGCTGATATATAGGCACAAATACAAAGAAAACTGATGGATAAATATCTACCAAAGTAAGACTATAAAATAAAATCATATTCAGGTAAAATCCTAAGAACCTACGTCAAAATAGATAACAAATACTTAGTATTTATTTGTAATATAGTACCTGTAAAACGCAATAAAAATAAATTGATCAGAAACAAAAAATGAATCTTTCTGGCCTTATTGACATCAAATTGTTCCACAAGATTTTTATATCCATCGTAAACGATGCTTTTTGCACAATTGGCAAAACCGAAAGGTCATGTAGCTTATCTATTTTCGAAAGAAAAATAATAAATAAAAGCTTTTAAGAAATTTTTTTACTGTATTTACTTTCCCATCATAGTGGAAATGTAATTACTTTTCTCCTTAGTGGGAAAAGTAATTACATACTACCCTTGCTAACCACTTGGGCTTCATCCTTTTACATTTTCTAGGGGTTCAAGAAGTGATTTCGGTGCTGAGGGGCATATTTAGTATAGTTTAAAAGTAGCATTTGTGCCAATATTAGAATTGCTCAATGGTCAAAATTCAACCTTTACACACTTTTCAAAGATGTTGAAAGCTCAGTACTTTCATAGTCAAATTTGCATGCTATTCCAGCAAGTAACATCATTTAGAATATGGGGAATTACCGGGATAAATAGGACTTTGTTATAAAGAATGGTGTTTGGAAAGGTGTAAAAATTTAATGACTTGGTGATTGTTATCTATTCCAAATGGCATGCACATTAGTATTTGGTTAGTACTATTGCTTAGTGTGATAATTTTCGGGCTTCTTTCTTAGCAGCGGTTTAAAGCGATTGCTTCAGATTTAATTTAAGTATGCGACTTACTAAAAGCGAATTTTTCTTACAATTTATATGCGAGTTTTAAGTAATTCTTTGTGTGGTCTACGATAACATTTCAGTACGTTAAGGTTCAAATGTGACACCTCTAATCAAGTATTTAGGTTTGGTCTGCGATATTTACTATATTCTTATTAGTCTTTATACATTTAAATGTTCTCGATTGTTTGTGGAATACCAGCGATTACAAATCGTTGTTTCATATCTGACTTGTTACCATCTAAAGGTGCTATTGCTTCCTCTGAGGCACAACCACTAGTTGTATCAAGTGATCACTAGCGAACGTGCGAGATAGAACCACGAGACACCCTTTATTGTAGTTATCACCCTTTCTAAGGTAAGTTGACCCCGATCCATTTCCCCGAGCTAGTTGGTGGCATGTTCTTGTTCATTAATGGGCAAAAAATAATATAACAATTGATATGGTGACGTGAATTGTATGAGTGACACTATTTGGTTACTTTTAGTAAATGTGAATGTATGTTGGCATGGTTATACAGGGTGTAAACGAAAATGTCGTACATATGGAAAAGGCAATGCTAAAAATTAGGAAGGATCAACTCTAGTCTTGGCTCGAATAATAGTAATTTATATATCTAGGGATCCAGTGATATATTTTAAAGTTGCTTTGGGAATTTATTAGATGTGTATCTAGTAATTTTAGATTTTTGTGATGACATTTTGTTAAATTTCCTAGTCGACATAGCGTTGCCAAACTTTGGTGTGGTATCCATGGTGACAGAAACACAAATGCGGAAGGTAAAAAATATTGGCTCCCGCCGGGAGTTAATAAAAATTGGCTCTCGCTAGTTGGAAGTTGACAGTTTTGCTTGAGCAAAAGCCGACTTTCTATACAGTGAGTAGAAAAAACATTATTATGAGTGCTTTGCTAACATGACAATACAAATATCCTGTTTGTTTTGACGTTTAGCCGAATTTAATTTTAAACTTATATTATTTTTCCAAATTTATGTTTTCTAATGAAGCTTAGTTAATCGTTAGCATGGTCAAACAATCACCATTGCTGTGTTGGATGACCACAGATGTAGCTAGATCCTTCATAATTTTTAACATTGCCTTTTCCCTATGCACGACATTTCCGTTTACACCCTGTGCATTTTATTATAAGAATAATCTTATGTTATGTACTGTTACGATTTGCGTTCTTGAGTGTAAATGAAATATACGAGGTTGCACGAATAGTTTGTACTTTAGTTAGCCATAAGCAATTTGTGCCGTAAATACTTTATGGTAGAATTTCGTAGGCAAAATGGTCATTTTAAAGTTACAACAGGCGAGCATTTAGCCGGTATTTAGAACGTGTCTTTCTCTGGGAAGATGGAAATACTCGAATCTCACGGGACGATTAAGGGTAAATTTATGCAACGGTAAGCCGAAAAATTGGGCGGTGCTAGATGCTAGATTATTATTATACGTGATCAGAAGCGCAACTATTGCAACTCAGGCATAAAAATTAGGCGTAAAAGTACGTGCCGGCTGGAGCAAATTCCTTTAGTGGTGTTTAAAATTTATTACAGATCCTTTGCGAGGTGTCGACCGCATGACAAAATTTTGCGTGTGAAACCTACAAACTTGTAGAATACATAGAGCGATTATGAATTGTTATGGTCACGTACTTGACAAGTCCAAAATTAAGAGCTGCTCTGGTAGGCTTATTAGAAATTTTGAGAACGCTTACCGCGTTTTCTTGGTCAAACTGGACTTACAATTTACTTAGTTAATAAGTAACTTTATAAGATTTAAGTTGTTCTGTAAACGGCAAAAAATAAATGCAATTATTTCTACTTAAGTGTTCTTATTAATACAGCAACAGTAGCTTTAGTCTTCGTGTACAGGTGTATTTTGACTAAAAGGATTACCAGTTACCCCGATTTTAGACGAATTCGCAACAGTATAAAAAAAATGTACAAAGATAGACAACGTAGATAATGACTCTAAGATAAGTAAATAAGCACAAGGTGCAGGGAATTCAACTCAGTACACCAATTCATTTATTGATCTCATGGTAATATAGTCGTTGATTTTTATGCATTCTATTTAATAAACGAGAATGCGGAGTTAAAAGTCCGTGTAAGCTCGGCAGGATTCAATGCAGGAGACTTAATTTAATTGGAATATCAACACTGAACATCATGACATCTGCAAAATACTTTCTTAAGGTTTCTTAAAACTGTAAAACTCTTCCATGTATACGGCACGATTGTGTTTACATTACAAACTGACTCAATTTCTCACAAAACATAATACCTGGGATTCCACCCGCAGGCGTTTCCAGAAAAGTAACTCGAGACACTTGCGTCTCTGGTATTTATTTTCCAAGTTATTATATTGTCATTTACAGCGGAAACTCAGCCAGGCTGGAAGTTGGGAGTTCCTAACTAGTTTTGAAATATCAGACATATTCGTCAGTGTTTTGTAAACGAGAGTAAACTCACCCCAGCTCGCAGTCCATTGTTCCGACTATTATCAGTACCTGTACGCGGTGGTTATTTTTTCAGCTAGGAAGGACATGGAGCTCACTGATGTGTGTGCATGTGCTTCCAATATCACCTTCCTTGTTCGCTGCTGTCAAAATGCCGTACCTAATTTTACCTAGAGGGCGATCAGAAGTTCCTATGAGTAATATTAAATCTGCTCACAAAGGGAATTTTAAAATTAATTGCCCTCTAATCTTCTTATGACAGCTGTGTGCCGGCGAACTCTTTGCTCGGTGCAATCACGATGTAGATTTGCCAAGTTTGATGAATATTGAAGGAAAGGGAATGTAGGTGATGCCGCACCCACCAGAACGTAGTTGTTTAAATTACCCGCATACAATTCTCCCTCGCGCGGAGCCTTTATGTCGAGTTATCTCCTCCTTAATCTGCCCTTGGAGCTGAGCTACCATAAAAATTAAGCGCGCCGTAAATACTGAGTAATTAATTACATCCGTGATAAGTTTCGGCGCCTCTACAACCAAAGTTTTCTTCACCTTCGTCTTTATGGATCGGGTAAGTGCGGCAATTGTGAAACCCATTAGTGATTTTCCGACGCCCAGCTTATGGGCTGTAATTTTTATTATTAACGACCGGGGCGGAGGGAGCGAACTCGTTATTTTTTATTCGCGGACGGAACTGTGCCGGCCGTATATCAAGTTCGCTCGTTATTAATAGTGGCGCTTTGTCAGGGTGCCTGTTTAACATACAGCTCGCATTCGTAGAAATGACAGCGTTTTTAAACGAGCTAGTCTTGATTCCAGAGCTTACTATTAAAAGAAGACAGACAAGGAAAATGGCACCCCATAATCAAATTAACAAAATGGCACATACTTTGGTCTTCATAGTTCAGAAATGGCGATGGAGAGAGTGTTAAGACTGGATTGACAGAAGAGACGCTCCTTTACTTAGTTGTTTACATTAATTTGGCCTCCTGACAAAAAAGTTATTAAGAGGTTCACGCTGGTGAGTATGCAAGGGGTAATTCAAGCCATCTTAGCCGGACTTGTACCTTTCTTCAACTTGTCGTGGGTCAGATCCCTTCTCTTTGAATTTTTCTATCAGGCAACCCTTGTTTCTTCCTACTCCGACGCTATTAAAATACTGAGAGCTAGAAGTTTTTATCTTCCCTTTTTTCCCATTCTTCAAATTGAACAAGAACAAAATAAAATATTAGTATACTGCCTGTTGTGGAACGTGGACGTGTTCTTTTCGTTCCGTTGACACACTTAACGTACTTGATTTCAATGCAATAATTTAGCCCATTGCAGGAAATACTAACGCCACAATGAGTGGTTATAATAGATGTGATATGTGTTTTATGGACTTTAAAAGAGGTGCAAAGTATTTGCCCTGTCTGTTCTTTCCAGTAACGCGTATCACCCAAAATGTGTGAATAATTTAGTGTACTAGCGTCTAAAAAACTATTGCTGGTTTTGTGATTTGTGTGGAGATAAAAAGAATAACTATTTAAGACATGTGCTGAAAGACATGCCGGCAGCCTTGGATGGTATAAGTACCGGATGATAAAAGCATTCTGACAAATTAGATGCATTACAAAATCAGAAAACCAGTTGTAGTAATAAAACCCAGAATACAGGACCAAAAAAATAGTGATACTGAAAAAGACAAAAAATTCCATTGATCCTACTTAGCTAAATACCTATATCCGGCATACGGACTGCTAGCAAGGGTTGTATTGTTATTGGATGCAAAAACAAGGATGATGTAAGCAAAATTAAAGAACAAGCAGAAACTAATCTTGGAGAGAACTATGCAGTTACAATCCCAAAGAAGAAATTACCTAGATTAAATATTGTTGGACTAACGGGAAAATTGGCAATGGAAACAACAGCAGAGAAAATAATATCCCAAAATGGTTTTTTTTAATCATAGGACCATCCATAAAAGTTGTACATATAAAGGAAATCACAACCAAAAACAACAGCAAATTGCGGAAGTAAATGCATGTGCCTATCGTGTAATTATGAAAGAAGAACAATTTTATATCGGCTGGAATAGGTGTAGAGTTTATGATGCAGTTGAAGTAACGAGGTGTTTTTCGTGTAATGAATTCAGTCATAAAGCGATTCAATGTAAATCGAAGTTAACATGTCCAAAATATGCCGGTTCTCATCTTTTGAAAGAATGTGAGGCTAAGGACCAACAGAAGAGGTGCGTGAACTGCTGTAATGCTAAGGAAAAACTTAACATCAGCTTCGATGTAAGTCATTTTGCTTGGAGCTTTGACTGTACAGTTTACAAACTTCAACTAGAACAAGGAAGAAGTAAGATGGATCTCTTAGAATAAAAAAACCAAATATTGAAATTATTTATTCAAATACACAAAGTATGTTACATGGAGAAAATTGAAGTTCTAATTGAAGACAGACGTCCAGCTATCGTATTTTTAAGTGAAAAAGATTTACAGAAAACACTGAGAACTGCGAAATAAGTTTTCTGGATTATGTCACGATTCGTTGTAATTCCGAGAATCGACACACTGGAGGAGTGACAATTGTTGTACCTAATAATATTAAATTCAAAATAGTGTCAAACCTTTCATTTAACAACGAATTCTGGCTGTTATCCATTTACATTACTCAAGGATTTCAAAACTGATTGTACACGGCTGTTTATCGCTCTCTAAGCGTCACTTTTGCAAGATTCATAAAGCAGTTTGAAAAATGGTACGATGATACAGTACAAGAACACACCAATCATCTAATTCTAGGCGATTTTAGCTGGAGTATCTCGAGAATAATTGAAAATATTTACTCAGCAGCAACAATGCAGGTAACTTTATGGGATAAGACCAACGACATCCCAATAGAGAGAGGAGTACGGCAGGGTGACACCATATCACCAAAACTATTCATATCTGCTCTTGATAGTATTTTTAGAGAAATGGAATGGACTAACAAATGCATCAACATAGATGGCGAACTCCGTCATCACCTACGCTTCGCCGATGACATCGTACTCATCAGTAGCGATCCGCAAGAGCTACAAGACATGATCCTGGAGTTGAACCATCACTCCAGAAATGTTGAACAGTAACAAAACAAAGATAATGACCAACGTACAAACAAATGTTTATATACAACTGGAAGGACAGCAAATAGAAGAGGTCAAGAGCTATATATACTTGGGACAGAGAGTGACAATCAATAAAGACCACATGACCGACGAAGTAATTAGAAGAATCTCTCTCTCCTGGGTAGCCTTCTGGAAGCTGAAACAAACATTTACGTCAAACATACCAAACAGCTTAAAGAGAAAGTTGTACAATCAATGCATACTCCCGGTTCTTACATATGGAGCGGAAACTTGGTGCGTTACGAAAAAACATGCAAGAAAATTAACTACAACTCAAAGAGCCCATGAGAGATTAATACTAAGCATCAAGCTTACAGACCGTATAAGAAACACCTGGATTAGGGAGCAGACTAAGCTGACAGACTTCATTGAGAGAGCAGCGGAGTTGAAGTGGAAATGGGCTGGACACGTGGCACGAAGATCGGATAACAGGTGGACGAGAAGAATCCTGGAATGGAGACCCAGAGAAGGGCAAAGATATCGCGGCAGACCGAACACCAGGTGGAGAGATGACATAACAAGATCATGAGGCCTCCTTTGGATGAGGGAGGCGAACAACAGAAAGAGATGGAATGAAATGGGAAAAGCCTACATCCAGCAGTGGATCGAAATAGGCGGATCGTGATCGTGATCTCGAAAGATCCATTCTCCACAAGCAAGTTCCTAGAATTGATAAATACGTTGGATTTAAATCAACTTATAACGGAATTCACACGTCGAAGAAAAAATGTCGATACAATCATTGACCTAGTTCTAACAAAATAAGAAAATGTTAATGTTAATGTGTAAATTCCACAAAGTTCTGAACATGATTTCGGGGTCTTTCACGGCCATTGTCATTAAGTAAAAAACGACTTCCGGGATTGGACCGTGTCATTATTGAGGTCGAAGAACTCAACGTTTCGCCCACTTTCGTAAGGGGCTTCATCAGGAGGAAAAAGCTGTAAAGGAACTGGAAAATTGTTCTGAAGAAATTATTCCGGAAAGCACTATTGAACATTTTCAAATTAACAAGCATTGAATTAAAAGACGTTACATTTCCTAAACGTTGTTCTCTCATGTAAACAAACCAGGGTGTCTGCAATCATTCCAGGTAATGCTTGTATCTGGTCTGAGTCTTTCGGGTATATTGTAGATTCGACTACTCCAAAACTTGGAACCGGCTTGAAGGACCAATGTCTGAAGTCCTCCAGGATTCTTGCAGTTTAGTAGTATTGTACTTCTCCGCTAATCTTGTAATGCAGTAGTAGTATAGATGACCAATGTCTGAGGTCTTACAATATTTTACTGTAGGAGATTTAGAGAACGTAATTTGTTAATTGAGAGAACAAGGTTAATACGTTTCGCATATACTGAAGGGTGTAATATTGTTGTTGGTGGCTAGAGTTGGAGTAAGTTATCTCAGCAAGAAGGTAAAGCCATTTTTATAGCAATGGTAGCCTACGCTAACTCACATTGAAATGAACACAGCGGATGTTAATACTGTATTAAAATTGCTGACACACAAATTCTATATTTAAACCTTTTTTCAAGTTCAATATTTAAGCGTTCTATATTGCGGCTTTTGTTAATTAAGCATGACCCACTGGACTGATCTGAACTCTATTTCCTTACTTACTTACTTCTTGGCCACGGCTGGCCTCTCTTGGGAGTTTCTTAACTGGTTGGGTATAACCAGAACGGGATAGTAACTCCTGCACCTATATTAAAAATTACTAGTAAAGTCAAGATATTGCGGCTCATTGAGCGAGAAATGCTACTTTTACATTAAAATAACTCGCAGTAGTTATAAATTGTAAACTATATAAGTTTTACATATTGTCCCAAAAAAATAAAGCCAAATTATGTATTATTAGACGTAGTTTAAACAGTTAATAGAACCCAATTCAGACTTACTGAACGGAATTTTTAATACGACGGAAACTACTAAGCCATTTATCAAAAACTGTAAAAACTTGTTTAAAAAATCAGCACATGATAGTATTCAACGTCTTATTTTCTCCGGGAATTTTATTTCTGCTAAAATACAACCGATAATAGTTAAATCTTATGTACAGCACCTGGTTTCGCGTTGCATTAAACAAATATTAGCTTGGAAACTTTGGCGAAAATTTAACAACACAGAAAGCAAGAATTTTGATTCGTCATATTATCAGGATCTGGTTAAAGACTTTTTTGAATGTGTCTTATTTCTGCTTATTTATTAAATATTAAAATTCATTTATGTAGGACATCGTACTATTGTAACTTTAATATTATGCTCCATTAGCATTAAAGCATTGCCTCTTCCACCTCTAGATAAACGAAATGACTCGTTTTTAAACCACCAGTGTTAACCCCGGAACAGAGAAAGGCTTTATTGACGATGAGTATCTGTGGGCTACGCAACACCCACCGCAACAAATGCCTTTTATGTTAAATCGCCCATACGACAAGGAACCACTACGGAAGAACGGCCTATACGACAAATAGCCACTTTAAGGCCCTACAACCTTTTTAAGAAAAGGTCCGGGCCGATTTTTCTAGCAAGATCCGGGATTAAAAGCGCGGCGAAGTATTCCGCGCCCTTCCCGGCTATAGCCTCGAAAATCTATATTATCGAAGCTAACCTTTGATGGCTAACCCTAATAGGGCGAATCTGTCTCGAAGCATCCAACCTGGCCTTTCTGTTATCGTTCGCGTGTTTTGCTAGTTTTATCAAAGGCGCGCTCCGGGCACGATGCATTATTTAATTTCTTTCTCT
This sequence comes from Agriotes lineatus, assembly GCA_940337035.1. NCBI lineage: Eukaryota > Metazoa > Arthropoda > Insecta > Coleoptera > Elateridae > Agriotes > Agriotes lineatus. The sequence goes on along the minus strand of OW679194.1, from coordinate 22,889,568 downwards.
TTTGACGGTCGCTTTTGCCGTTTCCGCCCCTTTAATGTTGCGTAATGGCGCAGCCAGATATGTCCGTGCAAGAGGGAGATTGTCTCCCAGAAGCTCAGATAAGGGTCGCTTCACCTTTGCTGAATCTGCAAGCGCACTCAGACTCACTCCAACCGAAATGTAATACCGCTCTGAATATTAAATTAGTAATGATAATCTGGCTAGCTGTAGGTTCACTCGGTTTGGACCTTCCGGTGAAATATTTAACCGATAAAGTACTGTAGGGTATGGAGCCTCTTCCTAATTTGAGATTCTGGCTGCAAGCCTTCGCCTTCATAAGGATGTTTATTTGCGATAAAATTTTAATGGTCCTTGAACGTTGATCTACCCATTTGATGTCGTTTTTAGTGGAAAGTAAACAAACTTGGTTCATCAACGTCAAATTAGTGCCCTCGTAAAGTTACTCAATGAGGTGAGATGGTCCATTAAGGCGTCCCTTTTCTTTCTGGTAAAAATTCGTAAACAAGAATCTTGACAAAAATTGCAAATTTAAGTATGAATGTAATGGGACCTGCACTAGTTACGACGATATGCATTTGGGAAAATAGTACATTCATCAAAAACGGTACACGGCGAGTAGACCGAACTCAATAGGCCGAAAGCAATTGACCGAACTCAATTGACCGAATAGCAATAGACCGAAACGTCACTAGACCGAAGCAGCAATAGACCGAAAATCACTCTGTCGAAAATATATTACGGTTACATTTATTAACATTAATAGCATCAACTTTTCTTCACACTTTATTCAAGCTTAGGACTGGCGTGTTTAGAAGTTTTTTTGTTTTTTATTTTATTTTAACTTTATTCTAGTAAATCAAAGAGAATCTAATTTTATTCCATGAAAAGAATTTGACACTTAAAGTTTTGACATTAATGGTACCGGGTGACCATAAATGGTTGTGATTTTTTTCTTACGTTGGCACTGTTTATGTTCGTGACATTGTAAGTCATGTCAAATATGAGGTTAGCAGATTAGGTTTTGAGTCAGTTTGTGTCAAAACTGACGCAAAACCTAACCTGTTAACCTCGAATTTGACATAGACTTACAGTTCCACCAACATAAACAGATTTTTAAAATCGTTTATTAATAAAAAATATTCATTAGTAAGGGTCATTAATAGACGATTCTCTATACATTAATGGACCCATAAATAAACGATCAACGAAAAAAATTATAATTGATTTTAAATTATTTGGTCCATTTGTTATTAAATTATTTAAAAATTTGACACAAAAATGAAATTTGTTTGCACTGATTTTGAATCACGTAATATCCTGGTTGCTAAGTGAGGGAAACTCAGGTTTGACAATACACGTTTATCGTATCAGTTTATAAGTTAACTTTGAAGTATTTCATTTGGTAATACACAGTGTGGTAAGAAAAAAATAGGAGAAACCAGAAAAAAATGTTTTCGGAGCAAGTAACTGTGACTTTATGTTTGACACCTACTTTTAACCTCTTTAAATAACATTTTTGTCTATTTTGAAAAATAACGGTACTTTATTCTTGAACCATTTTCATTTCATTTTTGAACCTCCCCTGTATACGAATATATTTACATTTTGGCAAGTGCATTTTTAGTTTGAGAAGATGTAGAACTTGTATCAGGAATAAAACACTCTGATAAATGGATGATAAAAAAAATCCATGTGTTACAAATTTATGAGGGACAGTATATGTTATATTATACAGATTGGTGGTGGATAGTGTGAATATAGGCAGTCCATTGAGTTAGAATACAGTTTATGGGCTTTGTATGCGTTAGACAGAAGTAGACATATATGATTTAAAATCTAGTATCCTAGAATTCGGTGTTTTCTAAAAACAAAACCTTTTGATTCTGCGAATACTAAATGTTAATCGCATATAGGTCTGTTTATGCCTAACGCATACAAAGTCCATAAACTGTATTCACAAACATTTGATTACTTATGTTCACATTTTCCGCCACCAATCTGTATATTATGATATATAACACTGGAATGGGAAAAACATCTCTTACTCATGATACCACATACAACTATGGATTTCATCTACAAAAATACAATTTTACGGTATAACTAGAATTTTAAAACTTTTTTTGAATAACTGACTACCCACTGCATTTGTATCGAAAAGGTGCCAGAAGAACGTCAAATTACTTTTATCTATTTTTATAAATAAGCGAGATATTGTCAAAAAACGAAAATCGAAAAATTAAAGTTTTGTTTATAACTCGAAAACAAAAGACGGTAGCCCATTTTGGTTTAAACCATTAAGCTTTTCTGGAAAAAAGAGTTCGAGGATGGGAATCAATTTTTCCATATCTCCTATAGTTATCGAGATTCCCTATGAAAACATAGAAATTGCCTTAACCTGAAGACTGCGACAGAGACCAAGCTTATTCACGAAAATAGATTTGAGCTCCCTTAGCAAAAGAAAAGATAATTAGGTATTGTAGGTGTCCGAATGTTAAGAATTTGCTAAGTCTTGTAATGTGTATTCTGAATTTCCACCCATTGAGTTTTCCGTCGAAATTTTAATGCCTCTAATGTTCTCTCGCGAAAGGCAAGTTGGGTTGAAATGACAGAATTGGTTAAATTGCTAGTTAGCTTTATACAGATTGGTGGCGGAAAATGTGAACAAAGGTAATCAATTGAGTTGGAATACAGCTTATGAGCTTTGTATGCATTAGACAGAAATAATTATATGCGATTAACATCTAGTATCCGCAGAATGGAGGTGTTTCGTTTTCAGAAAACACTAAATCCTAGGATACTAGATTTTAAATCATATGTCTATTTCCGTCTAACGCATACGAAGCCCATAAACTGTATTCCAAGGTTACAGGTTAAGGCAATTTCGATGTTTTCATAGGGAATCTCGATAACTATAGGAGATACGAAAAAATGGGGTGGCGGAAAAAAATGCCTGGAAAACAGTGCCGATGGAAAAAAGTGCCGCGGAAAAAAGTTCCGCGGAAAAAAGTGCCGACGGAAAAAAATGCAGCGGAAAAAAGTGTCGACGGGAAAAAATAATAATAAAGTAATAACCGGACGAAGAAGGTTTACAAAATTTTAAAAACTGGAAGTTGCCCTTTTATTTTTAAAAATATCTGCATTGCGCAGTATTATGCAGTATTTGAACATGTATTGTGCTTATCTGTTCCCAAATCGACAGGAATGCAGATTTATAGATAATACGTAGAACTATTTCAATTTGAAGATTTTTATCTAAAGTGCATGTGGATTATGTCTACCATCTTAAGTGCAATTACCGCCAACAAATCTTTTAAGGTAAGTAACAAAAGACGAAATATATTATAAAATACAAAATTGTTATACAGTATGTCCACGGATTGGGTTACAATGGGGGAACAAAGTTTATTTTTGACTTCTCAAAAAAAATCACTCTTTATAAAAAAACCCTGCTTGTTCTCAAACTATAAATGCACTTGTCAAAATTTAATTATCCCTTTCCGTACACGGGGGAAGTTCGAAAATATGAAAATGGCTCAAGAATAAAGTACCCTTATTTTCCAAAATATGCAATAATGTTATTTGGAAATATTTGTTATAACATTTCTATTAAAATTATAATTGCTTTGAATTGCTATTGATGTTTGGATCGCGTATTATTAATTTTTTTAAGATACTCGTGTCTTTGTTGACAGAAATATGAGATTTTTAGCATCAATTTCGGGCCACACAAATTTCAGGTTAAGTGACCGAAACTCAACTTTGACGATACACTCTTATGGTATCCGTCAATAAATTAACTTTGAAGTATCGCGTTTAGTAATTCGCAGGGTAGTAGAAGAATAAGAAAAACCAGTGGAAATTGTTTTTTAGAGTAGGTGGCTGTGACCTTATATGTGACACCTACTATTAATTCTAAGCAACATTTCAAATAACATTCTTTATCTAATAGACTTGTCTGTCTGGGACGCTGTTTGAGTAAATGTTTCTATTGATGCTATTGTTAATAAATAAATGTAATTTTTCAAGATATTTAATGTGCACATTTACCGAATGTGTACTTTAACCATAACATATTTTCGACCAAGTGATTTTCGGTCTATTGCTGTTTCGGTCTAGTGACGTTTCGGTCTATTGCTTTTCGGTCAATTGAGTTCGGTCAACTGCCTTTCGGTCTATTGAGTTCGGTCTATTTACCTAGAACCATCAAAAACCATCAGTCTAGACACAAGATATGCAGCAACCTACTGGTGCTTACAATTTAGTATAAACCATAGTAAATAATTAACTAGAAATGAAACACAATACACTAGGATTTACTACTTTAGAAAATTCTATGTTCAATTGTAGCCAAGTAAATATCATTTATTGTTCATTGAAATGTTAAACAGTGTTGAACATGATCGCGTCCTCGAATGTTAAGATACATTTAACATGCATGTTAAATGAGTGGATGCATGTTAAATGTATCTTAACATTCGAGGACGCGATCATGTTAAACACTAATTTCGATTTAGCAGTTTTTAGTAATTATTATTGATTCATAAGTATTGCCTCAATGAACAATAAACTAATGAACGCATTTCGCGGAGAAACTGTCTTAATATTTCTCACATAAATTACCACTCTCGCTTCGCTGCGCTCGCTCGAGTGGTAAAAATATGTTCGAATGTTAAGACTGTGTTACCTCTCTAAATACGTGAATTACTATAAAAGTTAATGATTTTTTAATTAACAACTTTAATCATACATTCATAAAGTTGTCTCTGTTTATAGTTTCAGCCTGTTGGTTGCTTTGTCGCAGAATCGCAACGTCTATTATTTTTTTACCTCTTGTTTAATCTGTTTAATATACTGAATCCGGGGCCGTTTTTGTTTAACTAACGAACCATGATGGTTCTGCGATCACAACTATAATGTCGATGTGTAGTATCACATCTATTCTTTTCCCCTTTTCACCCCCCTGAAACCGTCTTTCTATTGTAAAAAATGTTTAATAGAGGAGAAAGACGGGAATTTATTTCACAAAGTAAGAAGAAAGCAATGTGAATAAAGAGAAACCTTTGTTTGAGAGTATTAAACATAAAAAATAAAATAATTATTATTGAAAGTAGAAATAATTGGATATGTTTTATCAGACTTTTTCCACTGTCTAGGGTGTATATTACACGACGTTTCGGGAGTTTTTGATGTACGTCCGTCTTTAGGTGTTTAGGTCTTTATACGTACACTCGAGCCGACCCCGGGATTTGAACGCAGGACCGCTGATCGCTGTAATTGCTAGCCTGTCATCTTTACCACTAGGTCACCAAAGAAATAACATTCAGAGAACAACTAGAAATAATAGGCCATTATAATATAAGTGAGTAAAATAAATCATTACACGCAAGTGAGATTCGTGCTTGACTCACGAGCGTGGGTGTGGTAAGTCTCACGGGTGTATCGTGGCATTTCATTCATGTGTGGTGTACATCGTTTCATCCAACAGTAGCTACTTTTGTATAATAAAGTTCAAAGACGATCCAAAGTGCCATAGAATTAGTAGCAGTGCATAATGAAACATATTGCAACCACCTGTAAATAATAGATGTTTTAAGTGACTAAAAACATTTACATAAAGTACTTTAAAAGCCGGTACTGTAAGATAAAAGACTGTTAAATTTATGTAGCATGTAGAGATTTTTAAATTCTATATTACAATAAATAATAATTTCGTCTTCATTTGCTTGGACATGAAAATAATAACGCTCAGTTTGCAATGCAATTTTATTTATAATTGTAAAACATCTATTCACGGTACATGTTGTTACTCAACATCATTTAAATAAAAGATGACTTCTCCAGAGCAAGACATTTGGAAATTTTCAATTTTCGATTTAAGGCAATTTATACAGATAGTATAGTAAATAGTGCACACTTTTTATTTAATTTAATCGTTTTTTGGTAGCTGTAGGATCATGTTTTTATATTTATTTCAAATATCATTTAAAAAAATCATCTATTCCCAAACTATCTCTATGAAGTTGTGCATTTCCAGTTTCTACATATGAGGTTGTGCCATAAACTAGGCAGAACTTGAATAAAGCATTAACTACCTCCAAACTAACAAAAATCCTCAAAATGAAAGGGTATAACTTCTATCCCACTTGTAAATATAGACTTAACGGGGGGGGGGGGGGGGGGGGGTCTTATTTTCTTCCCATTATTAGGTAACTATAAAAATCTGGTCTCACTTGCTTGAATTGTCTATTTTAATAATTAAATATCGATGAAGCCAAAATTATATACAGATTATCGGCAGGTGCTAGGTACACACGGTAATTAGATAACAGAGACGGCTTAAAATTTTCAGCTATAATTTACCAAGGGCAGTGATAATCACCCGCAATAATTTTGACACATAACAACCCGAAAGTGCTTGCCTAGAAATAACCCGAGGCGAAGCCGAGGGTTATTTCTTAAAGCCAACGCACTTGAGGGATATTATTTGTCAAAATTATAAGGACTTATCACTGGCCGCGGTGAATTCGGAAAGATAAGTTCTTAAATAAATTAGCCATTTTCTGACAAATTAATTTGACACTTCATTATAATAATATTATGTTGGTGCACTGTAAGTCTGTGTCAAATTTGAGGTTATCAGGTTAGCTTTTGCGTCAGTTTTGACACAGACTGACGGAAAAGCTAACCTGCTAACCTCGAATTTGACTTAGATTTACAGTGCCACCAACTTGTGATAGGATACTATTGAAATTTAATTAGGTAGTTTCCATAGTGATTGAAAATCACCCTAGGGTCGTTTTCACTTCAAGTGTGGTCTGATTTGTCAAACTGAGTCACGTGATTAAAATAATTAAATTGGATTGGTCTGCAATATATGTAAGAACTTATCAGTTTAACAAACCGTCTCTGTATCTAGTATCCAGTACCTATGGACAATCTGTATAACAGCAATAAGGTAACATGAACAAAAAAATAGAATGCATTGCTTGAGTAGGAAAGAGATAAACATAGAAGCAATATTTGTATAGGAATAGGATTGACGCTCATTTTAATTATGACATTTGTCAACTAAACATGCCTACTAAAATATCTTTTTCGTATGGTTACCTCTTTCTTACTAAAGCATTCTATTTTGTTGTTCATTTTAACTTATTTGCATATTTTTTACTGTTAATTAGGTTTAATTATTGTAATCTAAAATAGCGTATGTGCTACGATAAACATAAATTCAGCAGCGGTCTTGGAGAATATGAATTCAGTTGTAGTCGTGCCTAGCCTGATGGCTAAGGCTAAGGCTAATGAAATTCGCCCCCAGTGTGCCAAATAAAAAGTAGAATTTACTATGTGCAGCAAACCAATGTTTGCACTTCATTATAAGTGCCAGATAACCATGTACTTAGTAAGTACGCCTTTGCCACACCCCCAAAGGATTTCGTGGCGTCACTATTGTTTGTGATGCCAAAGAAACGCGCTAGCCAATAACCAGGTACTTCCTCGCTTTATTCGTGGGAAATTTCTACACACTCGATCGTTCAAGGTTGATGACGTATGCCAGTCTTTGGTATGATCAGATTCAAATCATCGAAGGCTACGCAGCAGCTCTCAGGCCACGGGCTTAAGGTAAGCTGATACAGGTAACATTTGCAGTCTGAGCGATAAGCGTTCGCTCCAGGCTGTATGAAGCTTTCGCTATCGTGAAGGAATGCCATTAGTGGACAAATAAACACTTAGGGCTAGATCTTTCTCGTGCTGCCGGATTTCTAAGCATCGAATATTTGCGTATAGAAGACAGTTATTTTGGCGTCCTTTTGATGTTATTTACATGTAAATGTATTTCAGATACAGTTATTCTGGTAGTATTTGATTTGTAAATGCAAGTAGCAACAAGCTACTGCGCGTTAATAACCCATCTAGTTAACAGAGCTGTGTTTAGGAATTGCCATTCATTCTAGGATCTAATCCTGATTGTTTTATGAGTGTTTAAAAGAAAATATACTTGTGTAAATTAGAATTTAGAAATTAGCCGTTCTTGTGCATATTGTTTTAAGTTGATTTCAGCACACTAAAATGCTGCAGTTGCAGGCCAGCTTACTGCTTTTGGCAAACATTGATGCTTCATAGCCACGAACTGAGGTAGTTTTTAAAGTTTAATGGTTACGGAGCTAGCTAGTTTTTTTTTATTTAGCACCTTGTTAGGCAATAATTGTAACTGGACTAGGTCTATCTAACAATTTGTCTCTAATAAAAATGGTTTCACAGCGTTATGAATAAGCTCCCAGCGGAGCATTCCATGGATGTTGTGTTGCACTTCACTCACGTGTTTACTTTTTGTTTTTAGCTCATTTTACTTAAACTAGTTCGAACGGTTTCACTCTGTTCAACCGCCGCACTTGTTGCCTGTCGACAAGTTGTAGCATCGCAACGTTTTGATGCCGATGGAATCTTTATCCCTGTTTCCTCGCAAATCCCTGGATTTCTTCAGCAACTGGATGTCGTCATTCCGTATATACCAATGGGCATTAACAATGCTTCTTAGTGCTTTGTTCTGGAATTTTTGTATCATTAATACATTGATTTTCTTGGTACATCCCCATAATTGTACTCCATATGTCCAGACTACTTTTAGCACTTGTTTATATAATAACAGCTTATTATGTAATGATAGTTCAGAGTGCCTTCCAATTAAAAAATACATTTTTCTAAACTTGAGGTTAAGTTCTTGTCTTTTTTTTTGACGTGCTCTTTCCACCTCATCTTTGCGTCGAGAGTCATACCTAGATATTTTGCATTATTTTCGTGGATAATGTTTTCTGGTTAATCACGATATTTAAATGGAGAATTTTTCTGTTGGTGTAACTAACATGCACTGATTTTGCTTCGTTAAGTTTTATTCGCCACTTCTTGATCTAGTTATTGACCTGATCTATGGCATCCTGTAATTTGGTTGTTGCTTCTTCAATTCTGTCACCTACCGCTATGATGGCAGTGTCATCAGCAAAGGTTGCAGTTATAGTTTCTTCCGAATCTGGTATGTCGTTCGTGTAGAGGAGATACAGGAATGGGCCTGGTACGCGCCCTTACGGATCTCCAGCTGATATTTCTTTCATTTCTGAATAGCTGTCTTCGCGTTTTACTCTGGAGTGTCTATTTGAAATGAAAGGTTTCAGTAATTGGCTATGTTGTTTAGGCAAGCTTGTATCTATCTTATATTTCAGTCCTTCATGCCAGACTCTATAGAACGCCTGCGCAACGTCCTAAAATATAATGAAGCAGACCTATTTTTCTTCTAGCGTTCTTTCAATTGTAGTGGTGATTCTATGAACCTGGTCAATCGTTGAGTGTTTGTTTCTGAATCCAGATTGATGATTTGGGATCAGTTCCTTTTCTTCTACGATCGGTTTAAGTCGCTTCAACAGTACCTTCTCAAATAATTTCGATATCGTAGGCAACAACGAAATTGGCCGGTAGGAAGTCTTTTCATTCGGTGGTTTTCCAGGTTTGGGATTATTATCACCTCTGCTACCTTCCACTGCATAGGTACATAACGTAACCGAAATGCTGCATTGATTAGGTACGTTAGTTTAACGATTCCTTTTCTTGGGAGCTCTTTCAAGATTTTGCCGGTTATAAGATAAAATTCTGGTGCTTTTTTCGTACTAATGCTTTTAGTTATTTTGTTAGAGACTTTTGCTGGTGTATCCAAAGTAATTGGGATTTCATATTCATTATTCGTAGCTGGTATACTTTCTTCGACAGTTTGTTGGGGGTACGGCTGGAAAGTGTTAGCCAAATGCTCCGCAAATAGTTTTGCCTTTTGCGCATTCTCTCTGGCCCAACTGACATCTTCTTTTCTAATAGGTGGTGCTTGTGTTTTAGGCCTCTGTAGGCTTTTTGTAGCTTTCCATAACGAATAGTCTGTCTTTGTCATCATATAGCTCTCTGAGGAAGTCGTTGAATGTATCATTTTTGTTTTCCTGGATTTCCTTGTTAAGCTGTTGGCTCAATGTATTTAGTCTTTTTTTGTCCTCTGCAGCTCTTGAGTGCTGCCATCGTTTTCTAGCTCTTCTTTTCTCGGCTATCATATTTTTTTATCTTTTTCGAACAGTTTATGCCAGTTTCCTTTTTCTCTAGTGTAGGAGTGTTATTCCATGCTGCTTGCTGCAAATCAACAACGAGTTGTTCCACTTGTTTCTTTAGTTGGTCTGCTGTCTTTAGAGGCGTGTTTCGTTTGATTCTTTCTTCAAGTTCTTCTCTAAATCCTTCCCAGTCTGTCCGTTTGTTGGTTAGTGTTGGGGGTTATTCTTTAGTGATAATTGTGTCGCTTATAGTTGGATAATAGGAGAGTGATCTGATGATAAGTCATAATTTTCCTCTATACTGCTATAGTTGGATGATATGCCTTTCAGTATGAAGAAGTTTATTAGATCAGGAGTCTTGTTATTATCTGCAGGCTAGTACGTCGGTTTACCCGTAGATTGACACTCGCATTTGGTTTGTTTGATAGCTTCATATAGATGCTTTCCCTTGGTAGTAATGATCCTCGGTCCCCAGTAGGTATGTTTGGCATTGAAATCTCTTCCAATTATAAAGTGATTTCCTAGCAGTTGAAAAAGCCTCAGATAGTCATTCCTTTCCAGTGCATACCTTAGTGGGCAGTATATTGCAGTCACTGTGAAGTTTTTGGTTCTTGTAAAAACTTTCACAGCTGTTGCTTGTATCGCATGGGTTCCATTGCTGGTTTCCTCAAAGTGTTTAATATTTTCTTTAATTATTACCGCTGATCCTCCTCTTGCAGTATTGTCAGGGTGAATTGTGTGATAAAATTTATAGCCTCTTATTTTTAAGAAGCTTTCTTAAGTAAAGTGAATTTCAGAGACTAGATATATGCCTGCATATATCTAGTTTCTGTTCCCAGAGGAATATTTCTAGTTCATGGGCATGCTATAGCAGTCCATTTGCATTCCACGCCAATATTCTAAGAGACGACGCTATTTTAATTTCTTGTTCTTGGCCGCTACCTTATTGCTAGTTTCTAACTTTGTAACTCTGGTTAGAATAGATGCGATGGAGTTCTCTTGCTTATCGAGTTTTCCAAGTATTGCTTGCAGTGCTTTGTTAATTGCGTCCAAGTTTATTTCTTCTTTCATACCTGGTTGCGACCTATTCTTTGTCTTCTGCGCATACAAGTTTCCTGCTGTGTTTTCTTGAGGTGCAGATTTTTCTCTAACGCTGCTGCTTGTTGCGCAGTAGTTGTTCTTTGGTTGTTTATATTTCTTTCTTGTAGGGCTTTCTCCCTTTGCTTTTGTAGTTCCTTAGCGATTATACATCCTCGGTAGTTTGCCGGATGAGCTTCGCCGCAGTTAGCACATTTGGCCTTTTCAAGTCTGGTTACTTTGCAATGTGTAGTGAGATGTTTTGCTGCGGATTTCACGCATCTAGGTTCTCTGTTACAATATGCTTGGGTATGCCCGAATACCTGACACTATTTACATTGCGGGATAAGGGCTATTTTCTTGCGCAGGGCTTCAATTTTCACTTTCATTCCTGCAATTAATTTGATTTCAAATATTTTCTTACTGTCTTCTGATTTATCAAATGATAGCATAAATAATGCTAACGGTTTCTTAGTGACAATGTTGTCCTTTTTTTCTTTTGTTCATAATGTTCGTAGCTTGTGTTACATTAAAACCTTTAATATGTAGATCCTTTGTAATCATTGATGGCGGGCATGTTGGGTGCAATCCCCTAGCAATGACTTTCAAAGGTCTGTCTTGTTTATTTTCATATGTGAAGTATTCTTTTTGTTCTTCGCGTAGAACAGCAATGAGACGTTGATACTGGTCTTCGTCCGGAACATTTACTTTAAATATACCATTACTCATGGCTGTTACTTTGTGTGTAACATCAGCTTTACTTATAAGATATTGTACTTGTTCGTACTTTTCTATATTAACCAAATTTATGGTGGTGGTTTATTTTCTGTTTGTTTAAATGTGAAGAATTATCTAGTCATTTACCTAACCATTTAGGCAAGTTCTTGCTATAATAAATATTAGAAGGACTTAGTATATTTACCTATAGTAGTAACATTTTCAATGAAATTTGAATGTATAGCAAAATAGCCATCAACGATAAAGGAAAAGAAATAGTTTTGTCTAAAATTTCATAATTTTTGTATAAGATACTTGTTGGAAGAAGAGAGTACTTCATGTACATGTTTTTTACAGAAAATTAGAAGCATTCCTTGTATCATACTGTATATGCTAAGAACACTTTTTGTAAAAGCTAATTTTAAATGACAGCACGGTCTAAGCCAAAACTTAATTTTAACTTCCAACTTCAGGCTCTGTTAATACTGTTAATATGTTAAAGTGTCCATGAAGAAATCAAAATAAGCATACTCTTGACATTTAAGCAACACGTACCGTATTTTGAATAAATCACTACCCGTCCAGTTTGCTCCATATTTCAATTATTGCATTTAAGGGTTTTCATTGGCATTTTAGCGACAAAGCATATTTCTCATTTTTGCATTAAAACGTAGTCGTTATCCGTTCTAAGATTTGGCATTTCGCTTTAGCAGACCGTGAAAGTGCTCTAAACCGAAATTAAAATCATTTCATTTCTTAATTAAAATTCATTAAAGCTGGCAATGAAAAACGTAAAAAGCTGCAGTGTGACTGAAGGCTGCGAATTATTCCACAAGAAAGCGCCAGCTAATTTGAAATTAATATTTTGTGTGCATTGCGCGCATTGCCAGCGCTATTCATGCTTCCGGCTTGTTTTAAGGCTAGCTATAAGTGCGATTTGCATTTTTACGCGATTTATATCGACCGGCGACAAGATGGCGGTCTCAAGGGGAGCCGACATTATTTATAACGATTATAGGGGTGGATGATTATTGTATTATTGCTGCGAGGGGCGTGGAGTCAGATTCGTGGATAGGCACGTGCTGGGGTTCGATTTTACAAATTACAGATTAGGGGGCTTGTGTGACTCACAGGCTGATGTGCAGTCGCAAATTACACTCTAAACCCGATGGATGGTATTAAAATCCGGTTCTACTTTGATTAGTAACTTCATATATCGTTAGAGCTTATTGTGGATGGATTACTTTACTCCTGATTACTTACCTACCGTCTGAAGAACATTTCAACAGCTATTATTCTTAATGTCGAGCTCTGGAATTTTATTTTATACATTATGTCATACACATGGCGTGGGTCTTTTCACTTTCTAAGAAGTATACACGATACCTAAGGAGCTCTTTTACAGAGAAATAAATTTTAAATATTTAATATATTTAAGGGCATACATCAGTTGTTAATTTTTAGTGGTTAAAGTCTTACTTTGTGTCCTTTTCCTTGTGTTGCTTCTACGCCAATTTCAATTTCGAAAACAATAGTTTTAATGCGAAAATCTATTGGATCAGCGGCTAGGATTCATGATGATACGTGATCTTCATCTTAATAAACGGGATAAGCAAAGTGTACCAATAGAGGACAAAATACAAGGAACAATAGTGTTAATAACAAAATTTCAGCATTAAAGAATGAATACTGGGTGTTTCCTAGGGATATGGAACATGGCTTGCATGATAGTCAGTATCGAACATGTTATATAATGAGATGAAACCCATAGATGAACATATAAAAACCACATCAAACTCTTGTGAACAAGAAACAATGAAGTATTTTAGACAATTATACGGGACAATTACATCCGCATTTAGAGAAAATCTAGATAATAATGAAGAAAATAAAATTAATGACGTCAGAATAAACATATACTAAGTCACAATAGATAATTTTTTCCACCAACGATCACCGTACTTCAGGGAGCGCGAACGTCACTTAAACCTAAACCTTAATTAGTAAGTGAAAATCTAGAGCGCCCGAGCCGGGAGTTGAACTCTCAACCGTTCGGGTTCGAGCGCTCCATAATTTTCATTGTGACCTCGGCTGCAGCGGCGATCTCCGCTCGCTTACCAAGGTCCCTAACGATAACACTAATAAAATGTTAAGATATGGAAGCGAGGATTTGAAAAACCAATCAATTTTACTGTTCAGAAGATCATGTACTCTGGAACAAAACCCGATCAGTGACGTACAATTACGATATTACCATTCCTATTTTTAAGAAGGGCTTAATTCATAACCCTAGCCCTGAAGAGTAATATTACATTATTAAGCTGCGAAATTTTACAAGGATACTCTCAACAATAATTACCCAACAAATAGAAAAAAGCAGAAAAGCAAGAATTTAAGCAGACAGCGGACGTATTGTAGATGGAATAGACCGGGTATTGCAAAAATGGCGTATTAAATCCATGTTACGTTATTAAAGGGCACTTTCTGAGTAGGAGCAAAATAATAAAAAAATCCTTGTGTCATATTTTGAAGATATAACGAGGTCTTATTAACATGAAAACTAACTCAACTGGCAATATTGTTAAATTACAAGTAGGTAAAGCTGATTTGTATTCATGAATATAACAGATAATAGAAAACAACTTCTATGCAATTTATTCAAGGCACTATTCTTAAATGAATTTTTAATATTTTCGAAACATGTAAATTTTATATTTTTGCTACACATTTTGTGAATTTTATATTGTTTCTACAACCAACAACAAAACGAAAATAAAAACACAATAACAGAAGAAGTACATGTTTCCACAGGCAGCAGACACGACGACAGCTTAAGCCGGATGTTGTTCAATATAATAATATATGAAATAATAAATGGAGTCAAGGCAACTAGCAATTGGGAACTAATTCATACAAACAATGTGTTGACGTCCTACAGATGATCTATGCCACCTATTCTTTCGACTAAAAATGGTATCGATGACAACAAGAATGAAAATTAGCAGTAGACGATACCACTATCGATCAAGTCTGAAAATGCAATTATCTAGTTGCCACCACATACAGGGTCAGAAATATAAATAATGAAGCACATCAATGTTTAAGATAAAACCCGGAAGCCCATAATTCAAAGGTACAAAATAAGATACGTTATCCTGTTTCGTTTCATTATCATATATAATGCAACTAGTGGGTTCTTGATTATCAAATAGTCATTTCTGTTTACATGAGATATATTGTTTGGCAATCAGGCGAGTCCGAAGGATGAGCGTGATTGTCTAAAACAATATATCGAGTGGAAACAGAAATGATTTGATAATCAAGAAGACACGAGTTGCATTCGGCTAGATTATATCACGAGTCAACAAACAACGTTTGAATAGTGTATTTTAAATATTAAAAGTACAGTTAATGTGGTTGTTAAGACAATTGTACTGGCAGCAGGTAACGTGATGTTTGTGAAGGCGTGTGATTATCACCTATTAATCAGGAAGGTATGTGATTATCAGTTGCTATGTACATTATCAAAAGTTAGTACATGCGTAACTATGCATTTTGCCGTTTTTCATTGGCTGATGTTAGAGGGAGTGGTATAATCTAACTAATTTTCTATTTTATAGTTTTTACTATTGTAGCAGCGGAGCTGGCTGAGGGGTATGAGCTTCTGATACTGGACCAGAAAATCTGGTCTATAGTAACTCGAACGGCTCTAAAACTTTTGTGTCGACTGCGATTCCCCAATCCGGTTTTGGTAACCGCATGGTCTTAATTCTTAATTCTCCCCAAAGACGAGAAGCCGATGCCACTACAATAGGGATGTTAACAACAAGGCTGAGGCAACAACAACTGTAGAATCTGGATCGTCCCGCTAACACTTTCAGGCGCCTTCACCAAATGTTCAACCCAGTATTGATATTCATAATATTAATATAAAAATAAGTTTTTCTATTGTTTGTTTTTGTTCTGAACCTTCTTGCCATCATTAAAAAACATTTTTTTAAATTTCACCAATTACGTAGGTTTGCGCCTTTATATAAAGTATTATTTAGTAATAAGATGTTAACGTTTTACTATAATCGGTAGAAGCCAAAAATCTGAATGTATGAAACATAACATACAATTATTGTTAGTTCATGGCAGACCAAGAGATCCAAGACTGTAAACAGTTTTAATTAAAAAGTCATTCTAAATTTAAATTAACATTTCAATCACAAGGCAATTCCCCGAGCAGTCGTAGCTAAAATTAAAAAGAAAACTACATCGGTTTAAAGGTCAGGGTTAGTAGAATGAACGACTTTCAGCGTGCACATATGGTCAAAATTTGCGTTACATTGATCACTAACCGTCTTATTCGGTATATCGAAACACACCTTATACTTGTACCACTGCACATTAAATTGGCACTCTAATGTCACTCTTTTGTTGCATTTCTACAGTCATTTGAGACTTTGAGATTAGTCAAAATCTAGTTTTAACTACAGCAATTTTTTTATAGAATTTACTTGTCCTTAGTGTTTATATTTTTTTGGCGAACAAAATGATAACATTTATATTAATGTAAATCTTGGGGCTCCAAATTTCACTTTTGTCGTTGTTTTTTAGTGCATGGTATCTTGAACTATGTTGTATTATTTAATTCCATCTAATAATATTCAACAAAGTTTTACACAAAATGCAACCCCATAAATCAAATCATTTTTTAACAGAAAAAAGTCTCCAATAAGCAATTAGTCCGGTGTGTGCTTTATGCGCAGATCACATTTACGAGAAGTTTTCCATTAAGAAGTAAGGAATTACTGCAAGTGTTTCTCTTGAAATGTTAGAAAATTCAATTATCTACGGCTTATACACCACTGAGTAGACTCATATTCCAACAAGACGAAGTGCCAACCCTTATTCGACATTAATTGGATTAGATCAGATTTCTTGAACAATAAGTAGGCAAGAACCTCGCTTGTCATCAAATTCACATGATATGGTTTCGCTTCTGTGTTTCCGTTACATAACATTTATGGTGGTGTACATTGTACATCCACTTAGTAATTTTAAATAATATTCATATATTCTACATGGAGGTATAACATTATTTGGAACAGTTTTTGTTTAAAAATTAGTACTTAGTTACAAAGACTTTCTTCTTAGAAACATTGTATTGATTTATATTTTGCCTATCTAAAATTATTAGTATTAAAAATATTAATGTTAGTTGTACCGGCTAACATATTAATTTAAAGAACAATTGTTATTCACTCACAGATAACTCTTCTGAAAAATGTCTGTTCAGACTTAATACTATTCTGAACTATTTTAAATATCGCTTACATTAACGAATATTATAACAGGTTTCGATTCACCTTTGGGGCCCATCGCCGAGCTATACATTACTTGCAGCCGAAGGTTGTAATGGGGAATAGCCGTTCAAACTTGGCACAAACACCTGACTTATCTTACGACATTGTTTTGCTTCTGGCCAGCTTCTGGGACGTCTTTTTTCTACCTGGTAACCAACAACAGGCTTATATTTAACTTATTCCCCTGCGTTAAGGAATTGGGCTACAATATAGCCTGCGACCTCGACATAACCTGCAAAATGGAATTATTTGCAACTTGTTAGTGGTTTCCGTTAATTTTAATGTATTCGCCAAATGCCAGATTTCCTTCTTATTTAGATAAATATAGTTTAACTTTAACTTACTTATTTAGGGAAGTATTCCGAATTATTGAAGTCACTGTTTACTTAGGATAATTTGTCGATGTAAGTGTTAGATATAAATTGGATTTTGGATGAGTCCCACGTACCATTAAAGTGATTTTTATTTCATTTAAAACATTTTTGCGCAGCGATCAGCAAACCTTAGCTTACTTTTTTGAAATTTAATGTTTGGGCTCTCACATTAAGTTTACGACCTATCAGATCAGTTCAGTTAAGTTTGATTGTTCCCCTATTTGCAAGATATGAGTAAATAATTCTCTTGGCCCGACTAAGCATATTAACGGGCTTTATCCTACTTGTTGTCTGTATGATCTAACCTTTGATTATTAATAACATGAGAATGTTCTTGCATTTGTGGGTTTTAGGTCAAATTCAATCTGAACCCAAAATGTAACCTTTGATGGTAAATAACCTTATTGTTGTTATGCGCTTTTACTGGTCATTTAACATAGTGACCTCATTATAGAGTACCGAGTAACCTTTTGGTAATGTGAATTGCTCACTGTAACATCCATTAATGTATCATTTATTTTTCCTAAATTATCACCTTTAATCATTATATACTTACGTGGCTTTGAACGATTTAATTTCTACTGTATATTTGAATCTGGTTTTATGTACTTTGTGTAAGTACTGCCGAGTACATTGATTACACTGCCCCTTATCTATGCCTGACTATTCAACACTATAACATATAAGCCAATCACATTGCAGATATTTGCTTTTTTCAACCAATAACAGTAGTATATCACTGAATATTGGGCACCATGCAAAATATTCACAAAACAAGGTACGTACTCAAAAAATAAATAGCCTTGTTGCGAAGTATCGCTTAGCAACGATGTTCTGTCCTTAGTGATATCGCTAGGTTACTTAACACTAAACCCCAACAAACTGTGTGACTTGTTTTAAAAATTTTAAAATGCTGTGTTTTGCAAGTATTCCGCTGAATTTAATTGAGAATGAATAATTATATTAATTGCTGGATTATTTTTCAATAAAGTTAATCGTTATGTATTAATATTGTTAAATAGTCGTCCCAAATACCACTCGAAGTGGATATATTTTTTTTAAATATTTTGCCATTTCCATAGAAATTATTGCAAATTTCACTCAACAAAATCACATTTGAATGTCACTCGCCTTCGGCTCGTGACATTTTTGATGTGATTTTGTATCGTGAAATTTAAACGCAATAATTTACATGGAAACGACAAAATATTTGTCAAAAATATATCCACTGCTTGTGGTATTACCCTTGAGAATACCATTACGATCTGCTCCGACTGAGAAGTCTTTGCTATTCTTCTGGTTAACTGCCAAAGTGCCGTAACAATTTATGGATGCAAGAAACCTTCTTGTGATTTTTCTAAAGGTTTTTAGTGATCAATAATTTAAATGTAGAGACAGTTCTTTCAGAGAATAATTATGTAATGGATACTTAAGTTTATTTAGACAAGTTAATCATTTTATTCTTTATTTCGCGCAAGGTACGGTTATAAATCAATTTTACTAAACTGCAGTTTGTGATTTTAGCTTAATGGTATAATTTTTATCTTCTTTCTACGGTTGTCGTAGGTACTAAGATATACTAGAATAGTAATTTTATATTAACATAAGGTTATGATCGCCGTATAAATGTATGAAAGTCCTCCAGTTCTTTTTTTTTCTTTTCGGCGGATTTTCTTAAGGTTATTAATACTGAAAATTAGAAAGTTATCAGATAAATTTGATACAAGAGCATTTTTTCCACAAAATGAAGTAACTAATACAGTTATTCTCATTATGTACGTCTATTATTCTAAATATCATAGTTACTGAACTAGTACCTGTTTTAAAAGTTTGGAAAGTGATTCTGTATAAGACCGCTATATTACTTGAACTAGAACCGAAGATTACCAAACTAAGTTTATACAAACATGCTTCTAGACATGGATATGATAACAGATGAATGTATGATAGGCTTCAAAAAGTCAAAGTTTTTAATTATGCCAGGTTAAATAGAAAATTGGTTGTTGGTTCCAAGCTGGTACACATCTTTAATTATGTCGCCTCATAAGAAAGACTGTACACAGGTGCGTACAAATCACTGACTAACAGAATTCATTTCACATTCGAGGAAAATATTGCTTTACATTCTATAGCAAAAGTTGCCAAACTATAACTGTTCTCAAATTGCTCCAGAACAAGCGGGTTTTGTAAAAAACAGCTGTATTAGGGAGCAGATCGTAAATTTTCTTAATCGATTGGAAAAGCACGCGAGTTTTAGACTTCTAGGTATTTCTGGATTACTGACTACAAAAAATCCTGTTAAATTACGATGGGAACAATCATTGAGAACCATGGTGGTTATGGGCATTTCTTCTCACCTGATACATCTTATCTTCCCACCTTCCTCATCAAAGACATGGTCGCTACGAAATGCGTTAACATAGTGAAGCTTTTGTAATGTGTTCTTCTCTTATCAGCCTTGTTGGTCCCACTTTGGATATAGGTCTCCCTCCTGTTTTCCAGCTTTCTCGTATAGTTCCTGTCCATCTTAATCTTGCTACTATTTTCATATCGCTAGTGTGTTATTGGTCTTCCCCGTCTTCTTTTCCTTCTCATGTTGTCCATCCAACGATTGTCTCTAATTCTGGTCACGTGGCCAGATTAATGCCATTTTAGATGTGTTATTCATTTTATAATATCGGAGGCCTTTGTTCTTTGTCTAATCCTTCCCTTCCCTATCATTGATCACTTTATTTTGATCAGGTTATTTGCAATTGGCTTATTATATGTTTTCTGAGGGTAAACTTTTATGTTAAGTACGTATGTAACAACAAGCAATATAAATTGCTCTAATATTTTGTTGCGGGATCTCTTTTTTTCGACATTTTCTATTTGTCTTCCGTTTGTTGTTGTCTGAATATATGTTGAGGACTCCTTTTTTGTTTTATGTAGGTTCATTTTTAGTTGTATATTAGTTCTACTAACATTTGTCTAAGGTCTCCATTTTCGGCGATGGCATAGCTCTACCATCGTCAAATCGCAAATGTTAGTCTTCTCCATTCATGTTAACTATTACATTTTTGTAGTTTAGTTTTTTAGCACTCCTTTTAAAGCTTTTTAATTGATATTAGTTTATTTACGTAGTCTGAGTATCGCCTTCGCTTGTTTGTATAAGCTTTTAAATAGGTTTTTTTAATTTGTGGTCTAGACGTTCTTTCTGGTTCTTCCATTATTGCCCAGTGTTCTATTGTGAAAGACTTTTTCATAGTCCACAAAAGCCATGTGCAGTGGAAGGTTGAATTCAATGATTTTTAACTTTTTCTGTATTTTGTTAGCAATCATTCATGCGAACATCTTGTGATAGCAGATTTATTGGTCTTCAGCTTTCAAAGAGCGTTGTGTCCTCATTAGGTACTCTCCTTGTGTTCTAACTTGAGATACATCAATTATATGTAATGGGAAATTAGTTGTTTTATTTTCTAACTCGTAGAACTATGCGTCATTTCGCAAAGTCCTGCAGTCATGTGTAGCAATTAAGGGTTTAGTATGTTGTTCAGTCAGTTTCTGTTCGAAATGTGTTACTGAACAAATACTTTGTGTTTCATGGATGGAATATTGAACAATTTTTTTCTAACGCGTAGGCTGTCTATGGTTATTTAAAAAAATAATTATTGTAACTTTCTTTGGCCGCATAACAAGAAGTATTGTAATGGCAAAACTGTTAGTACAGTGAATATCTCTTAGTGATTAGCTTTTCTGCATACGTCCTGTTTTCCACAATCTTATGGTTGCATTATCTTAAAGATTTCAAATTTTTATATTGATTATATTCTGTAGAAAACCATCCAAATGTAAGATTGCCGTGCTGTTATAAACACTAGATTGTCAGACATTTAGCACCACATCTTCTACATTATTCTCATTATTATGACGGCCAGGAAGCGAGCAACACCTGATGCAAACGCGTGCATGAAACCGACTTAAGATTCACCTTGCCGCTCCTAATGATCATATTCACAGACGCAACTCATTCTCACCTCATCTCGCATTCATCGCCCCTTCGTCGAGTTTTCCCCATTGTCTGACTCACATACAGATTTCCTGATGTAAGAAAGGCAAGTCGCTAGAATCAGTGCCGGTGGCCAACACACGGGCGCAGAAGAAACGAGTTTAAGATGAGCTGAGGGCGAGACGTGTCCATGAATACGACCGAAGGCTTCGGAAAAAAATGGAGCCCTTTGCGTCCGATGGAGACTTATTGGGGATTGCAATTCAAGTAAATTTCGGAGATTTATAAAGCCGCCGCTTCGGCCCCGAGATAAATTTCCCAAATTTAATACAGCGATCCGAATTTGGAAAATTATGCGCTGATATGGTCTGTTCTCACCTGCGCGCTTTTCGGCAAGCGAAGGTGTGATAGTACATCATTTCAGCGCCCCAGGGACATTTAAATTTTACTTTAGCTCCGTGCGCAACGGCAAATCCTCGGAATTGTTTTGTTTTTTAAAACTGCCCTTGTTCAGAAGCAGCTTAAATTTGAACAAGAGAATTAAAACCAGGCGCACACGCCCAGGAAATCCTGTTTGATTTTATCAGACTAGTGCGTAACGCCAAACATACGACACAATGATGCACCCCCTTTGGGTTTAATAATGAGGTGCATTTGCTTCGCGTGTGATCGAAACCGGAAAACACAATATTATAAAAATGAAAGTTGACGTGTTACATTTGGAAATTGGCGATGAAGATTGCTTTGATTCTGATACTAAGATGTTTTATTTAAATATGTAAAGGTTGTAAAGATTTCACACGTGTACTATTTCCAAATCGCAGTAGCAGTACTATACTACGAATCAGATGATTTTTACACTTTCTTGAGCACATAAGTGCGAATAACGCTCAACCATTCATTGAAAATACAACCTTTAATTTTGCATTTCCTAACCGTCTCCGAAACCAAGCAAAACTGTTATTTTAAAATTGTAATTTGTTCTTTTCTCAGGTGGGTGTGATGCTATTCATATTGAAGTGATATTGACTTTTATTATTATTGTCACTTAGAATACATTCATTATGTAATGATTTATGTTCGAACTTTTATAGTAATTAGCCCTACGCTATTGCCAAATTCCTTTCATAATGACAAATAGTTTTTGTGTCCGTAAATTATTTACTGTGTAATTATATTACTTTTTATAACTACCTCAACTTATTTTATTAATTGAATTTTATATCAGGTAGAGCGATGCATAGATTATACTTCTTCAATAAACATTTTAAATTTAAATTTCATATTTAATTGGCTTTTCGGTAATACAAGTCTCCACTTCATCTGTTTTAAATTAGATGCATTTTTAGCTTCAATTCGGCAAAACACTTTACTGTATTTTAGCAATAATTCACAGACAAATGATAATAGATTTGCTTAGCTTCCTATGGACTAACCTGCATTGCTTCTCCAACAAGCTTGTAGGTTCCTTCTCGTTTACTTGGGCTCTCAGAGCGGCCCTTGGCGATGCCTGCACAGCTGTTCTCGTTGAAGCAACACTTCCTTCAGGCTCAACACAGCTCAATAACCTATGAACCTATGAACCTCCTTTACGTCGGAAAACTGGCAGCTCCAGGTGTAGAAACGGGATCCCAGCTTCTTCTTTGTGTTATCCTTAAGGTCCTACCTTTCAATGTGCCTCGTAGATGCTTCCTTGCTTAGGGACTGCCTTTGGGTAACTACTGTGTGTCGGACGTTTTTCTTGTACATTACAAATATTTATATTTTCTGCATTGAATTACCGTTCTTGACTTATATTATATTCAGTCAATAAAACGATAAATTAACACTTTTACTGGAAACATTTTATTTCTTTTTCACCATTTTGGGTAATACAAGCATTTTTACTTCCTTCTGGAAGGACAGTAATTTTTTATGAAAACATATTCAAGGCAACCAACTCAATTGTTTCATATACAAACATGATAAATCACATCACCTAATTTACACACTTGATCAATGATATACATAGAATTCACTTTATTTTTAACACTTAAATGTTTGAGTTATTTAATTTACAATAAATAACAATCAATATGTACTGACATGGTTATCATAAATTTCTAAATAGTAAATGTTGTAGGGCGTAATTTAGTATCATTACACTATATTCAACTAATTTTAATGTGCGACAGTTGGATTTTCTTTTCATTTATATTTCGCATAATACTAATTAAACAAGTTCGTATTGTTAAGTTGCACACAAAAGTAAAATCACAAATTATATATCTATGTCTCTAATGGTCTAATCTTCAAATATCAGAGTATAAAATGTGAGCAAAATCAATGTGGAGTCGTTTAGGAGACAGGCCTTGTGTACGCACGCATGTGTCTATAATAAATTATTTTTATCACGAACAGTGTTTTGAAATCTTCAAAACGTCTACGTTCACAAAAATTTCATTTTGAAATTTGGCATATTCACAATACCTCTTCCTGAATACTGCACGAGTACGGGAAAATAAAAATGCTTGGTACGATTACCCTGCAGCGAGCTCGGTGTTTCTGCAGATGTTCTCACACAACAGAAATGAAATTAATAATTTTGTAATGGAGGAGATGCCAGCTAAATTGGGCATCTGGACGCGCCTGCTGACCTTCGTATTGTTAGCTTTCAGCTAGTGTTTAACCAGTAATTAAAGACGATAGTCGAGCCCTGATAATGAACTAAGTGTTAAATTTGGACGGCTTTTAAAATAGAACGGGAGTTTAAAGCAAATTGATTTTAAAAAGATGATGGTAGGATTAATTTTGTATTTTAATTTACGACATTACTTTTTATTGTGTAATTAAAATATGTTGTAAATAGGGCATCTATTATTACTCTTGGGATAATTGGAAGCATTTCAAGCTTTTCCAAATAACATATCACATTAAAACTAAAGTGAAAATTTGGTACACTTATCACTATCTAATATCCTTAATATAATTATAATCTTTAATACTGTTGAAACTTAGTCTAATATAAAATAGGAATAGTTTTTCTTGAATTGTCAAAAAATTACAACTCTGACCTCAATGAACTGACTTGAGCAACTTAATTTGTAATTTAACTAAAATTAAACATAATCCAATCATAACGGTACGGCATGTGGTAACGTCTATTTGGTTAATTTTACTAGAGCAAAATGTGAATTATCAAAAGAAAACGGAACTCCAAATGACAAAATACTTCATATTTCAAATAATTATTAATATATTTTGCCTTTCATTACAAATATTTGCTCAAATAGCCATTCCCGATAAAAGGTATGAAATTTAACTTTCAAAATTAAATCAAATATGGTTTTAGTGTTTGTATTTTAAATGCTGCGCATTTCTAAAAAATTATGTGAGCAATCAGAGTTGGATTGGAACGTTCGCTTCTCAAGACACATTTGGCCTTGGTAATTTGTTAAGCCGGTGCTTTCAATGTGATATGGCCGCTATCATATTATGTTATACACTTGATCGCGCCTTATGTGCTACGACTACGGCTAAAAAATCCAATACCATTAGCAGAAAGCGCGAATGAGGTAGAGAGCGCCGTTAATGTATAATTTCAGATTTACAGGTGACAAGGGATAGAAAATCTTGCCGAACCTAGATTCGAACTCGCGGCCTTATGCTCGGAAGTTCGGCGATTGTATCACTTTGTCATCTTAAAGGGGTAGTTACACAATCTCTAGACGTTTATTAATGGTAGCCGGAACACCAATCTACAAACAGATACTACACAAAACAAAGCGACCGATCTCGCTTAATAGATTTGTATTTTTTGTATATTACTATTCCATACAAACTGGCTAGAAAATCATAATGATCGATTATATCATTTTTGAGTTATGATATTTACATTCATCCAGCGTAACATGCTCCACTTTACGTAATTCTTCAACTCCTTTCTACAACGGTTGCTTTCTTTGCAAAAGTTATTAGTTTTAGTCCTTTCGCTTTAGGTTGGTCACAATTGATTCCGAGGTCACAACAAAATTGTAAATTTGTAAAAATGGCCGAACTCGAAAGCAATACAAGTTATTTTTACGCGCTTGTTAGTTAATTGTGACAATTGTATAGTAAATAAATGCATGACATATGATTTTGGTTGCTCGTCCCGCGACAATTTCTTCATGTTTTTAAAACTCCTCTTGCAATAACTATACTAAAGTTACTTCTACTTTATCGAGTTATTGAACAGCTGAAGTAGTTTCATTGCGGAAATATCTTTGAATCCAGAATTTAAATTTTATTAAAGCCGTTATAAAAATGTAAATTGTATAACACCAGTAACTTTATTGATTTAATAATTTTAAGTATATTAGTAAAATTTTAAATTATAGGGAGAGTAAGAGAATAAGGTCCAGACCTTCTTTCAAAGGACCCTTTCATTCCGAGAAAAAGCTCGGAAGAGCTGTTAACACAAAAACAATAGAACAGGACATAAGTAACTAGACAAAGATAGGCAATCTTAAAGATTGGAAAACACAAACTTGGATAATAATTAATTTCACCTGATTTGAATTTGTTTATAAAAATGAAATTTAATATTTGTGTAGGCCATACAATTTTACAATAAATATTCCATATACAATCTGTTCTACAAAAAAGGCCCTAGACGATAGGGACTTCAATTGTGATTTAACCATCAATAAACCATATA
Organism: Agriotes lineatus; assembly: GCA_940337035.1. NCBI lineage: Eukaryota > Metazoa > Arthropoda > Insecta > Coleoptera > Elateridae > Agriotes > Agriotes lineatus. The sequence continues at coordinate 22,863,304 of OW679194.1, read as the reverse complement.
CATTATAAAATGGGACAGCCTTAGCTATAACTTGGCGAAAAAATTTCTTTTTTAAACACCTTGATTTGTTTGTTGTGACGTCACCGATTTTTTTTAAGTTGGTATTTTTTGCGACTTCTTGTTGAGAATTTTAAGTACTTTTGACGGGTTTAGACTTTTAGTAGGGTTATGCTATGAAATTTATGCAAAAAATGCAAAAACTGTTTTGAGCTAGCAGACTGTTAATTATCCCAAAATGGAAAGTAGTACTGATGAACTAGTAGATATGCTACAAACTTATTTTTAGTGTTAAAAATAGTGTACAAGCGCAGAGGCTTTATGCTGATCGTTTTATAGACCGAATTGCTGGAGGACTGGATTTTTAATAAAAGCGAAAGGAAATCATCCTGTTCGAAATCAAAATTTAGAATTGGACGTGTTACAAGGTAAATGAGGTTACAGATTATACATACATACTTAACGTATTAGAGAGATCACAATCGTCAGTTTGTTAAATTGCGCGTCACATTAACGCATCTGTTGGCACGGTTCAGCATATTTTGTAAAAACATAAATTACGTCCTAATACCGTAATTTCTCCTTAAAAATTCTGTAGTCCAACGAATGTACCTTTGCCAACAATGGCATATTTAATCGAAACAAACATTAGCGCTGGAGTTATAAAAACCGAAGAAAAGTGAGATATGGCAATTTTTAGGGAAGATTTAGTGTTATTGTTTGGTGCGGAATCTTCGGTGAAAACATTGTGGGTCTTCTCTTTATCGATGGCACACTAACAGCCGAAAGTTATAGCCAACTTATCGCTAATAATTTAGCCGCATATCTTGACGAACTACTACTAATGGTGAGGAAGAATCTGTTTTCTGAGCAAGATGGTGAGGAAGAATCTGTTTTCTGAGCAAGATGGTTCTTCTACCCATAACGCCAATATTACAAAAAATTGTTTAAACGAAATGTTTTGGTAGAACTGGATAGGAGCTATCGGCCCAACGAAATGACCCCCTCGTTCTCTGATTCAAGCCCGCTTGACTTTCTTCTGTGTAGTAAATTAAAAGACAGCGTTTATACAACATCGCCCCAAACCGCAGACGAGCTAAAAATGTACTAATTCGAGTAGTAGATAATGTGCGAAGAGGATACCAGTTATGTATAAACAACAATGACTAACAGTTCGAGCAATTTTTTAATTCTGATTTATTATCGTTGTGACACAGGTAATATCCAACAGTAGTGTTTTCATTAGTAACAGTCATTCAGATTCCACTGAATTACAGTTAAACAAGTGTTTTTAAGATTGCTTGATTATGAGTAATTATTTTGTTTTGACGGAAGTTTTTATCATATAACCCTATTAAACGTTTTATCCGTGAAAGGTACTACAATTCTCTACAAAAAACACATCTAACAAAATTGTCAGTAAAGTCACAAGAAACAAATGACGACGTTTAAACATTTTTCTGTTCGTCCAGTTGTAGCTAAGACCGTCCCATTTAACGCTGCATATGGTTTGTTGGAGAAAAAATACAATTAAAGTCGCTATAGTCTTGTGCCCTGTATATGCATATGGCTTTCTTCATTTGTAAGGACATTTTTGGACGCATGTCTGCAAGAACAGCGACCAGTCATGCATTTTATGCACGATCTCATTTTTACTAACTAAATTAATGGTCAGGGATTACTTAAACGGAATTTTTACTCAATGTTAGGTATGATGTCCTAGTCCTTAAACTTTACCCCAAAGCCCTCCTAGCTTCCGTGGTTTTTTATTTTTGAAATATTTAAAAAGCTTGGTTCTGATTATAGTGATTGTTAATGAAATTACAACATTGAGAGAGCACTAAACCAAATAAGAAATGCTTATTGCAGAGTGTGACTCTTAGAGATAGAGGGCATAAATGTGTTTACTGTAATACGAGTACAGGCCATATAGAAGAACATGTTTTTATGTAAAAAAAGTTTTTTAACTATACCATTATAATTGATTAATATTTCGACTAAATTAAATAGTAACGAAAGACGCTTTCCTCCCTTGCGAAAAATAACCTTTCTGAATCAATACATAATTTTTTTCAACGTGGCCTAATTTAGCATCTGGTAGATATTTAAAATTCCATCAAATTTTCTTCTTCCGCATTATTTCAATTAAATAAATGCCAGGTTTTCCTATTATTCTCCTTAGGGCTGTAGTTATATTAATGCGCTATTTAGAATAATGTTCATATCACCTTTTTCCATTTATTGTTTAGTACAACCTCTCTGCATAGAAAATTCGATTACTGAATTTTTGATAAACTTTGAAAGGTTTTTCCTACAGACTGGTTTATTGCCATCCCCTGAGCAAAGCCGAGTGCTGGGAACCAGTGTTACTCAAAAGTAGAGCTTCCCGCGGGTAATAAATTTCGAGGACCAAGAAAATAATTAACTTAAATGCTTAATTGCCCCGCGTTATTCACGGGCGCAGAGAAAACACCTGAGCTGGTTTCAGTTTATCTTGACTCGCATAACCGAGTGGGTGGCAAATTACTAACACTAATTATGCGCTTAGATTTCTGAATTGACTGGTGCACCGAGCGGTTCGCAAAATTAATTGGGACGTGTGCTGTCTTACAGGAAATTACAAGACGAGTTGTCACCAAAATCGACGACTGAAGAATTTCAAGTTTTCTAACGAGCGAATCATGAAAGAAGCGTTCCATCCTCAAATACAAACGTATGCTTTTCAGGCCTGCATAGCAACATATTTAGCCAAATTATCCTCTTTTCCTCTTCGTCGAAAAATTCACTGACAGTCTAGGGATGGAGTATATCAAAATCGGCCCTTTGTCTCCGAGCGCCGCTCTTAACAATGCCTATTAAAAACTCCTGAAATCTTACATTTTACGTTGGAACTCTGCGCCTATTACGGACTCTTTCGTGGGCTAAACCTGTTGTTTATGCCCAAATATTTGCATTTTACGCATTCTGTTGTGGCAAGCCGGCCTGCAGATTTGCATAATGTAATTGGGCAGCAAACTTTTCTGTTATCAAAAAACCGTTTGAAGCTTTGGAATAAATTACTGCATAACTTGATCAAGTCTTACCAAAAACAACCGTTTTGCTACAGATCCCAGAATTTGCACTTCTGGATTCACCACCGATCATTTTTAAATCGCTCGGTCCCATTGTTTAATCCAGGAATATTTGAACTACGGCTCTCTCGAATCGGCTGCCAATGTTAATGTTTATTCAAATATGCAAATTTCCTTGTGTACTAGCACTTAACTTAATGAAGATTAATTCATTTCATAATTAAATTGGCAGGCTAGGAGGTGCAGGCAATTAATTTGCGTAGACTTTAGATGATATTTCAGCTTACTTCTCGATGTCTGATGGACTAGTTCTCGTATGGATATATGTATTTGATATTTTAGTTAAATTTAGGTGGTTATTTATTAATACTGGAGTTTTTTAATTGGTTTATCTAAAATCCCAATTGTTAAAAATTAAATGAAAACGTTTCAAATTTTGTACTTGGTATAAATATGTTGCGATGGTTCTGTACTTCGGCAACTAATATTGTTTTGATATTTGTGTTAAATGATTTCGGAGGCTTTTACGGTCATTGTCATTAAGTAAAAAACGACTTCCGGAATTGAACCGTGTCATTATTGAGGTCGAAGAACTCAACGTTTAGCCCACTTTCGTAAGGGGCTTCATCAGGAGGAAAAAGCAAAAAGAGCACGGTAACTTCTATCCCTTCCCTTTCAAAAGAGTTTCGCCTCTGACGTGGTTAACACGTTGAGTTACCGTGCTGTTCTATCCCTTCTCTTGCAAAAGAGTTTCGCCTCTGACGTGGTTAACACGTTGAGTTACCGTGCTCTTTTTGCTTTTTCCTCCTGATGAAGCCCCTTACGAAAGTGGGCGAAACGTTGAGTTCTTCGACCTCAATAATGACACGGTCCAATCCCGGAAGTCGTTTTTTACTTAATTTGTGTAAAATATTGGGGAGAGCCATCCTTATTGGCATTTGCTAGTTCAATAATACATTTGCATTAACGGTAAGTTATTTGGCTTATCTTTATATATATAATTCTTCTGTACGTGTGTATGTGACTGAACTCCTCCTAAACGGCTGGACCGATTTTGATGAAATTTTGTGTGTGTGTGGGTGCCTGGATGGTTTAGATTCACAATTGGATCCGGTAGATGGCGCTGCAGTCGGGTTCTAAGAATTAAAAAAATTTTTTTTTGATAAATTTCTCTTTTAAATTTTTTTTAAAGATATCTCGCATATCAGAACATATAACCCCAAAATTTCACCCCCCCCCACCGCCCCCCAATATTTTTTAAAATGAAAAAAAATAAAAAATTCGAAAATCGAAAAAACCTTTGCTTAACCTGCTGATAGCAGGCAAACCAACTATCGGGCAGGACAACGTCTGTGGGGTCCCCCATAATTTCCCCCCCCCCCCCCACCGCCCGCCACCCAATATTTTTTTAAATAAAAATTTTTATAGGTATATGTAATTCTTCTGTGCATGTGTATGTGACCGAACTCCTCCTAAACGGCTGGACCGATTTTGATGAATTTTTTATGTCTGTGTTTGAGTGGGTCCTTGAATGGTTTAGATTCACAATTGGACCCGGTAGGTGGCGCTGTAATCGGGTTCTAGGAATTTTTTTTGACAAATTTCTTTTTTTTAAATTTTTTAAAGATATCTCGCATATCAGAACATATAACCCCAAAATTTCACCCCCCCCCCCCCCACCGCCCCCCAATATTTTTTAAAATGAAAAAAAATAAAAAATTCGAAAATCGAAAAAACCTTTGCTTAACCTGCTGATAGCAGGCAAACCAACTATCGGGCAGGACAACGTCTGTGGGGTCCCCCATAATTTCACCCCCCCCCCACCGCCCGCCACCCAATATTTTTTTAAATAAAATTTTTTATAGGTATATGTAATTCTTCTGTGCATGTGTATGTGACCGAACTCCTCCTAAACGGCTGGACCGATTTTGATGAATTTTTTATGTCTGTGTTTGAGTGGGTCCTTGAATGGTTTAGATTCACAATTGGACCCGGTAGGTGGCGCTGTAATCGGGTTCTAGGAATTTTTTTTGACAAATTTCTTTTTTTAAATTTTTTAAAGATATCTCGCATATCAGAACATATAACCCCAAAATTTCACCCCCCCCCCCTCAATATTTTTTTAAAATAAAAAAAATAAAAAATTCGAAAAGAACCTTTGCTTAACCTGCTAATAGCAGGCAAACCAACGTTCGGGCAGGACAACGGCTGTCGGGTCCCCCATAATTTCACCCCCCCCCCCCCCCCCCCCCGGGGTCATCAATATTTTTTTAAAATGAAAACCTTTATAGGTATATATAATTCTTCTGTACATGTGTATGTGACTGAACTCCTAAACGGCTGGACCGATTTTGATGACTTTTTGTGTGTGTTTGAGTGGGCCCCCTGGATGGTTTATATTCACAATTGGACCCGGTAGGTGGCGCTGCAATCGGGTTCTAGGAATCTCTTTTTTATGTTTTGACGATTTTTTAAAATTTGTTTTAAGATTACTCGCATATCAGAACATATAACCCCAAAATTTCAAACCCCCCCACCACTCCCAATATTTTTTAAAATGAAAAAAATCTAAAATTTGAATATCGAAAAAAACGTTTGCTGAACCCGCTAATACCAGGCAAACCAACGTTCGGGAAGGACAACGTCTGTCGGGTCCGCTACCCCTTAGGGGTGAAATGGGGTAAATAATCCTAAACAATCGATATGGATGTCGTTATTGAGGTTTTTTGGGACGTTGATTGCGAAAATGGCATTTACTCCAAGACGATGGACATGACATAAAATTAAAACTCTATAGTGGTGAAACGGGGTTTCAGAGACAAATTATTTTTGGGCAGAACAACGTTTGCCGGGCCAGCTAGTAATTAATAAATAAAGCTAACACTATTAACCTTAATCCAGAATAGGAATGTTTCCACAATTTATTACATTTCATGTGACAGTGTGGCCAATTTGTTTACTATTCATTAGATAACATTGGTGAACAGCTCATGAACAAGCAGCTGTACTACCTGAAAGAAGAACAAACTTAATATAGCATACAGTTAATAAGAAAGAGAAGTTATGATAAGTGTAAATAGAAAGTTAACACACTAAAAAGCTGGCAATAAGCACTTGAAGAAGCCGAGCCAGTAGATCATGCAGCATAGCAGCTTGATCTGCGTGATGCACACAGTAGTGTCTGTTAACGGAACATATTATGTGGGTTGACATTTTCAAAGGGACAAGAACATAACACGAGGAGGGATAGACATAATTGTGTAATTTGGCAAACCTTGTTGGAGAGTGCTACACATAAATAAAAACGAGACAAAAAGATTCGTTTAGGACTGTAGATAGAACATTATGGTGTTAGTTTTAAGGAAAATCCAGATGTTTAATATGTAAATAGTAAGTTAAAGTTTTACAAATGTCAAATTAAGACAGTTGCTAAGAAAATGATGGCAACTAGGCTGGTTCCTTAGCAAAATTTTTTATTTAACGATATGAAACAGTGTATTTTACAGCGTCATTAGGGATACAGTATTTTCAAGAAGACTATACTGAGGAGACGTAACTTGCTATGATGACTGTGTATAAAAGCGGCCCCAATGTCGTGGATAGCAGTCGCTGCGCTGTCGACAGGATGTACTTTCTTCGGTCATTTTCGTTCGTTTTCGCTGTCATTCGAGAGTTGGAAGCGAGCTAAATTAACCTACAAACTCAGTTTACCGTTGTTAATCAAATGGAGTGTATTTCAAGTGTATTATTAATTGTTAAAACATGGTCTGTAAAAAGTGTAATTTCCAGTTACACTCAGCAAATATTTGACATTGACAGTTCACGAGTTATGTGAATGGCTAATAGTACACGACGACCGCCATATTTGTTAACTTTTAGCGGTCCGCTTCGAAACGCGAGTTATTTCTCCTTAGTACAATCTTCTTGTCGTATTTTGTATTTGCTCGTATCAACTAAATTACAGAAGAGCCTACATCGAATAAATGCAAATTAAAAGATACTACATAGTTAAAGTGTTGTCATTTGACATTTACCATCTTAAAATTTGGTACAGATAACTAAAAGAATTGCTGTGGAGTTGTAGGAGTTGGGCCCCAGAAATGTTTCGAGACCTTCGACGCCGACGTAGTGATTACCTTCATAAAAGTTTAGAGCAGTCATAAGTTGGAAAACAGATCAAATAATGTCATCTGAAAAGCAAAACTGATGAGAAACAAATCCAATCTTATAATGTATAATAAATAATTACATTATAAAAGATAAGAATCTCATATCCAATGACGTGTACATGCAATGTATTTGAAGGATATGTGGAAGGTAGTTTTGGACAACAAAGTTAAATTTAAAAAAAGTATAAACTACACATATTATCCCATTACGGAGTTCCAATTTTAACTAAGTTTATAAAGGCTGCCAATTTTTATTCCAAAACACCTACAGAATATAATAGACTCATGCTAGACAATTTAGAATCAGAAATTACATTTCGAGCAAGAAATAATAAATATTGCAGAATAGTGTCCTTTTGCCATTTGCATAAATACGCGTAGTGTTAATAAGTGAGAATTATACTATAAAAGCTGTTGGAATGTATTTAAACTAACTGCATTTGGCTACTCCAGTTTCAATGATTGAATTTGTATAATCCAGTAACATTGTTACTAATATTGCACCATTTTATGTAATTAATACATTGTCAAAAATTAAACTTAATGTATCTTTTGTAGTTTTAATAATTGAATTTGTGTTTTATCAATAATGCCATCGAGATGTCAAATTGTTTTTAGCGAAAATAGCTATTGTAAAGGCTAGATTGTGCAAAATCTAGATGTTGCAGCTGTTGCTCCAAATTGGTATTATGGCAACAGACGTTTACCAAGGTTTAAATAAAATGCAAAAAAAATATAATATAAAATAGTATATAATACGATATTTTATCTACTCCTATGCAATAGGAGCCTTGTGTTCATATTTCAGAATTATGACATTTGTGACAGCTGTTACCTTCAAAAGTCATTTAATAATAAGAATGAATTTTGTGATTGGCTACAACCTATTGAATAATGAGAATATAATTTTCTGATTGGTTGCAATTTGCAAACTATTGAATAATGAAAATAGAATTTTATGATTGGCTGCAAACCGTGAATTATGAATCATAATTCATGGCCATTGTACAGTAGGAGTAGATAAAATAATTTTCATATTGGAATATTTCAAGCGCCAATAACTCTACAAGGTAATTACTAAAATTTCCATATTTTAACAAAAACTACAGACAAATTTATTACACAAGTTTTTGGTAGATTCTAACATTAACGGAATTGCCTGATAGCATCGTCGTGATTTTTAGTATTCCTAACTAGCTCAAACGTAATGCCGCAGAAGAGTCGTGGGCATAAAGGGTAGATACATTCACATAATATTGGCTCCCGTCAGGTAATTATCTCCAACGGGTCCGTCAGGTAATTATCTCCAACGGGTGTAATTCTAATAACTAGGAATTTCCCTTGGAAGTGCGAAGTGAGTCCTAGACACCCCAAAATTAAAGAAATCTGACCTTAATAGTGACGCCTACCAAGAATAATTGAAGGCTACACGGCCGGAGGAGACGCCGCCCGCTCGCATAAATATCTCGAAGCGGTATCGTGCAATTCCAAGCTATGAGGCCTGACGAATCAACCACGGAGGAAGAACTATGGGAAGCAGAAAGACGGAAGATTAAACAGAAAAGCAAAATTGACTCAGACCATGGGTAGCCAGTGGACATTTGCTTTAAAAGAAAAAAACTACCACAATTCGAAATAATAATCAGTTGGCCGTGACGATCCACAACAAGACCAAAACTGCCCCTGTGGCGTACGACGGCGTGGTCAAGAGAAATCCGCGTGGGGCGACAGACAAGAAAGGATTCCGGAAAAGGTGGAAGAAGAGATATCCTTCGCCTCTAAACTGCGCCGCCGTGATTTTGAAGTCAAGGCGCATCGGTCTTGAATTAAAAGGCCGCTAAATCAATAGGTGACTGCGTTCGGAGTTGCCAAATCTATAACAGAATCGGCGATAAATTCACAGCGACATATTTGACCGTAACAAGACGATACAAATGTATAGGAATTGTAAACAACATATGTCCAAGAGACGTGTGTAGTAATTTCTTCAAAAAATAATATAGTGCAAATCAATCTGTTTTATTTCTAAAAAAATAAATTTGTATGGCACCAAGAATTACATAATTACCTACACTTGATGTATTGATAGTTGCTACGCATACATCTAGCTTTCTGTAAAATAATACGAACAGAACATTGAAAACAATCAATTTGAGAAGTGGAACTTGAAGCAGCTTCTAGAGTTCTAGCCAGTGATATTGTGTGAGTAAGTCTACTAAATAAGATTAAAATTGCAGCATTTCAAGAAACTATGTTGCAGTATTAGGTGAGTTCTGATACGATAAATACCTCTCTTAAACACATTGCTTTATTACGAGGAAAGGGTGCATTGAAAAACAATATATTCTTACGCCATTTCGTATCTTGTAGTAAGTCAGTTAGAAAGTTTCGTCCCGATGTAAATAAAACTGTAGATTTTATTGTCGATTTAGTAGAATGTGTTGAAATAGTTTATGAAGATTCATCACCGGAAAGTAATTAAATCCATGACTAGGGATACTTCCCCATACTGAGTAATGAGTTTAAGATGGGCAGAGAGCCTCGAAGGCGATGCAAAGACTGGAGACCTAATGGGAGAAGTTGGTAATGAAAGATAGGCAAATTATTGTTAAAACGGTAGCCAGGATTGTAAAGACTAACAGAAAATCGGTTATATCGAATTGCATAACATTTTGCAGTTGAATAAGAAATATCGACACCCTTACACAATGAAGATCGAGTCAAAATTTGTCATGAACTTCTGGCCCGTGCGATACAGATTCTGAGGTTTTTTGCAGAATCGTCACTATGAATGAAGATTGGGTCCAACACTACGACCCTGTCACCAAACAAAACAACTTTTGACTACATTGCCTAACTAAATCACGATCGAACGCATTGGGCGCTTATGAAAAGGGCTGCCCCTTCAGCACGACAATGCGTCGTCGCACAAATGCGTTGCAATGACATTAAAAGCTGGGTTTCGAATTCTTGTGCACCCAGCCTATTCTGCGAATCTTGCACCCCTAATATTTCTTTCTGTTCGGTAAATGGTTTCAGGGACGAAGCCCGCTAAAAAACTGAGGTAACTGCATAGAGAAGATCTAAGATGTATTTAGAATTTAAAAATTAAAGCATTCGTAGTTCTTGAAAACGCGTCTTTCTCTTTCCTTCGTAGTTAATTAACTTGTCTGAAAAGACAAAAAATGGTACAAAATCACAATTTAAATTTCATTATTTCAACCTAAGGCGTACCGTTGTCATAAATAAAAACTTCTGTAATAACTTTAAATGTGTTCTTCCACACCTTCGAATGCAAACTAAGCCACCACCCTCTAAATGTCAGTTATGCAAATTAATGTGGGTGTTGCGCTTTGCTTATTTTTAGCGCAGCCTTGGTAGCTGAAGATCAATACCTTTCCGCAACAAATGATGCCACTGACGCACAAAAGAAGTTTAGTGATTCCGATCCTGATACTAAGTGATATTAGATGGGAGGCGGCGCAGCAGGGACCGATCTCTGATATTCATCGTAATTAAAGAATAAAGGCGGCTGGTCGCGAGCAGATACACTATTCATTAATACCTAAAAAGCGTTTTTCATTGCCTCTGCTGGGGTGCTCTTGATGCTGCGAGATCAACGCTGGATGGCAATAATTAAAAATTAAGCCCTCACTTCCGTCACCATTTGTATTGAAAATTAATATAATCCACATTTTATTCTATACGGCATGTACGGCCCTGTTTGTTTGAGCGTTAAAAATTAAATAGTATAGGCATGGTGGACGGATTAAAAAGCATTTGAAGATTTAAACGTTTAATAAAGCGATTACAGATTAATGTTAGCATTTCACTTATATTATCAACTAAAAGATAAAAATACTGGACGTAATGTACAATAACCTAACTAAGGGCTCTGCAGTACAAATTTTCCAAATATACAGTGTTTTTAAATATGTATTTTATTGAACACGTTTGAAGTGTTTCCTGCTCTTCACGTCTTGTTGGTATGGCAATCAAATATTTTGGAACAAACATTATGCTTTTTTAAACGTTATTGGTTTTTTTGTGTTTTTAATGTTTTATCATTTTTACCGAGTTACAAAAATATCGAAATAACTGTTGTAATATTTACTTTTGTGTTCTTGGGGCTGTTGGAAAATATGTTATTATTTCATTTGTAGTCGTATAATTATGAGCTTTCGACTAAACCAGCCACTGAAATATAATACGTTCTAAATTTAGCACAAAATCGGAACGAGTCCCAAATCAATTTACAGGCGGAGGGCTGTTTTTAAGAATCGGCCGGCGTTTTAGCAGGTAGATTTAAATTATGGAAAGGCCTTTAGCCGAGAATTCCCATATTTGGAATGTTGTGAACCCGAAGTGACCGAGGGTTGCATTTTAGAATGCGAGGGTGCTTATGTGTTTTTGGGCAGTCTGTAGGCGAGATCGCACATGTGTGGACGCGAGCCTAATTCTCCGTGAGTGTGCGATTCCACCGCGATTGTGTTTTGAAGTGAAATGAATTGTAGATTATAATTGAGTGGATAAAACGATGAGGTCTGTAATATCTAAGTAGAATACTAGTGCCTGAGTAGCTTAGTGAATGTATCTAGTGTACAGCTAATACGAGCATTCGATATTGTCTCGTACTGATGCTGATTGTAGATAGCTTTGTTAATTGGATCGCTGTTCATTGTCGCAGAGGGTGCCCTCATTCCTGGGTCAACGGCCACCCGGCGAGGTGGCCCACGACCCTTGACCTGATAAGCATTGTGCTTATCAGTGACCCAATTAGCGCGATTGGGTGGCTTGGGAAGCCCATCTCCCAAAGATGCCTTGTACCTGTGCCTCTTACGGTCCATGCGGCCACCGTAATTGCGGGTTACATTGACATGGGTTGGACCCATTGATGCCGTTAACGTTCGGTTAAGGCATACTAGATGCGGTAAGCATCCGTGTTTTCGGGATTATTACAGGTACATATCATCGAAGGTGCACCGAAGAATATACCTGATGATAGCTTCTTCGAGATGCGGCGCGGGACGACGCGGGGGGCCCATACGACCCCCTGTAAGTATTATGTAATGAGCACATTGCTGCTAAAAACTGAATGTTTGTTGTTTTGCTTGCATGACTGATTGTGGAATTGACTGAGCTTGTGTTCGCGCCAGGCGTGTGTGACCACCTGCTAAATGAAAGGCTCGCCGACTACTTTGCAAGCCCCAGTATCACGTTTCTGATTTACAACCTCAGACCGCAGGGGCGTTATGGAATTTCTGGTAAGTCGCCAGTTCTTGTGAAATTTATGCATGTGACCGATCTGAATCCTGGAAAAATAAATTAGCCCAGGGCACCGAAAATATGTGCCTACATAACTTTGAATGAATGTTTATTAATTGAAACTGTTCTTCGTTCCGATTTTTCATACAAACCAAATATAAAAATTGTGAAAGTGTACCACCTTTCAACAAAAGGCGATCTGACTATATCAAACTCTCGGCGACTTGTTGTCATGGGAAAAGATCGAGCAATGATTCTTAAGGTTATTCAAATTGAATCTAATGTTCAAAGTATAAAAGGGCACCAGTCGTCAAGAACAACAACAACAAAAACAGTCGACTCACAGTTTAAATAAAACTTTACGTACCGTGTTCGGCTTCTAACTTACACTAACCTAGACTGCAAAACGAGCAGGTATCGGCTGAATCAAATAAAACATGATATATCAGTAGTAGGGGATAACAAAGAGACTTTAATAGTAAAACTGTTTAAATACAGTTGAGTAATACCACCATATGAAGGTAAATACTAAACCATGTTCATCAATGCAAAGGAGTCTGGGCTCAACTGGTACAATTAGGCCAAAGTGGGTACAAAAATGTTAATTCAATACAACCCAGAAAGTTGCATGCCACTAAATTATGCGAGAGCTACGTTAGCCACAAAAGAGAAACACTCGTACAATGAATAAAGTTAAGTAACAAACGACTTCCGGGATTGGACCGTGTCATGATTGAGATCGAAGAACTCAATGTTTCGCCCACTTTCGTAAGGGGCTTCATCAGGAAGAAAAAGCAAAGAGCACGGTAACTCAACGTGTTAACTACGCCAGAGGCGAAACTCTTTGCAAGGGAAGGGATAGAAGAGCATAGAGAGTTACCGTGCTCTTCTATCCCTTCCCTTGCAAAGAGTTTCGCCTCTGGCGTGGTTAACACGTTGAGTTACCGTGCTCCTTGCTTTTTCCTCCTGATGAAGCCCCTTACGAAAGTGGGCGAAACATTGAGTTCTTCGATATCAATCACGACACGGTCCAATCCCGGAAGTCGTTTCTTACTTAATGACAATGGCCGTGAAAACCTCAAAAATCATCTAAATGAATAACGTTATATATTCAAAAGAAATGATTGAATTTTGGCCCAAAAGTACATTGCGTGTTTTACATAGCACGCAGGCTGAAAATATTTAAAAGGGTGAAGCCGAGTAGCATTAGAAACCAATCAGCGGAAAGCTTATCCTAAGTGAAAAAATCAGCCTGCGGGCGCTTGCCAAAAAGGCAATCTGTAACATAACTCTGACACGCGGTTGTATCTTGAGGCCTCACGGTAAAATTAAAGCAATTAAGAATCCAGCATTGCAGTGTATCTCAGCTGAACTAGATTAACGTTTTCCTAATGCAACGGAGCATTTCTTGGCCCGGCCTAAACGCGATTCGCAAATTAGCACGTTAAACCAAAAGGGAAAAACTCCTACCTCAATTTTGATATCGGTCCACGATCATATTCAGTGAAAATTAGAATTGTACGGTCTGCATCTTAGAGGAAAGTTACTGCGTCGCAGAAGACCGGAAACTTTTAATTAATCGGTGATTTTGGAAAATAAATGATAAACAAATCCCCAAAGAAACGACTTAGCTTGCTTAGTAGCAGAAAGGAAACAGATACAAAATTCCGCCGAGCGTCGCTGTCGGAAGCCACCGAGTTAACCCGTTGAGTTACCGTGCTCTTTTGCTTTTCCCTCCTGATGAAGCTCCTTAAGGAAAGTGGGCGAAACGTTGAGAGTTTCGATCTCAATCATGACACGGTCCAATCCCGGAAGTCGTTTGTTACTTAATGACAATGGCCGTGAAATCCTCAAAAATGATCATTTTTATTATTATTATTTGTTATTTTTTGTCGAAATGTTCGGCTTATTGTTTCTAGTTAGACGAACTTTCGGTCAGGTCTAATTAGATTCTGTTATAATTTTTTATTAAAGAATTATCTGACATTGCATGTATGCAAAATGTTAGGACTTAGGTTTAATTCTAGTAGATGTGTTGTGAATGATTTTGATGTGATACCTGTTGTTGAAATGATAAATGGTATTATTTTGACTTGTTTTGGTTTCAAAATTTTTGCCATTTCTATTGCCAATGATTGATATTTTTATAATTTTTTATTGTATTTAACTGCTACGTTCGAGTCGGCTGGCGGAGATATGTCTATGATGCATGTGATATCTTGTTTTGTTTTGTACTGTCTGGTCTATTGTGTGGTACAGTTTTGTTTGTGTGTAATATGCGATCCTAATACAGCTTGTACTTATCGTTTTCTAAGAGGTATATGACGTATAACATGGCTGTGTGTTTGTATGTAATTTGAGATTGTTTGCCAGAGCTTGATGTATTATTTTGGCGGCAGTGTTATGTCTGATCGTATATTCAGTGCCTGCAATTAGTTTACAGCCTACATCAATATGATTTATTGTTTCTTGTGATTGGTGACACTTTCTGGATATATCTCCTTCTACACTTTTATCTTTTAAGATATGATTTCGATAGTTACGTATTACAAATTACCTGGTCTTGCATGGCAAGTATAAATCCTTCTGTTTCTGGATATAATTGTCCAACTTGTAGAAATTTGTATGTCAAGATTTTCTTTGTTGACTTTATTATAGTGTTGGTCGTGTTCTGTAGTGTTCTGCTCTATTCATAATATTAATACTTTTATGTCAGTTTTTGACTATTTTATAGTACCAAAGGGTATGTAAGAATGGGTACGGCAAATGTATTGATGACCTTAAATAAAATTTTCGAATTTAATTTAGATTTAAAGATGGCCGTTAAGCATTTTTTATACTGTTGTTTTACTTCAGTGTGGTTCATTTTAGTATTTTGTTGAAAGGCAAGATATCTATAAGTTACGTTTCGTTCTATTTTATCTAGAATAGTATAGTTGTATAGTTCATTCGATTCAAGATAGAGCATTTTAATAAAATCAAATTAGTAATCGACTGACTGCTGATATTTGTAACTTGGGTTGCAGATTTTGCTCTATCTTAAATTTGAATGAACTATAGTATATAAGCCTTTCTCCGCCAGGCGTACCTACTGTAAGTGTATAAGTTGCCCTCGATAACTTGGCCGAAAATTTTGATTACCTAACAGATTCATATATACATTTTATTACAAGCCATATATTCGAAACTTTCCGCATGACGTTGAAGTTAATTTAGATCTTAAATAGATCATTGAATCACTAAAAACTATAGGTTACGCCAATGAAAAAAAAGTTTCCCACTAAGTGAAAACTAAAATATCATTTAACAAGATTTTAGTCGTATGGTCATGCCATTTACTTCGTTGTATGTGAAGAGTTTTGCATTTACTGGTACAATGTCTATTGAGATCTTATCTGTAATTTTTAATACATTTTTGGTCTGCCTTAAAGTTGAGGCATACATTTTGATATCATCCATGTAATTAAATGATTAATTTTATGTTGTTATGTTTTTCATATTTGATAGTGAATCCATACGGTGCGTTATTTAATGTAATAGCGGGTTTATGCACATACAGAACCACAGCGCAGTGAGAGCGTCTCCCTGGAATAGTCCTCTTTTTATATGTATTTGATCAGTTTTTACTTCCTTTTACGATAAAGGAAGTATTGGATTTACCCCAAAAATTCGAAATTGAGTTTTCAACAGATCTTCACATTTGCGAGTACCCAAAAAATATGTTTTTGTTCATTGGTCTGTCTGTTTGTCTGTGTGTCTGTCTGTTTGTGAACAGAATATCTCAAAAACGAAAAGAGGTATGGCGTTGAAACTTCTATTTCAAATAGAATACCCGGTATATTATTAGATTTTTGAATTCAGTTTAAAATTCTAGAGAAAATTTGTCTCTTTAACTAACTCTCTATTTTGTACCGTTTTTGTAGAATTTGTAATTTTTGAAAATTTTTGACAAATGCTTAAAAATTAAAAATCAACTTTTGGCTAATTATAAGATCACTGTAAAAGGAAGTTGTGTGAGTGTATCACACCAGATTTTTATGTTAACTGTGTCCAGTGATACCAGAGATACCGTTTTAGCGGTATATATATATATATATATATATATATATATATATACCGCTTTTGCTTCTCAAATACCGCGCTACCGTTATGTATTAAATATCTACCGTTTTTCTTAGCATCGTAAACCAAGTATGGTACAATCATATCTACACTATAATTAATTTTATGAAGTAAAAACTTTCCAAATTCATTTAGAACTTACAAATACGGCCACAGAAACATTTTTATTGCTCCCCCGGAGGCTGTTATTTAGATTAATCTGATGGGGGTTTCCTTATGACTTCTGAGTATTGCACTTTTGTATTATTCCTTTGCAATTTCGCGATTGCCCCAAATTTAAGCTTATTAGATCCAGAAGTAGTATCAATATGAAACGATTACGCCGTTAGCCTTATATTTTCCAAATATAGCAAAAGCCTCTGCTATTCAACAACTAGATAAAGAATGGCGTATACTCCGCAATTCAAACGTCGTTTACAATAAAGACGAGTCAATCGATACATTTTGGACAAACATTAAAAATAAAAAATATGCAGACGATACATTCATAATATCCAAATTTAGCAATTTGGCTCTAAATGTATTATCTGTGTCACATTCTTCGGTAAATGTAGCAAGAACTTTTCACAAGTAAACTTGATGAAAACGAAAATAGGTTGTCTACGAATAGTATTGTAGAACTTTTACACAGCAAAAATTATTTAGGGAAGAATGAAGAATGCTTGTTATGATTTGAATGTGACTAAACAATTGTTAAGCCGCCGTAATTCTAGCATGTACAAGCAGTCGGAATCGCTTTTTGATTCTGATGTAGATTCAGATTGATTGGTTTTTATTTTATTTTATTCATATACCTGTCTAATGTTATTGTCATTGTAAAAGAAAATGTTAAAAATCAATTATTTTACAATATATAAATAAGTACACATTTTGTCTTTTGGTTTTTATTGTAGTGTTGAGCCCAATATTCTACCGTTTCTAAATTCAAATCTCCCGCTTTTTTAATGATGATTCTACCGCCACTTTCAGTCAACGTCTGGCAACATTGACTGTGTCAGTTTTTAGTTGTATTCTGATTCGCCAAGTTGCCACTGGAATTGAAAGGAAATGTTGTGTACTTGGGTATATTTTATAAAGCTGTAAGATCTACTTTAACCAAGTATGGGGCATTATATCAAAAGCTCTCTTGTAATCGATCTAACAAGCGTGAATATTTCTTTGGTCTTTCTCAGGTTGTTTCATAATACCGCTATCGATTACAAGTTGTTCTTTGCAGCCTTGACATATTTTCTGCAAGCTCTGCGGTTAATACACTGTGGTCATTAAGATGTTTGGCTATCTTTGTATATATTGTTAATTTTGTAAAGAGTTGGTAAGTAGGTTATCGGTCTACAGTTTGCTTTTTTATGCATTGGAATTACTATGGTTTCTTTCCAAACTATGAAAACAATTGAATGAATTAAAGGTTCGTTCATTAGACAAACTAACGAACTTCTCAAAGTTGAACCACGCGATTTCGAAAACGGGAAGATGATCATTTACGGCCAGGACTAAAGTGTGAATTTAGCGATAATAGCTGTTTCTGAACTACCTCTGCAGTAAACTGGATGGACGTGATTCTGGTAAAATTTGGCAAGGAAGGAATGTTCCCTAGAGTTTCACGCAAAAGTTCGGGCACTTCATTCCATGTAGGAACATGGCCTGAGGCACGGCAAGTCAGGGTCGCCGAAATATCTCTTTCCGAAACCCAGTTAATCTGGCACACGTTAACGGCGTACTGGGTATTGTGGTTAGCATCACGGCTTCGACGGCGGTCTTTCCTTACTTTCACAACTCTGATTTCGGAGCTCAATTTTTAAAGCGACTGAGTGGGCCGCCAACCAGTTGCCAGATGTATGGATTGAACGCCGTACAGACACGAGAGAAGATACGGCACTTGATATTTTACTACAAATTCGAAAATGTTCACGATTTCTGCAAGACAAGTGCGATAGATTTTAAATTTTCCCTATATCTGGTGTGGAAAAGGAAGAAGGGATGCTCTAGACTCTAGAGTAACTTATTGGGTTTCCGGACTTAACCATCCTCAAAATTTCTAGACTCAATAAGCTTTAACAAAATATAGTGGCAATATGAAAATAAATTCTTACAACAGCAACATCAGAACACCGAGAAAATATTTAGGGAAATAAATGTGTTTTATAATTGACCTTATACTGTATATTAAGCCTATTTGTAGTTAAAACCAGCATTTTAAAAATGATAATTGATATGTAAGATTTTAACCCTTCACCTTATATGGGTTTTTCAGTCGTAGAAATATTGCATAAGGATTTTATATACAGGGTGTCCCGTGACTCGATGGTGATAGCCTAAGAGCATATTCCTTGGACAATTTTAAGATAAAAAGTTCATATAAACATGGCCCGCAAACGCTTCGTTACTGATCTACAGGGCGTTGAAATTTCAAGATTTTTTTAGTTTTTTCTTTATAGCTCCTGCAGTTTTTGAGATAGTTAGCTCAAATTTGGAATACACGTTACGCTGTAGAGCTTACATCATTCCTCATATGAAATGGTTGTGAGAATCTACAGGGCGATATTTTTTCAGGAGTCATGCCCCCTTTTCTCCCCTTGAACTTTTTTGCGGTGCGCCGGTGGTAGATTCTAAAATACAAAATGAGTTTTCTGTTTTGTTTAGAATCTTTCTATTGACTTGTAGTTTTTTGTATCAGCGACCGTTATCGAGAAAAAAAATAAAAAGCATATTTCTGTAATTCGCTAGACGAAATATTTTTTTTTAAATGGTCTAGTAGGCCCTGGCTTTATAGGATGATCTCTTGTTTCCATTAATTTTGACAGTTTAGTTGCCACTACCTGTTAAAAATGAAAGCTGGGATGACCATTTAAAAAAAATTTATTTCGTCTAGCGAATTACAGAAAATTGTTTATTTTTTTCTCGATAGCCGTCGCTGATACGAAAAAACTACAAGAGAACAAAAAGATTCTAAACAAAACAGAAAACTCATTTTGTATTTTAGAATCTACCACCGGCGCACCGCAAAAAAAGTGCAAGGGAAGAAAAAGGGGCGTGACCCCTGAAAAAATATCGCCCTGTACATACTCACAACCATTTCATATGGCCAATGATGTAAGCCCTACAGCGTAACCTGTATTCCAAATTTGAGATAAATA
Organism: Agriotes lineatus; assembly: GCA_940337035.1. Lineage (NCBI taxonomy): Eukaryota > Metazoa > Arthropoda > Insecta > Coleoptera > Elateridae > Agriotes > Agriotes lineatus. The sequence goes on along the minus strand of OW679194.1, from coordinate 22,843,546 downwards.
TCTCAAAAACTGCAGGAGCTATAAAGAAAAAACTAAAAAAATCTTGAAATTTCAACACTCTGTAGATCGGTAACGAAGCGTTTGTTTATATGAACTTTTTATCACAATATTGTCCAAGTAATACGCTCTTAGGCTATGACCATCGAGTCACGGGACACTCTGTATAAATAAACGAGCAGATTGAATTAGAGAACCTTCTTTTTCAGCTACAAGCGTATATTTCCATTAAATGCGATCTCCCTTTACTTTTAACTTAAAAGCGGTTAAGAATATATTGTGTATCAAAGTGATCGCCAAATGTAAATTCTTGTGCCCTGTAGAACAAAGAATATCCAACGAGCATTGCTCACAATGGCAAAATTGGATCAAATATTGACAAAACATATTCTGAGAGCAAATATTTACCCAAATATCTATTCACTAAATTGTAGCGTAGAGCACAGGGTCGAATTTAACTCGATTTCAGGCTTGAGCTGAAAATAAATAAAGCAAAATGAAAGAAAAACTTACTTCTGCAAACATTTTACCTTCCAAAAATAAAAATATCAGCAGTCCCACCCCACAACCCTACCGAGGCTGCACGCGTATCTATCAGAAGTTTTATTCTGTCATCTTATTCGAAAACCATTCTTAGTGAAATATTTTATATCAAAGTCTCCAAACAGCTTGTTATTCCAAAATAAAATTTAAATATCCGACTCTGCCTGTCTAAGATTTTAACTTATGCAGAAATACTCTCTTAAATTTAATTGAAAACAGAAACTCTTCAATCCGAAACAGAAATTTATGCAGTGAGCAAGCTTATTCAACTAATTTAATATTCATTATTAATGTAGGACCTTGATGCTTCTCCAGTGTTCTCATTAAGGACAATATTGTGTAGTCTTCATGTTTCATTCTTCCCTTACATCCTTAGGGGGCATCGTGCTTCCACCGTCCATTGTCCTTCTCGTTTTTTTAATGAAAACAAGATTTTAACGGCTTCCTGCTATTGGCAGATAAACTAGAGAAGTATGAAAATGTCCTGCTTTCATTCGGAGATTATCGAATTAATATAAGTTGTTTTATTGAAATTTTGCAGGTCAACTGAATCAAGAGCCCAAAATGGCTTCAATAACATTATCTTGCATTTGAGTAATATAATTAGAAAGAGCAAAATTAATCTAACTTATAAAAACCTCATACTGGAGCTATCAGTGCATAAAATTCTTAATGGAAATAAAATGTTTCCTCGAGCGACAAAAAGCTGCTTCGAATGGGGTGATAAACGCCTAGTCGGCTAAAGCTCACTAAACAAACGTTCTTTCCGGGTTATTACTGTAATTAAATTTTACGTCTTTGTTGCAGGTAAAACCAACTACCTTAGAGTTTAATTTAGCTCGCTGCTTACATTCCCAGGAAGTGGTGAGTGTCCTTCTTGAATCTGAAATTAAAATGTTAAAATGTATCAGTATCCAGCAGTGCCGAAAGTTTGAGGTTATTGTATAACGTAGATATTAAAGCATCGCCTCCAAGATTTGTCATACCAAGTAGCATTGTTTTCCAAAGCTGTAATTAGTCAAATCTATTTTACGTTTCTTTTAAACCTCAAAATTTACTGCATCATATTGCTGAAACTTTTCGTATAGTACATTGAAGAACGTAACGTACTAAAAATTCTAAAAAGAATGGGAAACGTTATGAGACTCAATCCTTTTCGTCTTTAATTTATATATTTGTAATTAAATACTTTAAAGCAGAAGATAGCTACCATCGAAGATAAGACAACCAGATCTTCCTTGAGAAAAGTAAATCCAAAGCTGTGTATCGTCATCAATATAACCAACACTTAATCCTCAAAGTAACTGTGGACAATGTCTTACAGATGTAGAATAAGGACCTGCTTGGACATAATGTGCTGTCTACATACTAGAAGATGTCGCAAACATATAAACATAACCTAGCCCGCGAGTCAACAAGATCAATAAAACTAAATGTAGGCTACTAGCTTTATAACGGGCCTGATTCGTGTCACCAAAGTTTTTAATATATAAACCCGCTAGCATAACGCTGATCTATAACTTTTGTGTATTACTTTATTAATTAGGTTAAAAATGCGTTATGAAATATATTTGAAATCGCGCCGATGTAAATGCCCGCGCTTAGCGCCAATCACTAAATCACTAAATAAAACGGTAAAACGCCGTTTCGCAGTGCTATTTGGGAAGCTGAAGGCATCGGTTTTTTATTGTGGTAGCAGGCGGGTGCCAGCCGAGTGTAGCAGGCAACGCTTAGTTTTTGGGGGGCGACATCCGAGTGCTATACACCCTTAGGGAGTATCTCCCAGGCCCATATAGCTAACAGCTGGAAGTTCCTACATAGCTTTCAAGGAAAAATCGTCCGCCTTCCGTATCGAGCATGATAGCTGCAAATTTGAACAGAGGCGATCTCACTGGCAGCAAAGGTTAAATCAAGTTAGTCTATTATGACCAATGTATTTGATCAAATCCAACATCAACTGCTAAGCCGCAGCATACCTGAAATTCAGAGCACATGATTGTGTCATGGTTTAATGCGTAATTGGGCGCCGACTAAAGGCTGTGCGTCATCAAATACCTTCGTGCGGATCCGCGCTAAGCAGAACCGGTCTAAACCGAATTGGGGGAGTGCGTGAAAGATAATTTCTGGGGCTTTTGTAGTAGTGTTAACGTTTGACATTTTGTTATTGTATCCTAGCCAAACTCCAAATGCGAGTAGAATTTAGCCCGCAGCCATTCAAACTAAATATAATCTATATTATTTCTAGCTTATGTTATTTGCATATTGCCATTCTGTATTTATTTTGTTTAAGCAAACGTCTATAGTATATTATTTTTATGTTAGCAGTCTTGTCTTTTATTCCTAGCGTGTTTGGAGTACTATTTATTTTCATAATTAAAGGTATGTGCGAGACAAGCTCAGGGCAAAGCACTGGCACTCCAATAGCCACCACTGAGGTAACAAACGGGTGTTGTGCTAGTTAGCTAGCAACCTAGGGCCAATTAGAACGAAAATAATAAAGGAGGTAGAAACGTTTTGCTTCAGCTTTCAAAACAGATACCAACATTAACAGGTGTCAAAGAATTGAAAAATCTCAATCTTTAATATTAATTGGACACGAAGCAAGTGCAGCAGCAATTAGTATCGAAACAGAAGACGATCTAAGTCGATAGCTGCTCACATATTACGTATTTCAGTTCAATATCGTTTCATATTAAAATTTCAATAAACCCCACAAGATAGAAATTAACTTTTGGTAACAAACCCATCGAACGACTGGTGGATTTCGAATTCTTTTTAATCCAAAACACTTGCTAGGAATGTAGCCATGGTTGCAATCTTTGTAATCTTTTGCGCTTAGGTCGAGTGATTTTAGTAAATTACTGATTCTCAACTATTCGACCTGAATAACAGCTCAGTAAGTCAAAGGATCGTTTCATTTTCAAGTTAAATAGAATACGAACATGTTACAGCTCAAATCGACTTTTGCAACCTTGAAGAACTTTAGGGATAAATGAGACTAAATGGGTCAGTAGGACACGTTAAATTTCAAAAGGCAAAGCTCACTCTAATGACAACTGTACCTGCTGTAACACACGGTTGACCGGCTATGTTCTCAGGGAGAAGGGGGGTTCGGATCAACACGACGTATTTTAAAGCGAGATGTCACAATAGGGGTTGATTGTAATCAAAATAAGGGGGGGGGGAATAAGCGTCACGAATTACATGAATAGAATTGGGGAAACTTTTTGGCAGGCCCTTGTAGAAATTCGAAGTCAAAGGACCGACGCTTCACTTCGACGGTCTTGTGCGACATTCCGGCTGCTTGGGGATCTACCTTTGCTAGTCTGTTAGCTTCGCCGGTTACCTCACAATTAATAAATCTAAGAAAGCATAACAGATGTAAATCAACACCTATAAGTATCATAAATAAAAGTCTAAGAAGTTAAAACGAATTCGAATCTATTAACATTTAAATACGCCGGTAAATGTTTGAGTTGCATAGTTATAGACGGGGCTACTAACTCTAAAACCTACTTAACCATGATATGTATGAAACAAAAAGTAAATTGGTTACATTCAAACGACAGTGGTAAACAAGTCGCACACAAATTCTTTATGATATGACTCAATAATGATGATAATTTACTTAAAAAGTAGGTATCCCGCGTGTGCTCCAAATATTGCCACGCATAAAATTACGTCACTTTAATGTCAAAACAAGTGGGTCGCACAGATGCTGTATCTAAAGTACACAAGCAATAAAAACGGTAGATCACAGTACCTGAATAATGTCCGGCGATGTTGCTCATTAATGCAGCCGAAAGGTTTTACCGTCTCGTCGTATGCACAGCAGATGGTTAAAGAATAGCGCAGACTGCAAGTCGTCGAAACGAAGTTATAAAACGAACTCCCAAAAAGCCGGACTTTGCGTGAAGATCCTTGTAGCGACAAGCATTAGGAAGACACCTAATTACCACAGTTCCCCAGATTTAGCACGTCTGAAAACCTCTCTCGCAGATATTCGCCAAAGTGTTAATTGCACACCCAGTGCTACAATACGACGGAGAAGGTTGGATTGGCCATAACACACACCCGTAAGGAGAAGTTCAACCACACACAGCCTTACAGTACTTGCTTCAGACCACTAAAAACATACGAACAACGGCTTTATGTTAATTTTGAGACATCTCAGGCGAGTGAAGTTCCCGTGGGGTTGACATAGCTCAACCACTTCGTAACGCTGCTGCTGGGTTATGGGTATGGGGTGCTTTTGCTTGCTTTCCTTGTCCCACTCATGCAACTGATTCGCTTTAACGCAAAATTACAGCTACTTCTTCTAGCCAAAAGAAACTGTACATCATGATAAACATGTGGCGACGAATTTGCTGCAGAGCGGGGCTTAAATCACCAGACTAGTTTTTACAACGTGACGTCAGACAACATCTGTGCCGGGTCTCACACGTGCCCTTCTTTTTCAATCCATACCACTTGCTAGGAGTGTGGTAACTGCCTCTGCTCACACGTGTGAGTGATCGAAAATTTGCTATACTAGAACGAGCGGGAAGCGTCGGTATTTGAATTTGAAAAAGAAACTCAGAATTGCCAATATTTGAAATAAACAAATATTGGTCTTCGTATTCCAAATCGAAATCTCGTAAATTAAAATCAATTATAGAAATTATACACACAGCATACAAATTAAAAAAATTTGGGTTGCTGAGAACCCCTCAAACGCCAGCGGCGATGGGTAGCCAAACCAACGTCTTGAAAATCTCCTATTGGTCGATTATTGATTTGCAGCGGTTGTTGCTGTAAGTAATAAGGCAGAACAACTAAATGACGGTGCGTGTAAACAGGGGCAGTCCAATGTTTTTAAGAGTAATTAACACATTTGCGAGTGTTCTTCTGGTTTTCGAATATTATGTTAGTGGTTTGTCAATCTACGCGGCTGGAGGAGCCGCAAGAAATACGGATTTTTACATTTAACGGCAGTTCGGTCAAGGACACTAGTGCTGCCGTCCGACGCGACGTGGGGGCTGCCGAGATTTGCGGTCTCAGGAATCTTTCAAAGACTATAAGTTCGCCTGGAAGAGCTGTAGAACCTTCCCTTCGGCAAAAAAGCAAGCTTCTTCGTCGAGTAAGTCGAGTTTTTACTTATGTATGGTGATAGTGACAGGCCAAAGCTTCTCTTTACTCGGATGAACACGGCTTACGTAGGACGTTGTATTTAGCTATGGAGCCACTATCCAGAGGTCCGTTTCGACTTCGGGATTCAGGCTGGGTTACCAGGAATTTTTACTTCACAATAGAAACGTATGTGTCGCCCTCACGGGCTGTGGCAAATGGAAGAGGCTCGGATTGGACCACGAGCTGTTTTGTCTCTTTACGAGAGGCGGAAAAGCCGCTCCAAGGATGGGACAGGTCAACGAGTAGATGTTTTAGGGAAGAATCATCACCGATAACGGCTAGGTGAACGTTATAGGGGCAGAAGAAGAGCTCATTACTAATTAGCGGCTTCTTGGGCTACTAGGGGCTTCAGGACGTCTCACAACCGATGGCCGCTTTGTAAGCGGAGAGGTGCTTTATAGAAAGCTCATCACCAATAACCGCTAGGTGTGCTTAGGCTAGCCAGATCTATAGGAAAAGGTCTGGGATCGGAACTCACAAACCGGCGGCTAATCTGGCTGACGGCTGTCCTGTAGGTTTATGGGCTTAAAACAGCCTTGGAGATTAAGGTTAGTGAAGCGGGAACGCCGGACAACTGTCTTTTATGGAGTAAGCATTTCGCTTTTGTACCCCTGTCTGACTGATTATCGGTCAAGCTTATCTTCCAGTGAGGTCTGGTGGTCATAGCGATACGTGCGTACGTGGCCAGCGGAGCGTTTATCGGAATTAGCCATGCTCTGGTGGTCAACTCCCGATTGTGATGAAAGTGGATATGGCGCATAATTTCTAACACACTACTTTGTGTAAATTTAATTTATGCAGGCGCTAACATCACATGGTTATCACTTTTTTTATTTCTCACGGTTGTTGGATACGTGCACAGCTTATTTTACAGGATTTTTGTCATTTCGGGCACTTGGTCTGACCATTGTCGCAAAGAGTGTGCTCTCGATTGCTTTCCGTTATTTTTCCTTTCATCATGGGTAGTTCAATATAGGCTGTTATCCTTGCCGCAGGTCCAAAATAAAACAGTATATGCTCATGTATTTTTTCATGTATACGTACTACTACGCCAAGTTCGAGCTGTGGGGTATGCATAAGAGCCTACGGTAAAACCACTTCTCAAGGGCTTTGGCTTTCATAGCCCAGGTTCCACATGCATAGGCAAGGTAGAGAAGACTAGCGACGACAGAAAGCGTGGTTTATGGACTTCGTTATATCTCTATCCATACATAGTTTTTTCTATTTGACAATCGCACCTCTGACAATTTCAGTTTTCTTTCTTATACCAGGTTTACAGTCTCCTGGGTTCGTAATAAGCGGACTAAATTAAATAAACTGCGTAACTACTTTGTAACCACAAATCTGTTGAATATAAAGACGGCTGTTTTTCCTGTCTACTACCACTACCTTGTTTTTGGTTGATTGATATCCAGGCGTAAATTCATTCTTTATTCTTTCTTTTTTTATAGTATATCCAGAATATTGTGCAATTCTTCAGCGTGCTTGGCAAGAATAACTATGGCTCATACATACCTCAGGTATATCGTAAAATACTGAAGATTGAACACCGGCTAAACTTATCTTTAAAATTTACTTGAATATTTCCGGTGCCTGTGATGTATAGGTGTGATATTAAATAAGACAGATGTGCATACTTACTACATTTTTCAACTAAACCCTTTTGTATCAGGGAATAACATTTCAAATATCTAGGGGTATCAATGAAAAGCTAGAACGAGGGGAATCAAACGTGAGACGACCAAGGCTACGATATTATAGAATATGACATATTAAAGAGCAGCGTTAGGATATAAATATATAACATACATAAAATCCTTACTAATATATGGACGAAATACATAAATCAGAAGAAATTATGAGAACACTAGATGTGAGAACACTCAGAAGCATCGCATGCAAAATTCGAAGGGATGAGTTAACAATCAAAAGAGAGACATGTCGAAGATATCATGTTAAAGGAAGAACACGAATGAAATACTGGCATGGTCACGTTAAAATAATAGAGAACCATGTGTTAGACGAGTTTTTGTGTGTTATATTAAAATTCAATTTCCGAAACTTTTGAAATGTGTCAAAGTGGTGGATGCAACTCACCCACAAGGCGGCAACGAGGCCGAAACAGTGCAGGTTGGAGCCCTCCTTGGTCCAGTGGAGGAAGCAGGCAGTTAAATGTAAAAGAACATAAACTTACTGACCTGTAAATCTCATCGATAATAATAATTATACTCACCGGGGGTGGCCGCCCCCTGGCCCCTCCGTACTTCTGGCGGTGACGTTACAATGCTTGATCTTGCGTCACTCAGCATCAACCCTTTGTCACCTCATCGCTGCCTTCACTGGTTGGGTTAGCTGTCGGGACTTTTCGCTAGTACTGCCCAATAGTAATCCACTAGATTAACTATTGCTACAACCCATACAGAGTCGGCAAAACCTCGTAGGATACTGGTCTTTCACAGTACAGCAGTTACAGTAAATCTTGCTAGGCTCTAATGGGGCTTATAATTCGGAACTTCATGCTTCCGGTTGCGCAACCTCATGCTTCCGCGAATCACTGTGCGAAATCTCGTGCTTTCGCGGGATTCAACTCTTTGACTGTCACATAGTCGACCAGCAAAGCAAGAACCTCTGACGTATACCGGACGCTGTAATTGCCAAAAAGCTACCAAACATCATTCAATTATCTACACTAGCTAATCTAATTCACTCTCTAGAATTACGCCTAGCCGCACTCGCCGCTTCGCATCGTATTATGCAACTGATCATTTGATAATTAATTATTGATTCGCATATAATCACTTACGCCAAGCATCAACTACGCAAAACAGCCCACGTTTACTAATACGTCGCACTTCTGCCACAACCCCAAACGTTCTGTCTTATTTTTAATTTCATTTCTAACCGAACCCCATCGATACGGTGCATTCGTTGCACGTGTTCTCCGGGTCACCGAAACAACGGTCTGCCAGCCAACGCCTAATACATTCGTCAAGATTATATTACATTCCAGGGCTCAAAACATTCCAGAAATGGAAAACGGAGTAATTAAAACTTAAAAATAATGCGCCCCAAAACCATCACATATTTCATCCCTAACACACGGATTGGCCCGAATAGAAACCACTCAATCGAAGACCCTCAGACGACGACCAAAAATATGGCAGCCCAGCTTTCCAAAGGGCCACTAATCAAATCTGTAAAATAAATAATTGATCATTGAGCTAGAGCAACAAGCAGAAGGCGTATAGCTATTAAAAGAATGCCAGAAGTTGAAAGAAGCAACTGGGCTTATCTATGAGGCTGATGATGATGATGTACAATCTACATACTTAAAAATAGTAATATGGACAATCAATAGACAGAGTACAAACAAAAGTAATTCTGTAATCCAAACTAAAGCCTTCTTGCTAAAATGTTCATTAGTTCTTGCCATTGTGTAAGTAGCAAACGTGATTATTAGCAATGCATCTCCATGATGTATAAACTGTGTAACGCTCCCTTACGTGCTAATGGAAGGGTTGTTATCGAGCCAGAATCGGCCGTAGTTCGGTAGCGACGGACATAAATTAATGGCGGGAATGGGCTTTTGTTACTACTGTGTATTCATAATATTGTGAGTAACTCCGCGGCGTTATTGATTTACGAAATTAGGTTATGTTGAAGTTGGATATTTGTTTTGCGCCATATAATGAACTCGGGTTTGCGTTGCTAATGCATTCACCTTCCGTCATCTTCGGCTTAAACTCGCATTTCGATCACGTTTGGGCCGTCCGTTTCGCACGTCCCGATTTATTTATTGGTCATCGCCGCGTATTCAGAATCCCCGTGTTTTCGACAGTAAATAACATCCGAATAGGTTATAAATTACACCAAGACGCGTTTAGGCAAAGCTTTGAAAATTGGAAAATACATCATCCGCAGTAATGCTTCATAATTTGCATACGCGGAGCGGGCAGTTTGAATCATTTACAAGCGATGTAAACCGCTCCGCGATGTTCACAAAGACCTTCATCAAATCTTCATGCGTGCACCCGCTCGGACTTTGTGTTGCTTTGCTTGGATTTTTATAATTCTCAATTTGCTGACAGTATGCAGTGTGGAGGAATAATACAAATACTTTATCCTCTTGAAGTACACAAACCTGAAACTTAGGGTAACTAAAAGGTTTGGGATTTAAATACATGGAAACGAATTGATAGTACGGTTTTCTTAAAATTGGCGTTGCAATCGTCGAGTCGAGTTAATTAGGCTTTTTCGTTTACTTGCTTATTTGCGATAAATAAAAGCCTTTATAAATTTGATGCTGGATTGCGAAAAATTGGAAATCGATGTACACTATGCAAGGCATCTAATTGATCTTGAATAAACTGATTATTAATAATAATTTTAATCCTCTTATTACCGCACTTCAGCTCACGTTGCAATGAGGAAGATCTTTCTAAAGGGGAATTCCAGAAAGTGCCTTTATTCTAGTGTTATTTATTCTTAATACACAGTCCATAGAAACCTAAATTTTATATTGGGGAAAAACCTCGATTATGATAGCAGAGAAAAGCCTTGTAAAGATAAGTTAACATTATAATGCTTACAAATAGTTTGCCAAGGCCACTCGAAAATAGAACTTAATGGGATTGAACTTTAAATAAAATGTAAACCATTATTTGCAGTACTAGTAGTTATGAAAGTCTACGTGCAAGATGTTGAAATGCTGAATATGAGTTGCTTACTGAAACTACATTAACTTGTTTTCTGATATATACCTTATTAGTGTAATAACAGTAGCTATAAACGTCGTCGTATATTGCAGATTGCCTATATAGTTTTCAGTAATTTATAGATTCACAATTGGACGCCTTTTTTTACACATTCTCTATGCGATCTGAAAGTAAGAATATTTTCCGGTTTTCATTTCCTTTTTAGGAATAGTAGCTATAAGTTTTTGTTTGGGGCCACTTTTGAGAGGTCAATATAACTGGATTTATCCCGAGAAATCAATAACCTGGTGCAAATTTAGTTCTATTGATTTGGTGAGTTGCTGCATCCATCTAATTAATTCAGGTTTTGATAGTAAAACACGCTTAATTATTTTAAAATTCGTCATGCAGTGCCGCAAATTTGTGGATGCTGTAGTAGCCACACGTTATCGTCCCACCCAACTGTTTGGTCGCAAATTTCCAAGAGTGCTCTCTGTGAGACTTCTCTGTATTTTTCAAGCAAGTAGAAGCGGTATTGGTACACGTCCATCATGGAAATTGCTCACTACAGATCTTAAATCTGATAATTGTAATTTATTCTACAACCATATAGTAAAATATCGTCAGTTGTTTCCAAAATTTTATTTGCTTTGTATATTTTCTGAATTTATGGTTCATTTTTTATATGTTAAGAATAGTAAATGGACTATTTCACTGTTATATATGCACTACCCAGCGATTGTGCAAAGAAATTGTTTTTTTACTTAATGTGATAGACTCTGCCATACCTATATTTGCGTGCGTTCGAAGAAGCCTCATTCTTTTCGATTTTGGTGTTTGCGGCTTAGATTCTCCCTGTGAATGCATTGTTCCTGATACTACAGCTCTTTACCTTTTGCAATGTTTTCAAGCCTGCATGTTATTTGAAATACGCAGTTTACTTTTGACCCAAAATTCAATTTTTTGCTCATTGTATTTCTCTTTTGTGCCTAACGCAGCTCTGTCATAACTTAATAACATGTAACTTCTGCGTTGTTTTGCATTTAGCTACCGCATTTTGTCTTAGTAATCACTGTGTTTGCGACTTCCACGCAGTTTATAAATATGAACATGTATTTACCTAGGACCTTTGGATTTAGAGACGGAATTTAACATTTTTTGCCTACTTTGAACTAATTGTATCATTTATGTCCCGGCTTCTTTGCATTGACTGATCTGGTTTAAGATTTACCTTCATTTGGTGATATTAATCAACTGTATTCAAACAATCTATGATTCCCTATTACTGTTATATTGTATTATTTATTTATTTATTGGGGCCCAAACAGGTTATAAACTTAATTACATGGATCCAATTTATAATATACAACCAATTAACATTACACCGTTGTGAAAAATAAATAAATATTGATAGTGAACAGTAGTTGCGTCCACACTAGTAACTGCCACAAACATAATTTTTATTTGAATAATAATAACTTACAGAGACCAGGGTTCGACCAAACAAGCTCACAGCCGGAGACAATGGGAGACAAGAAATTGGTGGAGACGCAAATTAAAAGCTTTTTTTAAAAAGATGTTCAATAAATTCAAAAAAACCAAATAGAGTTAATTATAGGAATAGTGAACAGTAAGACCTTTGATAAATTTTTTATATGGCAAAACCAAGTCTAAATCATTTAATAAGCATAATTCATTAAGTAATCTCAACATAATTAAAAACGGCGAGTTAAATGTATACGATACTTTAGGTATATAAAATAAGGACACAGCCCTTGTGTCCCTTCCAGGAATTCTTAACGTCATTATAGATAACAGATAGCTTTCATTAATTAAGTTATTCCAAAGTTTACAACCCAGCTGAGCAAGAAAAATATTTCTATGATTATTTAAACTTTGTACTTCAAATTCATGGCGAAGATTTAATGTTCTAATAGACTTATAGTCCGGGTATAAATTATATTTTCTTAAATACAGGTAACGTAAGAATGGATTTTGTACCATCACAGTTTGTTTTATTAAACCAAAATTATGAGGTTGCCACACTGTCGATGCATACTCGAGTTTGGGACGCACTAGTATAAAATACAAAGTGTTGAAGGTTTTAATGTTTTTAAAAAGATGAGACTGTCTAATAATGAATCCTAAATTTCTATAAGAGATAGCAGCAATGTCACGCACATGAGTTTTAAAAGATAATGAGCTGTCATACGTCACTCCCAGGTCCTTCACATCTTGTACTCGTTTAATTACCACATTATTAATTTTATACGAAAAATGAATTGGATTTTTACTCCGGCTAAATGTTAAGATGAAGCATTTAGAGATGTTCAATGGAAGGTTATTTATACGGCTCCAGTGAAATAGTTCGTTTATATCATTTTGTAGGTATATACAGTAATTTAAAGATTTTATTTTGCAAGGCATTTTTTGATCATCGGCAAATAGAAGAGATTGTGAATGTGTAACAACATCCGGCAAATCATTTATAAAAACTAAAAATAACAAGGGTCCCAAATTGGAACCCTGGGGCACACCAGAGTTTGCAGAAAATTTTCCAGAAGTATTACCATTAAATTTTACTATAAATGAGCGAGATCTCAAATACGACGCAAAGAACCTGAGTGCTCTGCAGGACAGTCCAAACCTGGCCAGTTTTTCCAACAAAATTTTATGGTCTACCTTATCAAAAGCTTTTTTAAAATCAGTATACAACACATCTACTTGTCCTTTAACTTCCAATGCTTTATATATGTGATTAGTAAATACTGAAAGATTAGTTACAGTTGATTTGTGTGGTAAAAAACCATGCTGTGCGTCAGAAATTGCAGGTCTTACATGATTGAATAATTTATTATGCATTATTTGTTCTAATAATTTAGCGGGAGCAGAAAGCAAAGCAATAGGACGATAATTATTCAGGTCTGACTTGCAGCCCGATTTATGCAAAGGTACAACAATGGACTCCGTCCATACATCTGGAAATGACGTAGCACTGATAGCCAAGTTGAAAATATGCAGTAAAGGTAATTCCAGCCAATCAGAGCAAGCCTTCACGATATATGGAGGGATCATGTCTGGACCTGCGGCCTTCTTGGGTTTAAGTTTTTTGATTGCTTTTCTAAAATCATCGCTCGTAATTTCCTGAACATGAAATAAGTCTAAGTCACTACCAAAATTATCCAACGACCCGGTATCATATGTATATGTAGAACTTACGTAAACAGATTGAAAAAATGGCCAAATGCACCTGCAGCCTCAGCATCATTTAAGGCCACACCATTTGATATAATATGTGTTTTGACATTGCCCCCAGTTTCCTTTTTTCTTGTCCAGAATGTATTAAAATGTTCATTGCCATTTATAGCATTTTCTGTGAATGCTAGGTATTTTTTATGCTCTACATCAGTTAGCGACTTCAACCTCCTTCGTATACCCTTGTACGTATTTTTAAGATTTATAGATAAATGTTTAATTTTATTATAACGATTTTTTGTTTCCTCAGTTCAATGATTTCACTGGTAAACCACACAGGATATTGGCCGTATGATTTCTTAATTCTAGGGACAATATTGTTAAATATTTGATGTATAATATTATATGTGATCCACCCGATACATGCCCTGAATTTTAGATTAGTGTAAGTTAGAAGCCGAACACGAAAAGTGGGTTTTATTTCGACTGTGAGTTCCGCTGGTTTCTTTTTGTTGTCGTTGTTGATGACTAGCTCCCTTTTGTATTTTACTTCATTTTATTTCAGTGAATAACCTTAAGAATTACTGCTTGACACTTACCCATGACAACGAATCGCTAAGAGTTCTGAGCTAGTCAAAGTTATGGTCGCCTCTTGTTGAAGGGCGGTACACTCTTCATACAATGGGATACGTGAATCATATTATTAAAAAGCATTTTTAAGCGCCAGTGTATGCTCATTTCAACTAGGGTTCTATGATTTCGCTGAATCGATTCCGAGCGCTCTTATCTAATCAAATGATTTGTGGTCCACGTACTATTTATTCATGTGCTACTCATGTAATAATTCTCTTTTAATGTCTTTCAGCAATTATACATAACTAGAACTTATACAATATAGCACACTCTGTACATGAAGATACTGTTCCCGATTGGTTATTACCAATGAAATGATTAAGAAACAATTTTTCTCAATCAGACCATATAAAAACTGATACAAACTACTTTGTCCACTACTCGAACTGATGGTAGGATAGTAACATTATACTTTATGAACAATAACTATATATAACGTGACAATCAGCAAATTAATCGAATTAATTAGATAAATAGTGCATGCCACACTACAGAATAACGCTCTTACATATATTCTGTGCAATTTTGAAACACCCTGTATAATGTAGTTTTCATTATTAAATCATAAATGTTTTAAAAAAATATGCAAGGTGTCTCAAAAAGAATGGTATTAAACTTAATATATCTCACTACAAAGTTTCTCCTGTAAGAAGTTATAGGCCATTCAAGTTCAACATTTTATTTTTTATTTTTATGTTAATTTCAACAAATGTAAAGATATAGATTTCAACTTTGGTGCACATATTTATTTTCAAATAGTGCACTAACTGAAAATGTTTGTTAAACTAGACTTGATTATTAGAGGCAGATTACATATCTTTAAAAAAATTTCTATCTGTACTTTTACCTGTAACATTTTTTGAAATTTTAGATTATTACCTGAAACAGAATTAAAAAGGTACGCTTAGTTCATGAGCATGATAGCAACCGTTTAACTCATAATTAATCTCAAAGTTTAGGGTTGTTATTAAAACGTGTAATTATCAAATAGCCATGATAGATTAATAATGAACATTTCAGCCTTGGAGATTTCGTTAGGTCGCGGCATTTTCGTAAACGTAAAAGAAAAAATGTGTATTTCGCCAACGTCATTACTTGATTTATCATTGTTGTTTACTAGATTACTATCACTACCGATTGTTTTTGTGATCATGGCTATCTGATAATTGCACGTTTTAATCACAACTCTAAACTTTGATAGGAATTTTAATTTAAACGGTTGCTTTCACGCTTATGAACTAAGAGTACCGTATTTTTATCCTTTTTAATTCCGTTTCAGGTAATACCCTAAAATTTTAAAAATGTTGCAGATAACAAATTTAGAGATAAAAATAGATTTTAAAGATAGGTAAAGTGCTTCTTAGAGACAAGTGTAGTTTACAAAAAAAAATCCATTAGTGCACTACATGATAGTAAGCACGTGCACCAAAGTTGAGATCGATATCTTTACATTTGTGAAAGTTAACATAAAAAGACGAAATAAAAAATTGAACTTTACGGCCCTATGACTTCTTACTGGAGCGAGTTTGTATTAAAGACATGTTTTTTTTTATAACCTAAGGAATCTATGACCAATCGGAGTCCTATTCTTTTTGAGGCACCCTGTATATGCAAATTTTGTGTCTGTATGTGCTTATGTATCGGGTCTGTTATACAAAAAAACTCTCTTTTAAAAACTTTAATTATAAAGTGCCTATTGCTGCATTCGCTCGATCTTAATTTTTCACATCATTTGTTTATTTAAAGGCCTATGACATCACTTCGATGAAAGATGCAGTTCGTACTGGAAAGTCAATGAATGGTTTAATTTAGGCCTCTGCTTACTGGATATTTGTTTTTGTTGTGTACAACCGCTGAGTCAACAAAGTCTACTGCACCAGTTGATATACTTAAGTTATTTCCACATTCTAAATCTCAATGGAAAAACCATTAAGCTAAATAAGAGGGTTAATAATTTGTTGGACTTTCGACAACTTCGACCTTTCGAAAATAATTAGAGGGGCGATAAGAAAGTTGACAGCTGATCGTAAAAGTACCTTTTCCGGAAAATGTGTCTTCCCGTTTTATTAAAGCTGCCATTGAACGCTTTCATATCCGCAAGAAAAATGTACTACTTTGGGGTTCTTTAACAAATGAAAAATGAACAGACAAGTTACGGTGCCGGCGGAGACTCGTTTCCATTTCGTCTATAACAGATTCGAGGACGGTATATGTCTACTTTGAATAAAGCATTTCCATTTTTAAAGGTGGAACTCAGTCAAGTAAAAAATGTACTACCACTTTTCGTATTTGAATATCATGCGCCCTTTCAGATTAATATTTCAGGGCGCCCTCGCACGCGTGCTCGCACTATTGTCACTTTCCCCATTATGAGCAGCTCGGCCCAAGTTTTTCGCACTTTAATGGAGCTTATCGATTCCGCCCCCGTTCGTTCCTTCCTGGCGTTTGTATTACTTCTTCGGCGTCAAACTCGCCCGGTGAACTGCCATTACTGACGGAGGAAATATACGAAATATATGAACATGTAACAATGGGCTTTCACCCCAATTTTCCCTTTCGAGACATCCCGCATCGCATTTATTGCCATGGTAAGCGCGAGCAGGAATTCCTTGGAGCTATCCCTATCCGCCCTCCAGAGTTTTCCGATTGGGGCCTGCATATGCGATCGATCGGAGCCAATTCGACCACGAAGATAAACAAGTTTTGTCTCCTTAGGAGAAATTGAAAATTCGGAAACGGCCTTCGTCCCGCCATATTTTCGTAAGTTACGCGCCCAATAACGGATAACATCGCCGGAATAGAATTGATAGAGGTTTCTGCCATTCTGCGTGAATGCAGCCAATTAAAGACAAACCTAACTTGCTGCCTATCAACTCTAATCTCAAACTTTAAAAATCAGCTAGTGGATCCGCTGCAAAATATTTTGCAAGTGATAAAGTCCTTTGTAGACAATGGTTAAGCTATGGCACGATCCATTAAGTTTTTTTTTCAAAACTACTCAGACATGACATTGTTAAATATACTTGATCATGGCTAAATACTGGTTGTGACAAATACGATATATTCCTACTTTATCCAGAGTTTGTCCTTGTGATTTCTTTTTCTTTCAGTTTTTTATTTAAATACCTGTATTCTTTCACCTGTTCATGGACCTCGATACTCTTCTTTACCAAGCCAAACGCATTCAGCAATCTCATAAAGATCTCTCAACGTCCAAACAAATCCTAGTACGAACTCCGCCAAAACACCTGGATCCGCAAAGACTTCCTGGCGAAAACACGACAAGGCATCTACCAACTTTCTCCAGTAGCACTATCAGCAGCAAACGCCATCCACGTCTTCCTACCAAAATCCTCAAGCCACCGACGACCTAGTATCACGAACCTCGACCAGATGCAAGTTACAAGATGTCACTTCAATGACAAGCTTGTCGAATTAGAACTCCATTAGATGAAAACCTCCTATCCACTCCATAAAACGCTCACTCTGCTAACAATCTCGATGTAAACCACTTCCAGTAAAACCATTCCCTGTTATGCAATCCATATGATGTAAGGTAATTTGACAATAAACTCAGTTCGGCATCCCATTCCAGAAGTTTGTTTTTGTAGATTATAACTGTATTACTTAGGTATTCTCACCACATCCATTTTCTTCATCCATATCGTCTTCACATCTTTTAATATTTTAACATTTACTTTTTTATTTTCACCACGCCAATTTCAGTTAATTCACAACCCTTTTATATACCAAACAACTTTTAACTTTTATAAAGGGTTTATTTTCGTAATTTTAACTACTTACAAAAGTATTACATGTTTTTGTACCAAATTATTTTTCATACTTATAAATCAAAAATATCTCCTTAGTGATTTAGTTTAGCATATACAGTCTAACACACTATAGAAACTTTATCATATTTGTCTAACGCCTACTATGTTGAATGGTATGTATGTATTATCTGTAACCTCATTTACCTTGCGGTGTCGAGGCTGGTGCTTTATGCTCTATGGTATTTATCGAATAAGTATTTGCCATTAATCCTCCACTTCATTTCAGATAATAATT
Organism: Agriotes lineatus; assembly: GCA_940337035.1. Classification (NCBI taxonomy): domain Eukaryota; kingdom Metazoa; phylum Arthropoda; class Insecta; order Coleoptera; family Elateridae; genus Agriotes; species Agriotes lineatus. The sequence continues at coordinate 22,825,247 of OW679194.1, read as the reverse complement.
AAATTATGTTAGAATCTTACTGTTTCTTATATATACTGCTCCACAAATGAACTGGACCATTTGCATATATTGGTGCAATTTAAAAAAATATTTTCCAAAAGGGCAGCCATGGCATTTTTGGTAACCTCTCATGATTGTGTCACTATAAAAAGCATTTATATTCATAATTTGGTTTAAAGAAAGAAGAAAATATTATCATTTTAAAATTTTGAATTTTGTCCAAATGTTGATAGCGCATTGCATACAAAGTATGCCAAATCGTTGCCAAACATTTTTAAACGTTCCGAAGAGACTCAAAGAACTATTAATTAACCTTTTTTTGTGATGCCTTTTTTTTGTGAAATATAGTTTTTTTATAATTTTATTATTTTTTAATTTTATTTATCTACGACAGTGCGTAAAATTGCAATTTAGTTGGCAGTTTTAAGTTTGTAAAACGACTGTTTAATAATATGTTTTCATTAGTTTACGTCGTGAGTAATAACGTGTTTAAAAGATTTCATTAGGCACGTTGTCAGTAGCAACGTGTTTTAAAATTTTTAAAACACTCAAAATTACGACCGGTTGCTGGTAATCCTAATTTACATTTAATTTTTCTTTTATATTTCCGTGTTTTCTAGATTCTATCGTAGATAAAATATTGTTCGATACACATTCATAATAGCTATTTATGCAACAAGTGCTAAAAGTCGACGTTTATGCGCGAGACATGAAAATTATGAAACGAAGCCGAAGGGTGAGTTTCATAACATGTCTCTTTAAAAAAAAATGTACGTGGAGAAGACTAATGCGTTTTATTGCTTTTAATCCAGAAATAACACAAAATGGAAGTAATAATAAAGAAACAACCTTGTTTAACAAGGTATCAACACACACGTTAGCATGTAAACGTGGTAACCGCACAAGCAGTCTGCATACTGGATGACGCGGCACCTTCCCCTGCCCGCTCACTTCACTTCAGAGTTATGAGGCAACCTACAATATACAAACCTTGATTCAAAACTACTTTTGCCTTTTGCATGGACATCCCATTATGATAAAAATAAAAATAGGGAGATGTTTTCCTGCTTGCGTTTATTGAATGAAAGAAAAAGGAAATTAGGGGGCACCGAGGGCCCCCTTGAGCTCAAGGCTCCCCGCGGCCGCGGGGTCTGCGGATACCAAGTTACTCCACTGACCAAGGGTCGAGTGCTGGTTGCAATGAAAACTGTCTCGGGGGCTTGCCCGGCTTGCAACCAGCACGATGAGTAAGTGTGTTGCCCACGTTTATATTTTGAAGTTTATTACACAAAACCCATATACGAATTATGACTAAAAATTTATCTAATAACGCCAAAAACTCAAATTGCTTGTTGCTTGCATTTCTATTTCTACTTATGACACCATCCACGAGACCGATAATCATCCCTAGGGCGCTTATCGCTAGATAAGCAGCCCAAGTGCGCTTATCAGACAATCAGTTCGGGATTGGATGATGTTTTCTTACTAAAACAAAATAATAAACTAAACTTGAGAAGACCTTCCATAGCCATCTGAAATGAAGAACAATCGTACGCCCTGAAAACGACGTGGGAACTAAAGTAATAAACGATGGCGAAAACCAACATATTAAAACGAATGCACGTCTTGAGGTGTGAAATACATAGGCTAATAACTCGACGACATTTTAAATAATAATTTACTTATGAGATTCAGAAAAATTTTGGAAGCAATGTATCCTCTCTGTTATAAGTATGACCTATGGTTTTGACACTTTAATGTTGACAAATAAAGCTGTAAGAACATTCATAGGGCCATGGAAAGATTCATAGTGAGAATATGCCTGTCGGCCTGAATTACCAATGAATGGATCAGAAATCAAACCAAGCTCTGCGATGTAATTCAATGAATGATACGCTTGATCTGTGCATAGATCTTGGAAATGATGAAATACGCTCAATTTTTTTTTTGATAATTCAACATTATTGGCCGAGGATAACGATAATATAGAGTGTATGGTCAGAAAATTAGATAACCAGTATTAGACATAGGGATTAGAGACCAATTTTAATAAAACTGAATATCTCATTATCTAATGTCATAACACTGATTTATAGCTTAAATGTAAGAGTAAGAACAAGGTAAACCGTAAAATGCTTGCGATGGACAAATAGAGACGCCAAACTAAATAGAGGAAGACCACCAAAATGCTGGAAACACGACCTAAAAAGAAATTTCAAAATGTGTAAGAAACTACACAAGAATAAAAAAAATGGAGACAAATTAAAAGAAGCAAGAACCTTATAATGGTCAAATATGGCTGTCTTATGACGATCGGTAAATTGAATATTTTGAACTATACGCCAATAAAGAGTGAATACCACTACGTAGTAAACAATTTTAAAGAGTTATTATCTGAACTAAATCATTTTGGTGGTCTTTTGGTTTCAAAATAATTAACACTTTTTTAAATATTTATTAAATGCGACCAACATATCGAACTAGAAACAACCAATGTATTTCGAAAGTGTTTATATCAATTTCCATATTTCTTACGTTTCCGCGTATAAAACAGGGTTCGGTTATTCAAATGTAGATAGGAACTGAGCCATATACTACACTGTAATAGCTTATCAAGAAATGGTACCTAATTGTATTTCTATGTTTAAAGGTCAGAAATTCAGGCACTACAAATTTTTAAAATAGGCACGCATTCAGGAACTATAAAATACAAAAGCAGCATTTATTTTTAAACATACGAGTAGTTTCTGCATTTTAAATGTACACGAGATACAATATGCTCGTACGAAAACTGATACCACGCCCAGAATAAAGCTAAAAACTAAACTGAAATATTAGGGATAAAAACATATTTCCAATGGTTGTTAATAATAAGCCCAGTGTATGATTATTTAATCCCTGTAATAAATGGTTTATTATTATAACTTCTTCGCTGGCAGGTGCTGTGACCTCCAAGGGTGGGTTCAGTTCTTGCTAAGCTTTTACTACAATGCAAGACAGGAATTTGTGTCAGTATTTACTCAGTATCTATAGGAAAAACTCATCGAAATAAGTACTCTTAGGTGATCTTTCGGAACGTTTAATATATTGTTTTAAAAATAGAATGAAACAGGTTTGTATACCTAAAAATGGAATTTATCTAGAGAAGCCACAAAAATACGAATTTTTAGGCATTTTGCCTAAACTTTTGGAATTTTCTATGTTTCTAAAGCAAGTTTGATGAGGTTTCTTTACTGCTTATATGTTTACCATCCATATTATTAGGCCAAATTGCAAAACTATGGTCAAAATTATTTGAACAAACTAATCATTTGTGTATACGTACGTTGTTCTGACGTTTTGCATAAAAATATTACTACCAATATGGAATAATGTAAATTCATAGCCATCTATAAATCTTATTGGCAAAATGCATTATGCACTTGAATGCACATTGCGTTAAATGATGTCAAAAGTGTAATGGTAATATTATAGTAATTTAGGATGCAAGTAACGTTATCAAGCTTTTTACATTACGAGAGAATAGTTTAAACTTCTCGAGTAGCTATAGGATAAAATAAAATATTTTTAAATTATTATTGTAGCAAAACATCATGGATTACTCTCTACGGCCGAAAAGGTTGGTTTTGAAATATCAGATCATTGCGAAAGGCTTTTGGTTTATGTCTCGTCGTTAATTAAAGTGAACTTGACTCCACGCAAGTCTGATTCATCCACAGCGTTAAACTAGCTGTAATTAATCTTAATTGCAACTTTTGTATGAGAATGAGAAAATGCAAATACAAGTTGTTTTGTGGAAGCTGCATTTTAATGTCGCGAATGACATAAACGTCTCCAGTCGGATTCGCTTTACATTCAAAACAACTGGTACTTCTGAATACAAAGTAGCTACAAGTTTGTTTAAGCCTTGATATTGTTGAACATTGTCTACCTAGAGTTTTTCGCTTGAAAGTATCTTCTTGTATTACGAACCAAATAGAAATAACAAAACTCGACTTAGTTGCGTCTGGTTGGTGAATCTGAACTTAAGCTTTTAATCTTTTAAAAAGTTAATCATGAAAAGCATTTGAATAATGAATTACTATAGATTACTATACTTAAAATTCAGTACATGGTCTTATGCCGAATGACGTTGCCACATTTCGGCACAAATCTCGTTAGAAATAAATACGCACTGTCAATCATTATTGAATCCTGTGTATTTCGGGACACTTAACAGCTACTCATGGCTTGTTTCATTTTAATCTGCATCCTTTTGTCAGCAGGTAAACTTAGACCGCCGGTCGCTGCCTGGAAGTGGCAACATCACGCAGAAAACTCCCATAATTTTAAGTACGGAGCGATCTATAATTACTATCTTAATAGATGGATCATCTAGAGCTAGGGCTTCTAGATTTTTATGCTGTCTTTGCAAATGCAAAGGTTCAGAAAAATTATAGGAATAACAACACAATTCTAAACAAAATTTAACGACCATATATAATAAGATACCAAAAGAAGCTCATCTAAATATTAAGAATACTGTATATAAAAAAGAACTACTAGAACACCTTCAGTTATTATTTAACAAATGTTTAAAAATACCCGAACAGTGGAGAACAGCTGAAGTAGTATTAATCCACAAAAAAAGGAAACGATAAAGACCTGAAAAACTACAGGCCAATTTCCCTGCTCTCACACCTGTATAAACTACTTACGAAAATTATAACCACCAGAACAGCACAAAAATTTGATGCCTTTCAATCGAACGAACAAGCTGCATTTAGGACCAGATACAGTACTATAGAGCACATACATATATTGAGACAAGTGACAGAAAAAAGCCACGAATATAACCGACCGTTGTATATGGCATTTCTAGATTTTGAGAAAACCTTCGACACGGTCGAGAGGTGGGCTCTAATCAATGCACTAAAACGCTGTAGATTAGATTATAGATATATCAACTTAATTAACAACTTATACGAAGAAGCAAAGACGGTTATTCGGGTATACGACGGAACAGAACCAATATCAATACATAGAGGTATCAGACAGGGGGACACCATCTCCCCTAAAATGTTCACTAACTTGCTACAGGACGTATTCAATGGTCTAAACTGGCAGGACAAAGGCATAAACGTGAACGGGAAACACATGTCACATCTCCGATACGCCGACGATATTGTACTTACAACAAATAACATGCAGGAGTTACAAGTGATGATGGAGGAACTCGAGGCAGCCGCAAGTAGAGTTGGATTGAGAATGAACTTTGCAAAAACAAAAATAATGGCAAACAGTGAGGATGAAAGACCTATAACAATTAAACACCACCCTGTAGAGGTTGTAGAACAATATATATATTCGGGACAAGTAATATCTCTCAAAGAAGATACACAAGTCATTGAAACCAACAGGAGAATTCGGCTGGCTTGGGTTGCTTTTGGGAATCTGAGCAAGGAAGTGTTCAAAACTAAATACCCTCAATACCTCAAAACGAGAGTATACAATCAATGCGTGTTACCAATAATGACCTATGGTTCCGAGACATGGCCTATTAAAGAAACTTTGATGCAAAAATTAGAGATTGCTGAACGAGGCATGGAACGCTCCATGTTGGGTATAAGATTGCGGTACCGGGTACGGAATGAAACAATAAGAGAACGTACCAAAGTGGAGGATGTAGCGAAACACATTGCAAGTTTGAAGTGGAGTTGGGCCTGGCACGTCATGAGACAAGACGACAATCGACGTTCTAAGCTGACGACCGAGTGGAGACCTCGGGAAGGCAGAAGGAACAGAGGTATACCGAGGGCTAGATGGCGAGACGACGTGGACAAGATCGTAGGGATATAGTGGATGAGTACAACATCGGATAGAACGGAGTGGAGGCGCCGAGGGGAGGCATATATCCAACACTGGAGTAATTAAATGCTGATGAAAGAAGAAAGAAGAAGAAGATATAAAAAAGGTGGACGGTGCAAGTCCATTATCAATACATTGAGTTTTGGTAATGTTTTGAACCGGTACTTTCGATACGATCCTTATCATATTATCTTACACACATGATCGAGCAATACGTGCGACGACTTCCGCTAAAAAGATATTGCATAAGAAATGGAAACTAATTATTGTGAATCATAGACGAAGGAAACCGGTTTAAAATTGAGGCGCCGATTTACCAATACCGTTAAAGAGCTCGAATAGGAATGAGAGCGCCGACAATGTGGTATTTCATATTTAATGGTGACAAGGGATAGAAATGTGCATCCGCATCTTTCCATGACTTTTAAAAAATCTTGCTGGGACGGCGATTTGAACTCGCGACCATAGGTTCATCAGTTCGGTGGTGTGCTGCTTCCTAACCTTGGCGGGGTAGTTATACGACCACTTAACTTCTCTTACTGGTAACCCGAATACAAATCGACAAACACATAAAAAAATCCATCGATCCTGCTCAAAAGTATTTTTGCAATAATATTTCATATAAACTGGCGTAGAAATGAGCCTAATAGATTATGTCATTCTCGAGTAATCATATTTACATCTAACTGGCGTAACATACTCCACTTTTCTTAAATTTCCGATTTTTCTTTGACACCGAAGCAGTTGCTGTCTTTACAAATGTTGGTTTATTGAAACCTTTCGAATAACTTCGTTGCCACAAATTTATACGTATAAAACGATCGATGTCGAAAGCAATACTTATAGGTTGTGTCGAAGTAAATGCTAATTTGCTATTACTGGGGGCTAAGTAGTATGAAATTATCAGTTTTTAGAACCTACCGTATATTACAGTTATATAAGACGTAACAGTGTCAATTTTTATCAAATATTTTAAGAGATCAGAATTTTTTCTTGCAATATTCATTACTCGGCTTTTTTGAAAGTTGTATAATTTGAAAATCACAAAATTAACGCTATCACTGGTAATGAATTTACATGACAAATTTTATAATTGGAATTTAGATACTAATATATCCCGTGAACATAAATTTTATGAGATTTACTTTTAGCTCTTCCACCAAACGCATTGCGTATAAGGAAAATATTATCTACTGAAATATAGAAAATAATAAACATGAATAAATAATTATGCAATTTTTCTAAATTTGTAAACATAAATTATTTTGTTTTACCTGAAAATATAACAGAATTGCATAGTTTTACTAAATTTGCACATTTCAAATGTTCTTCATAAAGAATAATTATACGACTAATAGCTATTTATACAACAAGCGCTAAAAGTTGACGTTTATGCACAAGACATGAAAATTATGAAACGAAGCCGAAGGCTGAGTTTCATAACATGTGTCGTGCATAAACGACTTTTAGCACGCGTTGCATACAATATTTTATCTACGACCTTAATTTTACTGTTATTAATCCATAAATATCGATTTAACAAAGGTTTGCATCTACGACACTTCTAATTTATGTCATAATAAACAGTAGGCCTTGGCGCGCGGGCGAATGTTTGCGAAGCCAGTACTGTCAAGGTCAGTTACGAAAGGTAATTATTAATACTCCACATCTGACTGTATTCATTACATAACGCTTTAATTATTTCAAAAACACTTTACCGTTAACGCAAGAAGTAACTAGAATAACTTTACAACTTCACTTCTAGTTCGAAATTGTAGTTTTATAACCTCACTTCACTTTATACCACAGATTCGCGTAAACAACTGATTTCTTTAACCACGCTAAACTATAAAACGTCACTTTTAAAGAAACAAGCTAGTCCTAAAAGGCCTACTTTTAGTAGTGGTCGTAGATAAATTATATTACGTACTACCGGTTGTCCAAGATAAAAGAAGTCCCGTGTCCTATACCATACTGAAAGTGATATTGAGCGCTCGTGCGGGGTCACGTGATGTCCAGCGGCCATTTTGTGTTAACTGTGTATTGCTCAGTGTTGCGTTGTCACTTGTTAATAACGGTTGTGAATACAGTTCTGCAGATTTTAAATAAAAATATAATATTAATTTACGTTTCTGTATTCACACGGGACCTCTTTTATCTTGGCCGCTCTGTAGAATATTTTTAAAATGATTATCTTTCACTCCTGTAACTAAAACTCCATTTGACGTACTTATATGTATGGCGCTAAGTAATTTTTTAAACCCGTCTTCATAACCCGTCACTAAGACGCATCTTAGTCACGAACTGAAGTTACTTTTCGTTTCATTAGCCACCGCCAAGACTGAAATAAAGTGAGTTTTGAACAGTTCGCGACTTTAACTTTTGTGTCACGTCACTTGTGAATTAATCTAACATAATGTTCAAATACTTAATGAAACAATACACTTTTATGTAATCGCATTTAACATAAAAATTCAAAATAGTGAAGAATAAAATGTACTGCTGACGGTTCAGATAATAAATGTTGTTTTACTTGTGAATTACAAAAATTTTACTTGCCAGAAATGGTAGAAACGTGATGAGACTGTAAAGTTCTTTTATTTTTATACTTGATCAGTGATCACACTTGCACGCAAAACTAATATTGTTGCACTATGGAGCAAAGCCATATTTGTGACGCGGCAGTATAAAAACATTGCACATACCAAATTTGAAAACAAATAAAACTATTTATAATACTAACTTCGCCAATAGAAAATGTTTAAGAACTATAGAATATTCAACATCGCTTGTTTTTGTTTATATGATACAAATACCCTTTTTAACAGGATCCTACAATAAAAACAGTCTTTTAGTTTTACTACTTTTTTATTGCAACAAGAAAATATGTTTTCATAAATAATGTAGCAGCATTTCCATGTTTATCCGAAATAAATTTGTGTACTCGTTCATGTTTTTCCACCGCCCACTTAATTAAGAAATAAAAACATCCTTTACTGAAAACTTTTCAGCATATGTAAATACAGGCACCAAGCCCAATTTCAGAAAGTAAACTTCTGTTAAATATTTTATAGTATAACAGTTTTCAAAACTGGAATTAATTTATTATTAACGCATCCAATGCTAGAAATGTATAGCTTGTCACAATTTAAATCACAGCAAAGAAGGATTTTTTACTAAAAGTATTTTTAAACGAAGAACTAAGCTAATGAAGTGATGGCAGTATGGACTTATTTTATTTGCTATTAGAGAGAGCATTATTACTACTTCGAACCAAGCCTTGCAGAGTTCAAGCATGGTTGCTTTTTAAAATGAATTGAAATTTAATAACTTTCTGAATGTTTTTCTGCTGTATAGAAAAATCGTACATCGCTAATAACATGGAACATTGCAATGTAATGAAAATGTAAGGGTAGGAGCTTTCCAGGACAAATTACACTCGGGAAATGTTTTAGCAATTCGCATTTCTTTTTTAACAAGAATGTCAATAGTAGTTTTTCATTGCGAAGATATCATAAAGAATACTGAAAGAACAGATTGCATTTATGATTGATGGCAGTTATTAAAAGTGTGAGTCTAAACATTTATTAACATAACTTTTATTGTAGACACTGCAGTGAAAAGCTAAAAATTTACGTTTTACTTTATCTAAAGAAATTAGAACAGTTTTTTTTAATACTTAAATTAAATATTGTTAGTATAGTACGGATTCCTAGGATGTTTTCAGTAAAAAACAACTCAGGCAACCCTGCGCCCAAGAATTACATGTACATCAAAATTCTATTATCAAGATATTCCCTTCAAAGATAGCTTTATGGAGTATCTAACCGCTATCATAAAGCAGGCTGAGATTTCTTTATTACTTTTATATCGCTTTATTGAAGTAATCTTTTATTTTTTACGACAGATCGCGTTATATAGGTTTGCGTGTAGGGTTCCGGTTTCAGAAATATTTATCGGTGGCCTAAAATGTAAGACCTTGGTTGAATTCTTATTGGTTTATGTAATACATTGTAGTTGTTGTGGGTCGTTTCCTTGAGTGTAAGGAAATGAGCGAGTTGTGGTACCATATGTAATAACTAATAAGTTAAGTGGATTTTGAAAACACAACATTCGTTTCATGGTTTCTAAAAGCGATCAGTAACTACCAAAGTAGTTTATTATTTCTGTATAGGAAACTTCACTTATCTTTATGTTTTGTGTAATTACTTCTAAATGTCATTATTTATCTTAAATGGCCTTCTTTATTTTTCTTTATATATAATTTTATCATCCATCAAATGATATTGACACTTTTAATACTGAAAATAATAATAACAGTAATGATGTTTATTCCAAAAAGTAATATTTTGTTAATATTTGTTAATATACATGTTCTTGTATTTTTTGTAGATTTGGTGAATTCTGTGAGAATTTTAGGCAAGATAGACTGAAAAACAAAATTAGGGTCTTAATTTAATTCATACAATGAACTTATATCGAAATGATCTGTCAAAACTGGAATATCGAATTAGAGTTTATGCAACAATGGTAATCATTGCCTTTAATGTAATATATTTCCTGCATTAAAAATTAAACGAAAATAATACGCTTTTAATTCCTGCACGTTGTTTACAGTGCTTTTAAAAGTTGTTTTAAAGCGAGGGAACAGAAAATAACTCGATAGGATTAAGTCCAGACATCTCGCTGGAAGTTTTGAATCACATCGGAAGCTGAGCAGTCGATTGTCATTACGTTGGTGGAAATAATTCAAATTCGCTTCTGTTACACAAAAAATTGGCATTCTGTTGCAAGTACCTTACATTGGCGTAAAACTCGTGCATTACTGTACAATTTTTAGGCTAGAAAGTACTTCTTTATAGGAAAATTTTGGAAATGTTTTGAAAAATTAACATTTTGATTGCTTTGCAATATTTATTGACTGTGGTTACTAAGGAAAACAACTACAAATATGTTTAGATTTCTACAGAGGTATGTTTGTTTGTTATTGTGAGGTTTCAATATTTAGGTAAACTTAAGAAGTAACACAGGTGCCTTCGACATCGGCCTCAAAGCACGCTTTCTGTAAAGATGCTCTTTCCGGACTTGTTACCGTTTACATAGTGTCAGGTGCCGGGCGCACCAAGCCACTGAGGGTATGTGCATTTTTAAGTTCGGCGAAGGTACTTGAGGTAGTGGAGCCTGTTGTGTTGCTACGCCCGCTCTCCAGATGTTCACCCATCCAAGTACTAATCAAGCAGACTGAAGCTTAACTTTTACAAGTGCCGTGATATGCAATATCACTCAGCCGTACTGCCGGCTCGTAGTTAGTTTATAAATTGTTTAAAATTGCATCTCCGTATTTCTGGGTGATCGCACTTCCATTAAAGCATGTTACACCAAGTAGCCACCAAGTAAGTACACGTCTTAGAGAAGTAGCAACTGAAAACTATTTTCAAAGGAATTTTCTACACACACTGCAGTCTTATATTCTGTGAATAAAACGCATGGAGCCATGCTGTATCTGTGAAAAAGTCACATTTAGAAAATTGTTGCTGTCTATAAAATGTATAATGTTCATTAAATTCTTTGACACGTACCTTCCCTGTCCTAATTGTTAATCTAACCGTACCTTATTTACGATCAACACCTTGAGCTTCTTGGTATAGCCGTATAGTGTCCAGCTGTACATTATAAAAACCGATTTCCAAAAAATTAATAAATTAGGAAATCGTTGCTGAAAGTCTCACAAATAGATAAGTTCCGTTGACCTGGAGGGCCAGATTAGTAAGTTTGGTAGGTACCGAAGGAATGGAAATTTGATAATTGCACCCTAATTGATGTTTTGGAGTAGGCTGATAGTGTGAGTATTAAAGCCAGCCCAAACTTTCCCTTTAAGACATTTGTAGCCTACGCCAACTCACAAAGAAGTAAATGGTTAAAACTATATTGTTTTATAAAATAGCTATTTATGCAACAAGTGCTAAAAGTCAACGTTTATGCACGAGACATGAAAATTATTAACATGTCTCGTGCATAAACGACTTTTAGCACGCGTTGCATACAATATTTTATCTACGACCTTAATTTTACCGTTATTAATCCAGAAATATCGATTTAACAAATGTTTGCATCTACGACACTTCTAATTTATGTCATAATAAATAGTAGGCCATGCGCGGGCGAATGTTTGTAAAGCCAGTGCTATCAAGGTCAGTTACGAAATGTAATTATTAATACTCCACATCTGAGTGTATTCATTACATAACGCTTTAATTATTTCAAAAACACTTTACTTGTAACGCAAGAAGCAACTAGAATAACTTTACAACTTCACTTCCAGTTCGAAATTGTAGTGTTATAACCTCACTTCACTTTTAGCACTAGAGCTAAAAGTAAACAGCTGATTTCTTTAACCACGGTAAATTATAACACGTCACTTTTAGTGAAACAAGCTAGCGCTAAAAGGCCTACTTTTAGTAGTGGTCGTAGATAAAGTAAATTATGTATTTATAGACTAAACTAGGTCTATGGCTGTAAACATACTATCGCAATTGTGAATTAAGTACGACCAAGTAACATGCCTTATATTAAAAGTGCTGTAGCATAACCAACATTGCTAAAAGTAGACCGCTTAAACAACAATTAATTATATAACAAAACTTAACTACTTATTACAAGATAAAAAGAAGAAAAATCGTGTAGGGTCTCCATTGCAGCATTGTTTTTATTGCCCTCGGAATGCCCAGGCAGGCAAGCGTTTGGAATCCTAATCTTTTAATTTGGTGGTTTCCTGCTTAGCATTGGGAGACTACACCAAGGTTTCGTCAGACACACAACCAGATGATTTTTAAATATCTTACATTAACATACCTGTAACAACTAGAACCCGAATATAGTAAAAAGTTGCAAAAACATTATAGTGGAGCAATATAGTAACGCTAAACTGCGCTGTGAGAACCACTGTTATTGAATGATCATTAGTAACTCAAATTCAACTGAAATGCATTGAGTTAAAGTGTCACAGATTTGTATCCACATTCAACTTCAATGAATAACTTAATTTACTGGAACATACTATCAAATATCTGTTTTGATGTCAAATATCGTTACCATAGACGTACAAGAGGGAATTTAAATGCCAAAAACACGTTAATAAGTATCAGGTAATAATTATGTAAGCAGTTATTTAATTCAGCACTTATGCAAATAGTCATTTACTAATTTACTCGACTCTATAATTCTGGTCGACATCATCCATGAATATTGAAAATTCCTATTGCTTTAGTCTGAAATCGTTTGTGATTTTATTTTTCGTTTGATTTAACTTTTCAATGTAGCATCGGAGGAACGCATCAAAAGGTAAATTGGTACTAAAAAATCAGATTTTCTCTAATCAAGCTCGGCTTATTAAGCCCTCGCGATTCCACTAATCGAATGAAGCTGAAAGGGGAAACGAGCTATTAATAAAATTTCCATATGATTAAAATCGGCGGCCACCAAAAGAGACACTAAAAAGCAAGCAACAAAGCCCCTCGGAGCTTTTGCTGCGAATAAGCTTCAGGGGCACCGCGTAAATATTGCACCGAGTCGCTTTTGAGAGCTGTTCATCACTACAGCGCAGTCTTTATTTCAAGATGGAAACAAGCCACTTTAATTGTTCTTTAATTTACTGCCGCAAGTTCTAATTGCTATGTGAAACACTGCACTAGCAACGCGCCTCTTTATTGCTTGTTTTATGAAGACGTTCGATAAAGTTATAAACTATTTCTTGCGCGTTTTCAGCCATTTGGCGTTCTGTGGAGTTCGACTTTAATTAAACTCTCATAAAGCAACTGCAGCTCGCTGCTTCCACCAGAAACTTCAATTATTATTTCTAAGAGTAGATTGCATATTTGTCACGTAATGAAAAGTTAACGTTTTAATACACCGTATAAGTGCTAGAATGTAATAACACATTCAGGATTTAGCAACTTTTCCAAATATGTTAAATGGCTTTTGTAATAGTCCCTATAAAATTTTAATGTAGACATGACTTCTAATTTTACCAGCAGGATTGGTGAACGTTGCATATTCTAAAACAGTTATCTATGTTAAATGTAAAAAAGACGCAATTAGTTTTGCACTGGCATAAGATATTAATAACATACAAATGTACAACGTTAGCGTGGTGTGGCCTTCTGGAGGATACATAGGGCCGGGCGAGCGAGAGGTTTAACCTGGACGGGGCTGTGAAGCTCATGACCACCGAGGGTGCTGCAGGTGCGTAGTGCGCGACAAACGAGAGGTTCGGCCTGTATTGGAATCATTCGGAGACCAAGACTGGTTTGGTCACTTGGCAAAAAAGTGACTTCGGGACGACTACAATAGGTGCAACTGCTGAAAATTCCAGAATACTCGGGACGAACTAATGGTTTGGCTGCCGAGATTGAACGCCAAAGTTTTAGGTGAACATGGTAGTTTAACAAAACATCTGAGCTGTTAAAGCTCTTAGACGAACAGGAATGGTTCAGACAGAAAGTTTGACTGAATGTTGCTGCTTATTTTTGGGATATTGAAACTGTAGGCCGTTATTTGCAACGATCGGTGTCGCAGTGGGAGTTAGATGGCTATGATTGATTAAGGGCCGGTTGCAGAAAGCAATGTTAAGTCTGGTGTTAGCTAACGCGACGTCAAAGTGAACAAAAACGAATCAAATCTCAAATGCTTATGGTAACTAATACATTAGTAAACAAAATTTGATGCGATTTTGTTCACTTTGACGCGATGTTAGTTAACACCAGACTTAACATTGCTTTCTGCAACCGGCCCTAAATCTAGCTATAAGTTTTTCCAGGAGTCATGCAAAATTATTTGACCTACTTTATGTTGTAGCTAATCTAAATCCGCATATTTTAGCATCAAGCACGTCCCCACTGGTGGGCCAGGTAAAGTTTTCTTTTAAATTTAATCAGGCGAATTTATCTTTGGATTAATTAGGCTATCGGTTTTTTACCTAACTGGTCAGTCAAGAGGGAGTTTTGGTGCGAGTATCTGAATTTCCATCCAATTCCCTTATGTAGCGTTTTTTGTTATTGTTGAGCTTGGTTTTAACTGTTAGTTAGCTAAATGTAGATAGACTGGTGTCATTCAACAGCTCTATTTGTTTTGAGAAGCTGGTGGCTTAACGGCTTGCATCAAACCGTTAGCCGGCGTCGCCTGTAGAAGGAGCCGTCTTTATTTTATAGAGCTGGTAGTTTAAAATTATTCGACTAAATATTGCCAGCTCGAAGCTATCAAGGCCCGAGGCTACATTTACCCCGTGGGAAGCGGATGGATTAATAAGTTTATATCACGGTGGAAGACAAAATATTAACATTGAAGTCAGAAATGCTGCTTCAAAAGATTCGATAATTAACAGTGTGGAATTTAAAAATAATTAAGTGGTGTCACTTTATGTCAGCATCCTTTAAACTTTACAATTTTTTAATCTATATGCATTTATAATGTATTATGATATTTTTAAGTAGAAGTATATTTGTAGAAATCGATATTTTGTTAAAACGAGATCATTTTTGTTTTATGTACTATTTATGGCGAAAGAATCGGATCGGCCCTAAGCGATATTTAATATTACATTGGAAGCAGCTGTTGCTGATCACAATTCACTGATCGACTTACACACGACTTTAAAAACAACTTTAGGCTGTTAATACCGTAATAAACATTCTAATATGATAGATTGGCTGCTGCTGACATTGAATTAACTTGAGGTGCTGAGATCATTTCACTGCAAAATAAAATTTTATGGCAGCACTTACGTATATGAGCCATAAAAATGATCGAGGAGGTTTATTGGCACACAAAAGGTGGTTGTAAAATATATAACTTTCATCGAGAGATACGTGTTAGTTGGCATCAATTTATAGAGCTGCTTACTATTTGAAGAAGAAACAAAAGAGCAATCAGTATCACATTCTGGTAACATTATTGGGTTTTTATTTCTTCTTGATTTAGTTAAATTTTGTATTATTGATATGATTTTAATTCACTTGGAGTAGTGAGTTGTTGGTCCATCTCTGAACCAGTTTTTTCTTAGGGATCATCTTAGTTAATTGTTTGAAGGCATTGCCCACCATGTTTGGCTATTTGGCATGCAATTGGTATAAGAGTCTTTAATGCAATCTGTAACTCAAGCTAAATCAAGGAACAGCAGATAAATAAAAATAAAGTAGACCTGCTGGTGGATAATGATAACAACTGGGCGGAGTAATATAACAAATAATAGGAAGTGCTAAGGGAGTATTACTACGGAAAGAAAATAATTCCACCATAGTACTTCACATAGAAACAAGGTCGAAAACTACAGTAATAGAAGGAAGAATAAAAGGTTACAACGTAAAGGAAAATTCGAATTGCCCTTGTATTGGACAAATTCTTAAGACGCCCGACGCGACGTTACAAAGAAATGAAAACAAAATACTAATGCGAACGTTCATATTTCCTACGATAGATGAATTGAGTTGAGGTTCCCATCTAAACACGAGAAGGTATCAGTGGTTCACATAAAGAAACATACCAAAAATAAAAATTAAGCAGCGAAGTAATTCAAATGAGAGATTAAAATTGTGGTTGATTTAATTATTAAGCCAAATTCACGAATGTCAAGGAGTTTGGAGGTCAAAAGGACGGCTTAGATTAAAGATAATAACCAAATTAGATTCGTTATATTCAAAATACCCAAGAAAGTTACATTATTGTTGATATATTAAAAATTACTATGCGTTCGGGAAATAACTGCAAATCGAAAGTGAACTTAGTAAATTATAAAATTTATGTCATTATAACAAATTCATTACACTATATAGTATTCGAGGATTATGCCAGCACCTCAGAGAGTTGTTAACTTATGCGCTAAAATCGAACAGGGAAACAGCACTGAGTGCAGCCTCATTAGGCACTTGCAAAGAGCTACTACCTAAAGTAAAACACGTTACGCAACGCTTTTCTGTCGAGGCCTCACAAAAATGGAGCTCATTTATAAATAACTAAGGAATATTGGTTCTTAAAAAATAAGTTTTTGCTGGACGCTACTGACGCTAAGAAATTAGAACCTGTCTACCACTTTAAGAAATAAATGAACAATGTTGAGCGTAGATTAAAGTTATTTAAAATAATGTACTATTATCAAGCAGCATAATTTCCTTGAGTGTAAACAAATGAATTACAAGTTAAAGCGTGAAGGCATTGAACTATCTTCAACGAGCAATTTCTGTGTTCCTGAAAGCTTAAACTACAACCAACGCACTCGGGCTGTCCTGATTAACTTTAGGATAGCTTGGATGGATAGAATACCGTAGGGATCGGATTGCTTAGTGGCGAAAAAACATTATCCAGTAATATGATAGTGGAGAGAATCAATTTGACCTGTGTTCACCAAGACGTAGCAGCCCTTCTAGCTGCTCTAAGGCTTCAAGCGATGACCTGATCCATGGCACTCGTCCAAGGTTTATCAAACGTATCTTCATCTTTCGAGGAGCGTTCAGGAATATTTACCTGAGCAAGAAGGGTCCAAAAGCGCTCGTAGGGGAAAACATATATTTTTTCAAGCCACGTTAAATTCATGCCTGTAGTTGAAAAACGGCCTCAAAGATTGCGTGCGTACCAAAATTCAGCACACGGCCGAAAGGAGCTCGACTAAACAACGAGAAGAACAACCATATTCCAACTGCTTTTTACCAAAACTCTGGAATTTGCCGGTTAAAGGGGTGAAACCCTTTTCCTCAACCTGCTCCGAACCGTATTCGATGGTGACAGGGCACAAACTGCATTTGCAAGAAAATAAACCGAAAAAGGTTAAAGTGGTTCTGATCAAGATGTACCGACCGATGCTTCATTTCAGTAGGCTGAGTGATTTTTTCTGGGTGATGAAACTAGTCTATAATCAACTGATCTATGTTGATCTCAGTGTGAAACTACTAAAAGCACTTGAGATAAATAGGAAGTTACATACAGTTTCATTTGTAGTCCCAAACATTTTTGAACAGCAGATCTTACAAGGTTTTCTTCGCGGTTTAGAGTTCAATAAATTCAAATAGAAGTGGATTGTCTGAAATTTATGTGTTCCTTGAAACGTAACTCTCTGCTCTGTCATCTCCACAGCTGGCTTATGTTTACTTTTCATTCGTAATAAAAGAAAAATCTCCGGAGCGGGAATAAAAGTAAAACCGAGATCGTACGTAGGGGCTGTCCTTGCGTGTAGGTCTGGTTCGTGAGCTCCTTTTAAAACGCCTTGCCACTACATCCTCCTGCAACATTACGCTGATTAATAATTCAGCATCTAGCTGCTCTCTACTACATTGCTTCTCGTTTTCGAAAGGATTGGGATTAGCCCTTCTGCACGTCGTACCGATCTTAAAACCCGTTTGTTGTGGTTTTGTAAGCCCGTCTCTAAAATTTATGAAGTGTGAGACGAAAATAGGGCCGAGCTGAATTGAAAGCCACGACAGCATTAAAATTTCAAGTCCGATCTGCAGCATTGGCGGGTTCGGTTCGATATTAAAATTAACTGGACCGTTAATTATGCCTTCGACTATAAAAGGGCCGGGCGTTTAAATCAGGCCGAGTTTTAGCGCAAACTGGCAATAAAACAAGTTGTATAAACCTGCTCTAATTACACTTAGTCATGCTGCAGTATCCTTAAAGTTTTGCTATAAAGCTCGCATTAGGCGTCGTTTTATTAAATGAGATTTAACTGTCGAAGTTGTTGTTTAACCGCCACTCTCTCCGGCTACCCTGCGGCCACTGCTAAAAATCCTAATGGAAAGAAACTACAAGCAGGAGCTGCTAATCCTTGCGGCTGAAAGCTATTAATTGCTCTGCATTATTCATGAAAATGTTAAACTAAGCCATAAAAGTGGTGAGTTCGGCCGATTTTAGAGTCAATGCCTGAAGCCGCAGACGGTTAAGATGCCGTAAAACAATTGACCCAATGGATATTACGGGTTAAACTCTGGATTGCCTTCAAGTGACTGTTTGCACGAATGGAGCTGTTACGGGCGACAAATTCAGTGAATAATGTGCTTTATGGAGTCGCTGCTGTTCCACTCCAAGTTACTTTATCTCTGGTGCAATAAATCGTTTCATTCGTTTTCTTTAATTTAGTCGCAACAAAAGTTTACTGAAAGCTTAACAGTTATTTTTAAAGCTCGCTGAAAAATAAGTATATACCAACACCGTTTAAGCTTAAGGTGAAAAAAATCACACAATGTCACATATGAAACCAAAGCGAATTGATGTTTTCCTGTATTAGTATTTAAAATATCGCTTATTCTATCAATGTATGAGAAATACAAGAGAGCCTACAATATACGCTTTAATTAAATGATACACAAAAAAAACGGCGAACGAGACTTCTGTTCATACTTTTATTAACATAGAGCGATCTGCGAATAATCAAGAAATATATACACGGTACTTAACTCGTACAGAAAGAAAATTGCCCCACAATGTATACGTTGTGAAAGATGTGGACACACACAAAATCTTGTAAAAAACATCCAATTTCTCAAATGTTTGGAAAAATATTTTGCAATATATTATGCCCAAAAAACTAAAAACATGGAAAAACACCCAGAAAATTATCCCCCAGTAGATCAATGGTATGAACGAGTTAAAAAGCATGATACTCATCAGACCTGAATTTTATCTTTATGCAAATCTTTTTTACTAATTAATCATGGGGACATGATCTTAGTGCCCCGTTTACATTTTACAGACAAAAGTCATATTAGATACGAGAGTACAACAAAAGTCTTACACTTAACATCCTGGAGGTACAAAAACAATTATTAAAAACGGCTTAAAACTAGTGAGCTAGAAAGATATAAAGCAGAACATTTATACCAGCAAGATAATAGAGTAGCACCTGGGAAACCTGTACCTCTCCACGGTAACAAATCTACAAATATACTGATAAATTAATTGCTTTAAATTATAGACCCATAAGCTTAACTTTCGTTGTATGGAAACTTACGGTAAAAGTAGTTGTGTGGAAAGTAATGGAATGTCCGATACACAACATGGGTTTATGCCAGATACGCTACAGTATCTAATTTCTATCCCATTTAATCTGAATCACTGGACAAAAATGCTGGATAGTCAAGAAGGTCTTGGATAAAGTGGCAATAGGATTTCTTTCAACACTTGAACTTTAAAGAAGTGGCTCCCCTACTTTCTTAAAAGTAGAAAATTTAATGTAAGAATGTGCAACAGAAATTCTTACCAGATTTAGCCGGAGTTCCTCAAGATCCTGCTTTGAGACCTTTGCTTTTTAACGTTTACATTTATTATTTTGGCACTGACTTCCAATCAGTAGTATCATTTTTTACAGATGAAACCAATTTCAAGTACCTAGTTTGCATTCCACTGGATTTCAAAGTGCTAGAGCCATGGTGTGTATAAATAACCTACATTTGGAATACCATGTTAGTAAAAGTAGACTTCCAATCAGTAGTATCATTTTTACAGATGAAAACAACTGGCTATTATCATTAAATGCCAACAAGTGTACTTTTCTACATCTAGGTATAAACAAACCACATTTTGAATACCATTTTAGTAAGAGTGCGCTATGTACAATACGATAGCAGGTCTCGTTTAGCTTCAAGTTACACTATCATATCGTAAAAATTATGAAAAAGAAAAACCAGCGTATTGCATTTTTTTTTTATTTTTTTATGTTTCGCACTCAGCCAACAGCCGTTAGGCCAATTATAGGCGTCGCTGTGCATTTATGGGGGCTTCCAACCCCACTAACGACTGTCATGATGTTGTTATGACGGCCGGGACCAACTATTTCCGTGACAGCCGTATCACAAGGCGCCGAGAGATGCAGCAGTGGAACTCCCATCCAAGTTCTGACCAGAAAGAGCGTTGCTTAACTCTACTGATCGAACGTGGACGCTTGTTCAAGCTACACCACCCGGGACCCATTGCCAAACATTTAATTTAGGAACGGGTGTTGAAATGAAATCTGCTTTGAATTTTGACAGTGAACCAGGCGTTTTGTAGTCCCGTAGTTGTGTTTAATTTTTAATACTTATTTGCCCTTTCGTTTCAGCTATCTCAGTTTACCACAAGAGAACTCGTACCTTTTGCGCAATCGTTGTTAGGGGTATTCAAAGCAACACAACTCCGTAAATTGGCTCGTAACCTAAAATTATTTTATCTGCCCCAATTTTATTCAAATAGATGCGAATCTGTTTACAGATATACGAATATACTAGTACATTGGCTTCAACTACACATAAAAAAATAAATCAATAAAATTGAGCCATAAAACAAGTGACCACTTCTAAACACAACGGTATATGATAATAATATAAAAACTACGGGCGTTAGCTAATTTCTACTCGCATTTTGTATTTAACATGGAGGTTCAATAAAGAATAGGCGCCTGGTTTGGCAATATGTTCCGATTGAACTTCTTTTAGCACCAAACTCTTTTTGTTATATTACCTTATTACATTGTTTATTAATTATTATTATTTACAAATACTTACATATTGACTATATATGGAAAACATATTTATACTTAAACAACGTTTAAAAGACACCAAACTAATTGTCTTTATATATCAACATTAAACTGCATGCATGTCCACCGTCTCTATTTTGTGCATGTGCGAAATATTGTAACTTGATAAACTCGCTACAAGATGACGCTTGGCGTCACTATTCGAAACAGTCGGTTTAGATTCGACTCCAAAATCGGTCTCGCCGGTTTGCAGCGTAATATGACGCCACAGGATGCAATATCATGCAAGCTGCTATTTTCATTGTTTTAAAAGGTAAAACGGACCAACCTTTAATAATTGCGTATAGGTATGTACATTCACGTTTTTGCACCTGGTGCAAGTTTTTTCCCCGTTGCTAGATGGCATGGCACCACTCGGGAAGTCTTGCAGT
Source organism: Agriotes lineatus (assembly GCA_940337035.1). Taxonomy (NCBI): domain Eukaryota; kingdom Metazoa; phylum Arthropoda; class Insecta; order Coleoptera; family Elateridae; genus Agriotes; species Agriotes lineatus. Next base: position 22,803,473 of record OW679194.1, on the reverse strand, counting down.
TCCTAGATTGCAGTGCCTCGCTGGAGATGCTGTCAGCTTGTATGAATAACTGACTATGGGAAAACTGCAGAATCCGGTGCCAATTCTCTTCCTATTGTTAATATCAATTATTATTAACCATGTGTCTCTAATAACCTTAACTAAAATTATAAGGGAAGCAAGTACACGGAGAAGAATGGCTCCGGATTCTGTAGTTTAGTCCTAACTATTATTCAGAGCCCGGATAATTACACAGGGATCTGACTCGAAACAATTTCTTGGAGCCAAGACTATACTTCAACGTCTCACACTAATGCAGTCTTTTGGGTGTTGACTCAATTCAGTAACGCAAGTGACCAACGTGCCCATGCAAATGGTACACCCCGAATACCACCTACTTCGTACGCGCGTGCCATGATACACAGACGTACATATAGATATGTTCTAAATTACTCATTGAGCTACGGTGAAGCTGGATCAACACCCGTTTCAAAAGGTATTTTTAAATTCAGAACTGCTGAGAGCTAGTCTAAAATTACATTTGCTCATTGTTTGTGAATTAAGAAATGACATGCCTTTCCAAATTCATAGCAAGTCTTGATTCTAAGGCTTTTGGGGCGCCCGTTACTTTGAATACAGCAAAAATATATGTTGGCCAATAATTGATTATGGGGTATATAGTTCTTGAAAGATATAGAGATAGTTGACAAAGTACAACGAAGGTTTACCAACTTTGTCTAGCTTTGAAACTGTACAGTTATGAGGACTGCTTAAAAGAGCTAGATCTCCAAGTACTATGAGCAAGACGATCAAGTGTTGATATGATGAATATATTCATCAAATGCATTTTTTTTTCTATAATAATTTTCAAGGTCAACTTTCTAGGGGATAAGTTGCATTCCTGCAGGGTCCCTAGTTTTAATAATGTTGGTACATAGATTTTTAGTTCTTTTTTCCACTAAAAAAATTATTGTCATTTTGACAGATATGTCATAATTTAATATCGCTTGCTTCATTTTTGCATTTAAAATATTTCTTGGTTTACTTTTTTTATCCGATTTTATTGATGATGATGATGATTCCATGTTAAAAAAGAATTTTGTCAAGAGTTCAAATTAAGAAACTTTGACATTCAAAATTGACACATAACCATAATTTTGAAAAACTTCTACCAACACGAGGTATAAAAATTTACTAGCGTTTTAATCACATATCTACCAACATTGCAACACTTTGACAGTTATTATAGAAAAAAAACGTACTTTACTTTAAAGTGCTAAATAGCCATTACAGTTGCAATCTAAATCTCTTACAGCTAATCCCTAATATCAGCACTAGCGCAAATCGTGTACAAAACCAATATTACTATTTACCTTTACACCGTTTCAAACCAATCGGCAACATATTTCTAACTGGAGGCGATTGGAACTTGAAATACGTGTATAGGCAATCCAAACATCTAAGAGAAGAGAACTCGACCTTCTTATGAATGCGAACAACCTACAGCCTTATAGATAAAAAAGTTTCCGGTCTGATAAATAGTTAAATAACAAAAATATATACCGTGAGTAGTCAAAGTTATGTCGAGTATTTTTGCGGTGGTATCACGAATGCCCTTGAGAAGCATCTTTCCTACTCCGTTAATTTATCATAGTTAAGACTACGTAACCATTAATTATGAGTAATATTTGTTATTTTAGAAGAATAAGCAGTCAAAGTATCAAATGCACAGAGAATGAAATATCAACCGTTTGTCTGGATATCTTTCCGGTTGCGAACAATTAATAGAATATCTGCCACTACAGTGTGTAAAACTCTCTTTATGTCATCTGCAAATGTACAGCAAATCTGATTAAAACGTAACACTAAAATTGCTTTGTGCTAATGTTAACTCTAAACCGCTTTGCAGATATGAATATCTAAAAAAAGTAGCCGCATTTAATTATTTTAAGAGAAAGATATGCTACAGTTGACAGCAGCAACATTTATTTCACAACTGCAAAAAACAATCGTGCACGTATATCTGCAGAATATACAAAACACAGTCGCCCCGTAGGATATACGGGTAGTAACATTACGCTGCTACCACAAAAGTAATTTGATAAAGTTCTATATTTTGTTGCTCAACGAAAGTACACCTAATGCATTTTATAACCCATGCTCACTCCGCAGTGAAGTGGACTTGCTGTGCATACATAGTTGCTAGATATCGCAATAGGATGATATTTTTATGTCGTTTATTTATGGCCATAGTTTGCGTTTACTTGTTGTTCTCTATGTACGTGAGGCAATCTTTATGGAAATAGTTAAATCAGTAAGTTCTACTATTTTGCTGTTTAAACTTTACTTGACACATCAAATAAAAATATCGTTGTGTGCTTACTATTCCATATATTACTAATAACTGTAATATACTAGAAGTAACTGTTGACTTATAAGGTACTACAATTGTACAGAGATCATTTAAAATTATATCTACGTTAATGGAAATAGTCTTCTATTAATATAAGAGAAAATTAATATTTTAATGCGCATTAAGTGTAAAAAGTGGTCTTTCTGTTCAGCTGTGAATCTTTTTAAGGTCTCTTCTGAACGGTGTAAATTTTTATACACTCAATACTATTGGAAATTGACAATATCGATATGTTCATTTCTTGAAGCTTTTTTTAAATAGAGGCTTTTCGCGCATAACCTCCTCGATAGTTTGGTCCGCTTGATTTCGTTCCAATAAAATCTTTCTTTGCTCCTGCTTTTGTATTATTTTGTGTCAGGTCATTTCGGCACCTAACCGTAATTTAATTAGCCACTTAGGCTTTAGGGCAGCATGTCCGTATGTTAAACCCTTTTAGTTATTTGGCTTCATCGCATAATTCCGCAATAATGATTTTGGACATCCCTGGCCTCCAAGCGCAGTATTTCTCGTCATCTTGGACACCCCTTTGTTGGTGCTTTGATAGCCGTGTGTAAGCGCTTGCAATATTTCAAACCTTCAAGAAATTACGCTTGTTAGTGCGACAAGGATGGGTAGTGCCCATTCTCTAGCCAAAAGTCGCGTGTCTAGGAAATTCTGGGTTAGGATTGGCTGGAGCGTTTTTTCCATGAAGCTCAGGGGCACTGGACGCACGCGGGCTTAGCGGCAGTTTGCAGGGGCTCGTTAAAAAGTCAACACGTAGGGGAACGGTTGGTGCTCTCGGTGCTACCAGTCGTCGCAGGAATACAGCAATATGTCGATTTATTAGCTTAATAACCGCAGTTCTTTGAGTAAGCGCGCGGGATTATAATCGCTGTGTCCATTCATGCAACGGCTACGTCGTCAAGATCTGCATAACCCAGGTGGGTTGTCGCATACTTATCCCCACAAGGGGACTCGTGAGTAAGCCACCCATTTTCGCCTTCCGCATCGCTTGAGCCTCGTCGCAATGCCAGGTCTCGCATACCAGTTGCTGCCAAGGAGGTTTCTCCATCTGCAAGATGGCCGAGCCAGCCAGGTAACGCTTGTAAAATAACCTTTATGCGTACTGACGCTTCCTTTGTTCAACTAATTTTGTGAGTGCCGCCTCTCGCATGCGAATTGCTGCAGTGTGAAGCCAGAGCGTGGTACACTCTTTGTAAAAATAACATTTATGCGTACTGACGCTTGCTTTGTGTAACTAATCTTATAAGTACCGCTTCTCGCATACAAATTGCTGCAGTGTGAAGCCAGAGCGTGGTACACTCCTCGTAAAAATAACATTTATGCGTACTGACGCATGTTTTGTCCAACTAACTTTATGAGTGCCGCTGCTCGCTTACGAACTGCTGCAGTGCGGTGCCAGAACGAGGTACCCCCGTTGTGCGACTTACTGTGGCGTGCCCACGCCGTCTCGAATCATTAGCGCACGTTTTGGGTGGAACACTTTGTGTGAAAGAGTGCATTGAAAGTACACTCTGCTGGAAAATTCAGTGGTGTACGTCAGCTCGCGCGCCGTTAGCCCACTTAATCGATAGCGCAGTCAGCGCCTAAATTTAATGTTAACTATCGCTAGTTTGTGCCGCGAGGCAATTTATCACGACTTAGTACAGGGTGTTCAGACGTTTCGGGCCCGAATTCAGGTTTTGCTTGCACGCGTCACGGTGACCGGCCGTTGGGCTTAAGCCCACGTTTACCCATTACACCTGGCCTGGATGAGGTACCCGACTCGACTATATGCCAACCCCATAGTCATTAAGCGCTTTTCCCCAGCTGGGCTTAACCATTAAGATCCTTTCGAACCATGATGTTTTGTAACCTGTTTATTTGTGTATGTATTTAGATCACCACCAGGGATCCAATAGACGCATTAATGTTATCGCCTTTTTGTTTCTTCTTGACACTATTGTGTTGGTGTATGCATATTATAGGGCGATTGTATCTCTGTGCCACTTCAGCTGTGAGGCGAGGGAAGGCCTTCCAGGTAGGTGGTTGCGACTGGCATTGTACGTCGATATTCTCGAAATAGTTATTCGCGTATTTTCTCGAAATAGTTATTCGCGTATTTTCTGGAAATAGTTATTCGCGTATTCTCTCGAAATAGTTATTCGGGTGCTACTCGAAATAGTACTTGATTGTGTCCCGCCCCGTTCCGCCGTCCAGTTCCGGCAGAACGTGGAGATCCCGAGTCAGAGCTGGTAGCGCCCATTCTTTGATAACAATTGACATGTATTAAGTGACGCTCGCCCTGTGGCGTACGGGTGTTAACCTCGCCCATCTCCCTGAGCGCATTTCAGCCGAGGCCTTTAGCCTGTTTTATCGATCTTCCAGGGTGAGCGTGCCCCATTTGCCGGATTCGTCTAGCGATCGGTGCCTGCCTATCGGTAAGAACCGTTTGATACCATAACATTTGTCTGTATTTTAATTGTATTATATGAATGCAGAGCAGTGACGTATTATAGCACAAGCCTGAGAAGACCGGGCTTCTGGCGCAAAATTTCAGGCGGGCGTCAAAATGTAATGATCGTCCAATAATGAATTTGTCATAACATATTTAATTCCTAGGTAAATAGTTATATTATTGTTCATTTGGTTTAATGCTGCTTCGATTGAACAATGAACAATAATAGAACACCGGGAGAAGACTTTATTACAACCGAAATGATAAAATTTGGAGGGAAGGCGACTATCGAATCCATGAAAATACTACTTAACAAATGCTTGACCGAGAGTAAGATACCAGAGACGTGGCAGAACGCCCAGGTTGTACTAATACATAAAAAAGGTGACAAACTAAAAATAGACAATTATCGACCTATCAGTCTACTCCCTCATCCGTACAAGTTGTTGACTAAGATCATAACAAATAGACTTGCGAATAAATTGGATGCTTATCAACCTCCTGAGCAGGCCGGATTCCGGAAAGGCTTCAGCACTATCGAACATATTCAATCCGTCCGCTCACTTATAGAAAAATGCAATGAATATAACGAACCACTCCACCTTGCATTCATTGACTACAACAAAGCCTTCGACACAGTGGAACTATGGTCTATTTTTGAAGCTCTAAACAGTGCAAGAGTGGACTCAAGATATACAAACTTACTAAAATATATATACGAAAATGCAACAATCGAAGTAAACATCGCTGAAGATATAAAAACAAATAAAATCTCAATAAAAAGAGGAGTCAGACAGGGTGACACCATCTCCCCAAAACTGTTTACTCTTGCATTGGAGAATGTTTTCAAAACACTGGATTGGGATCACAAAGGTATTAAAATAGACGGCAGATATTTAAACCACCTTCGCTTCGCGGACGACATCGTGCTTATTAGCCAAGACATGGAGGAGTTGCAAGACATGATGAATGAACTAAAGTCAAAATCCGAAAAAATTGGGCTTACCATGAACTTAGCCAAAACTAAAATTGTGACAACAGACAACACAGAAATACGCCTGGGCGACCATGTCATAGAGAATGTCGAAGAATACGTCTATTTAGGACACAACATTAAACTAGGCAAGGAGAACCAAACTGCCGAAATAGAAAGACGAATTCGAATGACGTGGATAGCCACAGGCAAATTATCATACATCCTTAGAAATACAAATATCCCAATAAACCTTAAACGGAAAGTATTCAACACCTGCATACTTCCCGTAATGACCTACGGAATGGAAACTGCCACACTCACCAATAAATCAACCAACAGATTTAGAACAACACAAAGGGCCATTGAACGAATGATGTTGGGGATAAGTCTCAGGGATCATATCACTAATAAGGAAATAAGGCAAAGAACTATGGTAGAAGATGTCATAAAACGCATTGCCCAACAGAAATGCAACTGGGTGGGGCATGTTGCCCGCCAAGATGAAACCAGATGGACAAAACGGATAACACAATGGAGGCCAAGACTACACAAGAGAAGTGTTGGCAGGCCACAACGACGTTGGCTTGACGACATTAAGAACAAAGTAGGGAGTAAATGGCACCAACTGGCACAGAACAAAGAGTCATGGAAAAGAATAGGGGAGGCCTATGTCCAGGAGTGGATGAAGAAGGGCTGCTAGAAGAAGAAGAAGAAGAAATAGTTATAGTAAATAGTTTCTGGATTTTTTAACACTAAGAAAAATATGCACGCAACATTTTATGGGGCTTCTGGCGGTTTCATGGTTAATACGCGACTGCTGCAGAGGCTCGTCCAGAATTGCCCTTTAGTTTAACACTAAAGGCGCCTATGTTTACTTTCGCATAGTGCTTATGTAGTAATGTACTGGAATAACACAAATGTCCGACATCTTTGTGGAAAAACACCCTTTCAAGCGTAAGGGCTGTAAAAAAAATATCTTAAAAATTATTCATATGTACTTGGCGAATGACATACAGCCTAAATTACTCAACTTATTTTGTAGTCATAAAGGAGAACTGAGTAGATTCGAATCACTCAGTATTCGAATCGTGGAGGATACAAAGAAGGTATTATACTTGAGCACAAAATTATCCATGATGCTGATCCTAGAGCAAGTTAAACAGGATTTATATTCGAATACTCACTTGTTGAATTTGAATTCTTATTTTGATGATAGAAAAGCAGACAGAAGCAAAACTTTTCCCGAAAATAATGATTGTCCCATCAAAAGCTAACCAAGAATAACGTATTTATTTTTTTAATTTTATGTAAATTTTAGGCGTTAACTGTACAATAAAGTGCAATTTATTAATTTTTGCTTTAGTCAAGGAATCCTTTATCTAATAGACGTGTCTGTCGGGGACGCTGGTCTGTCCGGGACGCTGTTTTGTCTGTCTGGGACGCTGTTTCAGCAGCCAAACCGTAAGAGATAATGTAGCAATAATTCTGAAGTTAACCTGAGGATTCGGATTCGTAACCCGAAACCTGGTATCCGTGATTTCAATTTATTTTCAGGGAATACGTCCCTTTCTTAAAATATATTTCAAGCGTGATCGAAGAACTATCGGGAAAGCTTTGTTTTAAAATCCGATTTGACCTAGCTCCCTTGAGTGTGCTTAGAATAGTATTTCAATATACAGCCGACTTGTGAATATGTATAATTTTTGTTTACTGGCATATGTTTATAATTAGTTTTAAGTCCGGCATGAGAAGTTTTAAACGCGCGCCAATGTGTTTTGTGGAAACCGCGCCAAAGTGCATGTGGGCCTGCCACGTAAAAGTGCTGTAAGCGAAGGGGCCTTGCAGAGAGTCAGTCTCAATTTGGTATTCGTTGACCGAGGGTGTGCTTTTGTTTGCGGGCCCGAAAGTGAACGCCGGGCGAAATAGTTTTAAAGCTGAACACAACGCAAGCCAAACTCTAAGTTTCACGATCTCTTCGATTATTATTCGAAATTTTGAATATGGAAAAGTCCAAATGTTTATATACAGAGTAGACCATTAAACTTCAAACCGCTTACTACTTAAGGCTGCAACCCAACGTACACAGCATGGCAACATAAATACAGATTGGTGATGGATAATGTGAACATAGGGAGTCAAATGAGCTAGAGTGCAGTTTATGGGCGTTAGACAGAAATAGACATGTATGTATAATCTGTAACCTCATTTTACCTTGCGGTGTAGAGGTTGGTGCTTTATGCGCTGGCATCTGGCGGTACAATGCTCAACTTGCCCCGGATTAGGGATACAGAGTTGGAGCGCATCTTTGGTGCTTGAGCAGCAACAATTGTGTGAGGTGTGTGCCTCGGTGATGTGTTGACCTTGTTACTCTATCTCTTCGGTCTGTGGTTCTGAGTAGAGCACAGTTAATTTGGTGCCCAACTGTGAATGGTCTCACCGAGCTTGATTCCAATCGCCAAGGCTACGGGAAAATTCCGACCCCTGCGGGATTCGAACCGAGGACTTGCACGCCTGGCGCTTACCCAACTGCGCCACTCGGATTCAGAAATAGACATATAGATTTAAAATCTAGTATTCTAATTTCAGTGTTTTCTAAAAACAAAACACATTGATTTTTCGGATACTAGATATTAATTGCATAGTAGTCCATTTCTGTCTAACGCATACAAAACCCATAAGCTATATCCTAGGTCATTGGTCTGCCTATGTTCACATTATCCACTACCAATTTATATACTCAATATTCATCTAATAGTCATATTCACCACAGTTGTTACTGAAACTTTCATGCTCATTTACTAAAACTGACAGAATGTGTCTTCATATGGTGGTCTGTGCAACATTTACATCTCTGCGGTATTTACCATAACTATACTAAAATTATAGTGTTTATTTATGATAGTTAACATCACTTGAATTTTATGATTTCAGTCATAATAGGTGTCTCTAAACTTTCAGCTGTTTGAATTAGCTGCAAATTGCTTTAATGTAAAAAAAAACACAGCAACTCTAATCAATATTTCTTTTAGAGAAATTTTGGGTATCTGGGCTAGCATGAAATCTGTACGTTGGGTTGCATCCTCAAATAGTAAGGAATTAAAAAAAAATTTACCTATCCTGTATATGGATCTAGTCAAAACTTGTAGTTTGAATAACTTCTTCTGAATGTTAAAAATAAATGATTTTATAATTACTGACATTGAACATCTAAACACCGATAGAAATTATTCTTCCGTGGTCATGCACCTATTCTTCTAAGATTTTCATTTTCTGTTTTTATTTGTTAATATTTTATGGTAGTCCTACACCCTTAACATTGTATTTAATTTCAGTATTGCAGCATGCATTCATTGGCATCGTCTAGTCTCTAAAGCCACATTGAAATGCATCTACATATAAGCATGTCACATTCGTCTATAATAGTATGGAAACTGTCACGTTTGCAATTGAATTGTAGTTACACAATCATTTATAGGTACATTCATAGTAGTACACGCCGCTATATATTAGAGCATCTATTTTAAGTGTCAAAACATAGTTACCTCTGAAACTAGTAAAATTTAAGACTAAGCTCGAAAACTTTAAACTTTTCTTAACTAAACTCAGTTTTTGTTTGGATAGTTGGTAAGACGTAAATAACAGTCCGAAGCAGTGACTGCCAAACCTGGTTTAGCATGCCAAGCTATCCTCAACAATCCAATTTGGGTGTATATTAAATAAGCTGTAAGTGCTGTCAAAACACGGACAAGCTCACAACGTCTCCATAATTCAATTTCAAGGAATCTTGAAAGAGTTTATGCAAAGAACCGCTCATTCAAACTTTACATCAAATATTTGTCGAAAATTTTTGATGGATCATTACAAAGCCTTCTCTGCCGGCGAGGCGTCGAGAGCGGAAGATACGGCTTTCACGGCCTGCTTAATGACGGAGTATTTTTGCTGGGCCTCTGCTTGCTAAAAACAAAATGGGGTTCATTAGCAGGAACTTCGCGTCGCCGCTGCTAATGGATTACGGTACATTATTAATTGCTCTCGTTTGCTTATTAACGCCGGCAAAATATGTGCTGCTGAAAGACTCCGTTGTAAATACTTTCGCTGTGACGAAAAGATAATTAGCGCCACCATCAGAATTTTTAAGTTTCTCCCAAAATCCGGCATCGCTAGGTGACGCGTACGTGTTTTTGAAGTTTGCGCGGCGAATGCTGAATAATCACGCCGTGGTTGCTTGGAAAATATAAAACAGCCAGATATCGCCGCTGAAATGAGGAACGAGCTTTGGAAATGTAATGCTCTGGACTGTTGTAAAAATCCCCGGCTTAAATTGGAAGGTGTCGAGGGAAACCCGAATCAAAAACCTCTGACCGAAACTAATTTTATGAACAACCCCGAGTTTAAGAAGCACAAAAGCCTTATGGTTTGCTGACTTCTTTAACATTTCGTGTTATATGCATAAGAATGCGTAGCTATATATATATTACGACTGCTTGCGTAAAACAAAAACAGTTTTTGTGTTGATATCTAGTAAATAGTTCCTTATGTAAATAACGCACTAGATAATTTTATCAATATTGTATCGATCAGTACTGAATTTGAAAGAACTCTAAACTTAGCTGGAATTCCACGTAATACCTGAGCTTGCTCAGTTGAGATGGACGATTGTCACTTTTTTTCTTAACTCAGAAAAAATCATTACAGCCAGAATAGTAGATACGTGGTAATCCGGTATCACAAAACAAGCTGCAGATCTAAATTGGGTTGTGGGTGCAGAACTCTTTAGAATCTTAGAATTGGGTATATATTATGAGCCACGGAATAGTTACATAAATACAGATTCTATAGTATGATTAAAAATTACTTTCATGTACTGTGGCTACGGGATCCTTCCTTATTTATGAATGCAACTATAACTTGGTTAAAAATGAAATGTCAAGTTTGATATTTAAGTATAAACATAGTTGCATTCATAAATTAGGAACTATTCTATACCCATACTGGATGAAAATAATTTTTGATTATAGTTTAAGTTAAGTTGACAAATATCAGCCTAAAGGAATGTATTTATGCATATCTACAGTGAAGTCCATTTATAATGCAACATGGCTATATTGCAAGCTAAATGGTCCGCCCACTTTATCATTGGAATATAGGCAACCCATTACACACTGATTTTAAAATGTCATTTATGTATTGTTTATTGTTTTCTAACCCGTTAAATTATGCAAGGTGTATTTTTTTTAAATTTCAATAAGATTTAAAACTAACGATTTATTCAACGTGACTTATACAGACAAAAAAAATAGAAATGTGTATAATGTATCACTCCGGATTATAATTACGTAATGCTAGGGACCATTTTAGTGTAAAATACTATACCAGGCCAGTCCCTAATGTGTCCACAATATCAAGAACGGTTAGAAAATTTGCAAGTACAGGCTGTGTGGCACTACATGAAAAAACATCAACGTAGAACAGTGACAAATGAATTTTCCCAATTAAACGTGTTGCAAGCCGTTACAGAAAATACAAATATCTCTACTAAAGGGATTGCCAATCAAGTAATTATTAGTTTTATTACTAATATCGATACCGAACAAAATCATACAAAACGCAATAAATTAAATAAACTTCTTGTATTGTTCCGCAATTTTTTTATCCTATTGAACACCTTTCCAAATTGCTTCTGAACTGAAAATGCAGTTATTTATATCAATTCCATTAACCCTATTTACATTATTTTATTTTTTAAATTAAACAATAAATTATTTAGACAGGACTTTCTAAGGCATCGGTGATTCCTATAATTCATAAACACAACTGCAAAAGTTACAAATATGGCAACCATCAACAGCTTCTTCAAAATGATTTTGCAAATAGAACAGTGTTTTCTAAAACACTAATGAAGAGTGTTAATTAATGTTAACGCTGTATATTTGTATAAGGCTAGGCTGCGCGCGCAAAGTTGAAACCCTTAGCTTAAAACCAGTTGCTAAGCGCAGCCTCGGCCACTTTCCCCCAGTATCTCATTACAAACGTTTTAAAATTTACCAAGTGATTTTTATTTATGGGTTTAGACCCACAAGGGAAATTATTCCTGGGTCTCGATAAATTTCTACTGAACCAGTGCTAAAAGTTCAAGTGATTCCCAGCTCTGAAAATTCCATAAAGGCAGATAACCGACCTAATTATTACTCAAATACTCCAAATAGTTACGTTAAAACAAAACCTCAATATAAACAACCATTTCTTATCACCAACAAATTGGTTTGTCCACTTTGCAAATCTAGCCACTCGTTGAACCATTGCCCTAAATGTTTAGAACGAACCGTAAAACAACGGATTGACAAGGCTAGAGAATTAAAAATTTGTAAAAAATGTTTGTACCATTCCAGCCAAAATACTTACCATTCACGCTATCTTTGTCAGATATGCAAGAATAAGCATCATGCCTTTTTGCAGGCTCCAGTGATATAAATTACTTCACAATACCATTAGGCGAGCGTGAACATTCAAAAACGTTACGAGTTTCATGGAACTCATTGGAGGATATGATACAATACGATACTGTCGGTGATAGCACTCATTCAAAAAATACTAAGCGAACTATTCTGTTCGCGGTCGCAAGGTTGTTTGACCCTTTAGGTTTACTTGCATCGTTAATCGTGAAGACCAAGTTAATAATTCAAAGGCTTTGGCAATTAGGTCTTTCATGGGCCGAATCAATCCCAATTGATTTGAATTTCGAATGGATTGCATTTAAAGATCAATTGCAAGATTTAAGGTTATTAAAAATATTACGATGTATAAAACTAGAAAATTGTAAAAATATTTAACTGCATGGGTTCAGTGACAGTAGTTTATATGCTTTCGGGGCTTGTGTCTATGTTAGATCCCAAGACTCATTCGGCAACGTTGCCGTCCGATTATTTTGTGCGAAATATAGAATAAGTCCAATACAAAGAGCCATGATTCCGCGATTGGAGTTGTGTGCCGCGTTACTGTTAGTACAATTAGTGTAGAAGGTGAAACAATCCATTGCTATTAAATTCGATCAAACCTTTCTTTGGACCGACTCCACAATTGTCTTGCATTGGATTAATTCTACGGAAAATAAATACACAACCTTTGTAGCAAATCGGATAGCTTCCATACAAGAGCTATCAAATAAAAATGAGTGGTTTCATGTGAGATCCGCCGATAATCCTGCCGATCTTGTGTCACGGGGTGCTTCTGTATCTGATCTATTAAGCACTACAATTTGGTTCTCTGGTCCTAAATTTTTGTCTTTAGCTGCTGATAAGTGGCCCGAACAAATAATTCAATCTTGTACCTTGCCTACAGGCGAACTAAAAAGTATCATTCAACACGTTATGAATTGTCTGAATATTTTTTCTACTGATTTATTTCAAAAATTCTCCAATTTTACCAGGTTGGTTTGTATAGTAGCGTGGATTTTTCGTTCAAAAACAATTTAAGGTCTTCTAAAAGTGCAAGGTTATTTGTACCACTTCAAATATCCGAATTAAAGAAAGCAACAATTAATCTTATCAAACTACGTCAAGCAGACACGTTTTCTCGAGAAATAAAGATGTTGCAATCCAATAAAACTTTAAATAATATGCCTTCAAACAGTTTACGCTTAAATCCCTTTTTGGATGCGAACAGTATCTTACGAGTTGGAGGAAGAATTTAGAATTCGTCTTACACATACGATAAAAAGTTTTCAATATTACTACCAAAAAACCATTCTCTTACGCAACTAATAGTAAAGCATTTTCATCAAACGCTGTTACATTGTGGTGCTCAACAATTTCTAGCCTGTATTAGGGAACAGTATTGGCTTATTTCCGGACGAAATCTAGTAAAAACCATGATAAATAACTGTGTAACATGTTTCAAGGCAAACCCCAAAAGTTACAACCCTTTAATGGGTGATTTGCTTTCAAAAAGGTTGCAGCCAAATACACCGGCCTTTTTTAATGTTGGCGTTGATTACGCAGGGCCAAAGATGATAAAGTCATATATTTGTATGTTCATATGCTTAGTTACGAGGGCTGTCCATTTGGAACTTGTGACAGATCTAACTACGGATGCATTTATTGCTGTACTTAGGCGATTTATAGGGCGTAGGGGCAATCCTCATACCATAACGTCGGATAATGCAAAGAATTTCGTAGGTGCTGCAAATCAGTTGCTCGATATTTCAAAATTTTTACTTTCTAAAGATACAAATATTAAAATCTCGAACTTTCTCACAACAGAGAATATAAAATGGGAATTTATAGTTCCTCATGCAAGCCACCAAGGTGGCATTTGGGAAAGGGGTATACGCTCTATTAAGTTGCATCTTAGAAGAGTTTTAGGTACTACCTTTTTAGATTATGAACAATTTCAAACATTATTAGTTCAGATAGAGGCAACATTGAATTCACGTCTTTTGTCAATTTTATCCACTGATCCAACAGACCTTAATCCATTAACTCCTGGTAATTTTTTTATTGGCAAACCGCTAAGCTCCTTGCCAGAAGCCAGTTACCTAGGGACGCCTACCAACCGATTGGGACACTTCCAACATATTCAGCACATCCACCAAACTTGCCTCTCTTGCAATGGTCTTTAGGACGCGTGATCGAGGTTCTTCCTACAAATGACGGTGTTCCCAGAGCAGCAGCGGTCGTAACAGCAAATGGCCAAACCGTGAGGCGTACAGTGCATAAACTTTGCATCTTGCCAGTGACGTAAGTGAAACGCGATCAATTTGCGATGTGTTGGTGTGCGCCTATAAATAATGACAGTAGACGATATTATTCTTGGTTTCATTTAGTGATCTATTACCTATGTCATTCCATAATTCTATCTGTTATATGTGTATATATTTCTATACAATATTTGTCCTTGTTGTCAAGGTATTTCATTTAATTCATGATTGTGTCTGTTGTTTTTATGTATATATTTTTATGTAATACTTCTTTTTTGAAAGTTTTTCATTTTTACTTCCATGATTATGCATTTGTTGGTGTGTAGGTATATATATTTGTGTAATAATTTTTCTTGTTCTAAAGGTATTTTATTTAATTCTATGATACTGTGTTTGTTGTTTTTATGTGTGTATTTTTGTATGATATTCAAGCTGCAAAACATAATATTGAACCCGTCAGTTCAAGGCGGGTGGAATGTTAATTAATGTTAACGCTGTATATTTGTATAAGGCTAGACTGCGTGCGCAAAGAGATTAAAACCAGTTGCTAAGCGCAGCCTCGGCCACTTTCCCCCAGTATCTCAATACAAACGTTTTAAAATTTACCAAGTGATTTTTATTTATGGGTTTAGATCCACAAGGGAAATTATTCCTGGGTCTCGATAAATTTTTACTGAACCAGTGCTAAAAGTTCAAGTGATTCCCAGTTATTTACAACAAAGAGAATATTTAATGAAAACATTCTATTGGATCACATGCTGTTCTCTGATGAATGCACGTTTCCTTTATTTGAGACCGCAAATATTCTCAAAACGTTAGGTAGGTGTCCTTTTAATCTAGTTTTCCTTAAATATTATTCACTGTTTCCCGGATCCTAGGATAAATGGTCAACGGAGAATTTGCATGCATTTCAAGAATCACATACACAGTATCAGCATTCTGTAAATACTTGGTGTGGTATTACGAACGGCAAGGTTATAGGACCAATATTTATAGATGGTACTCTAAATAGTGCCAAATACTTGCATCTATTACAAGTGCAGCTACCAAAAGCAATCATAGATGCTAATATTAATATCGAGATGCGTGACGTCATATTGCTGCAGGATAGAGAGCCCCCCCCCCCTCCATCATTGTACCAGGGTGGTAGTTAATTATCTTAACGCCACATTTCCTGAAATATACATTACAAACGTGAAACGTATCACTGACCACTTGTATTTAATATACAGAGTGCCCATTTTATAACCTCCCACCCCATTGAAAGTTTACAATAGGCAACACACCTTACTATCTAAAGGCAACTTAGTACAAAACCAGTTTTCTTTAATATAAGGGTATCACGTTACAAAAATTACACTTTCTAACGAAGATAGCTTATGGATTGTAAGATATGTTACCTATTTGCAAATATTCAGGGCGAGGGAGATAAAAAGGGCATTCTGTATAATTTAGTTTGTAGTGAGTAACTTTAATGAAGTAATAGATCTGTTGAGTCCTACTAAGAAAATACAGTTTAGACTTTAAAACAATTTACTATTTTTTTTATCATAATTATGAAAAAAGGAACTAATCCAATGCGAAATTTATAAATTCAGTACACCACAACTAAAATCACTTAAATTTGTAGCAGCACTGCGAAACTGTTGGTGTATTTTTAACAATATCAAAATTTTAATTAAAGCAAAACAAGAAACTAGAGTTGTCGAAATGAAAATAGTGGGCTCAATGCTAGAAATTACAGAAATCGAAGACCAAATGCCGACATACTGCAACGAGAATACAAAATTAAAAATGTAAAATCTAATAATGAAAAAGCTCGAAATGGGCATGGAGATTACATTAATAATATACAAATAGAAAATATATGTAGACCAGAAAGAGTAGCAGGTATAAGATACCTGGGACCACCCACAAGATGGAGACGGGACTGGCTGTCGTCCGGTAATCAAAATAAACCGTGATTATTTCTACTAGAAAAAAGAAGTTTTTCCGATTAAAATTAGATCTCTCGCTGACGTCATTGATAATTTGTAATTTTCTTATCCAGAATATCAATCTGATGAGCAGTGATCCTATTATTGGCAGTTTATGCCAGAAATCTATTATTCGTAACTTGTTGGTTTCTTTCTGTTGTGAGATCCATGCAATGGGCCGATGACGCGGAGCTTTAATTGCTCTTCTATCAGGTTACGAGTACAAGCACTCTCTTCGTGTTGCGAGTATGTTCTCGAAATTGATTACCTTGTACTTGTTCATAGATTGCTACTATTATTACTAACGGTTTTAACAGAATTTTTCTCTTGATCTTGGTGTCTTCGTTCTGACACCTAATAATAATTTCGGGAAAATCCTCTTCACGAATGGGAGGGGTTAAAATCGAATGAAAATTGAATGCCCGCATATACTTTGCAAATGAAGAAGGGGTGTAGTATTTTACTTTTGTAAAGCCCGGACTCTGAAGGTCAGGAGGGGCGCAAGACAAATACAGTTCACTTTAAAAGTTCATTTTTAAACTTGATAAGGAAAACTCTAAGTAGGGGTTTTTTGCGTTTGAGATGTACACGTACCGTTCCGAAATATAGCTATTAGGAGAAGCTTTACGGTGCTGCTTTGGCAAATTTATGACGATTGGCATATCTAGCTAAGTTTTGCAAATTGCAAGCCATTAAGTTGAACTTTCGAATTTCCATCCTGAAGTACCGCTGAAATTTCGTATCGATTTCTGTAGGATTCAAAGGAACCACTATCGTCCGTTGACACCTCGTATTGCATCAATTCCCTCATACATGACAAAGCTTTACATACATTTCGCGAAAATGCTCGCCCAGAATCTCTCTGCATCTGTAAGCCCGCCTCCATCGCTTAAATTTGGTGGAAAGCGATTACTCCCGTGGGTTAAAATTCTACTCGACGCTTCGGGGTCTGTAACTTCCTTCGGTTATCGCATATTACTGCTGCTCAGGAACTAAACACAGCTAAGTCTGATTTATGTTGATGTTGCAAGTGTTATTTGCCGTTAATTTTAAGTATGGAATAATGTGCTACAGCAATTTACTTACTTACTTACTTAATCACGACCCTTTCTACCTGTGCGGTGTAAGGGTTTGGCAGATAGATCTCCACCTTGCTCGGTCTGCAGTCACTTGTCATGCTTGTCGAAAATCCATCCCTCTTAGTTGTAGGCTGTTTTGGATCACGTCGTTCCACGTTGTTCGAGGTCGACCCCTCCGTTTTTTTCCTTCCATTTTGGCTTTCCACACTTGCTTAGGGAGTCTGCCCTGGTCCATTCTCTCGAGATGTCCATACCACCTTAGCTGGCCCTCTTCTAGTGTCATTTCTATGTGTTTAACTTCTAATCTTTCCCTTATCGTGTTGTTTGGTATTCGGTCCAGTCTTGTACACCCCTCAATCTTTCTTAGGAATTTCATTTGTGCGGTTTGTAGCTGTTTTTTCTGCTTCACTGATAGCACCCACGTTTCACTACTGTACATAAGCGTTGGTAAAAACACTGATTTGTACACTGATATTTTAGTCCGTTTTGAGATTTCCTTTTTATTCAGGAATTTATTATGTAGGGCATAAAACAATCTGTTACTAGCACTCAATCTGTTGGTTATTTCGTAGTCGAAGGAGCCATCCGCACTTATCACTGAACCCAAATACTTGAACTGGTTAACCTGTTCTAAAGCTACACCGTCTAGCGTAATCCGTACTGCATGTGGTTGCCTGGCGATAACCATTGTTTTCGTTTTTGATTTGTTTATTTTGAGTTTCCTATCTTTCAAGGCTTTGTCCCAGGTGTTCAGGTTATTTTGCCGTTCTGTTGCACTATCTGCAATCAGCACTAAATCGTCTGCAAACGCAAGCTGTGCCACTTTAATGAGTCCCATGTTTAGGTATCCTACTTTAGAATATCTTAAGTCCTTTTTACATCCCTTGCTAATGTCGTCTAAAAGTGTAATAAATAGCAACGGGCTCAATATTCCCCCTTGTCGAACGCCACAGTTTGTTTTGAATTCCTCTGATCTTTCATTACCCGTTCTTACGTAGTTCCGGCAGTTTTTATAGAAGCTTCGTGTCGCTTTGATCAGGTTTTCTGGCACTTTTTTCTCTCGTAGGACCTTCCATATTTCTTCCCTAGGCGCTTTGTCGAAGGCTTTCTCTAAGTCGATAAAACATAAATACACTTTTCTGTCGCGCGCCACTGCTTTTTCTGAGATCTGCCTGAGGGTGAATATTAGATCTTGTACCCCTCTCCTTGGTCTGAAACCACCCTGCTCTTCCTCTAAATTGGGTTCCAAAAGTTCCCTCAGCCTTCTCTCAAGTATTCTTTCATATATTTTGCCCGGGACGCTCATCAATTAAATTCCCCTATAATTATTACAATCCTTATTGTCTCCTTTCTGCTTAAATATCGGAACCAGTATAGCCACTTCCCAATCCGACGGGATTTCTCCTGCGTTCCAGGCCTTGTTTATAATCTTCAGAAACAGTTTCTGTCCTTTGGCTCCCATGTACTTCAGCATTTCTGCCGTAATTTCATCATGCCCCGCCGCCTTTCCTACCTTCATCTGCTTTAGGGCTTTTTCAAGTTCTGCCTCCGTTATTTCTTTTTCATCTCCGTTTCTATTATGCTGTTCTTCGCTGTTTTCAACGGCCAGTGCTTCTTCGCCAGCATCCCCCTTTAACAGTTCTTCGAAATATGTTTTCCATCTTTCCATTATATCTTTTTCCAGTTGCAACATCTTGCCGTCTTTATCCATTACACTTTTTACAGGGCTTTGTTTGTCTGTTCTTAAGTTCTTTAGCATGCTGTAAAATAATTTTATGTTGTCCTTACTCCTTTCTTCCATTTTGTGGCCGAAGTCCTCCCATGCTTTCGCTTTTGCCGCTGTGACTGTCACTTTAACGATTTTTCTTTGGGCTTTATATTCTTCATAGTCGCTTTCGTTTTTTGTTGCTAAATACTTCTGCCATCGCTGCTTTTTCTTCTTTACTTCCTCTTTCACCTTTGCAGACCACCATGGCGTTCGTTTCTTCTTTTCTCCTACTTTTGTTTTCCCGCACACCTTCTCGGCTGCGTTTAGTATTGCCGTCTTAAATACACACCACATTCCTTCCAATGAATGGTTTCCTTCCTCATGCCTTTCCGAAATTTCCGTTGCTACTCTTTCACGGAACCTTACTTGATATTCTTCTTGTCTCAGTCTTGTTTTTCTTATTTTCTGCAGGATCCTTTTCGTTCTTTCCTCTTCTGTTTTTGACCTTGTTTCACTACTCATTATTTTAGTTTCTACGAGGTAATGGTCGCTGCCTATCTCACTCCCTCTTTTCACTCTTGTATCCATCACTTGTCTCCTCCTGTCCTTTTGAACTATTATATAATCTATGACAGATTTTTCTTTTCTTCCTGGCTCCACCCTGGTGTACTTATGGATGTCTTTAGGGTTAAATAGTGTGTTTGTAATTACTAAGTCGTTCATTAGGCAAAATTCCAGCAGATTTATGTTGATGTTGCAAGTGTTATTTGCCGTTAATTTTAAGTATGGAATAATGTGCTACAGCAATTTAAAGGTGTTGTATCGTACCTGTAAATTATTGCTGAATGTTACATGTGTTTATAGGTAATAACGGTGAGGCACTAACACCCCATGAAGGAGCTTGGTAATAGACGTTGCAAAATAAGTTTAGGCTCTCTACACAATCGTATCAATATTTTTCTCTGTGGAATTCTTTCCACTAACTAGCCTTACTGCTAACTAGCAGTTGTTTTGGGAAGCCCTTACTACGACCACAGCTGCAAAGCATATTCGTTCAAATGTGATGAATAGAGATCTTTGAAAATTTGCTATAGTACTGTACAGAAATGAGCTAAAGTCTATATCCTGGAGTTGGACATCGTAAAGTAAGCATTTTGAAAGGTAAAAAAACTGAGGTTCGTCCCAAATCGCGGAGCTGGGAAATGTACCAGTAGGTTTTTCTCGTAAAACTTCTATTGCATAATAAAACAAAACAAACGCATTTATCTACATATCTCCGGTATCTTTCAAGGAGCATCGGTTTGAGTTTAAGACCCTTCCTGATCAGTTACCGAGCACCGAATAAGCGTATTACATGTAATCGTAAATTTACCGGTAACAATATCCCGAATTGCACGTTCGAAAACGTGCATTTGATTTTTTTTATCTCAGGACTGCTGTAAGCATACGTCCAAATAGACTGTATTGAATTCTAAGCTAGCTAAAACTTCGAAAATTACAAAGAAAAATTATATAGTAATTTTAAATTCAAAAAATTGTATATTGTATAAAACTGTTTATGTTAATTCATTAATTAATAAATATTCTAGATGCCCTAAAGAGTTTCAAAAACCATTAGATTATTGGCATTTGAAGTTTCTTACAAATATTATTGTGCATATTACGTCATAATCATTTTGGAGTTACAAATCGCTAGGAAGTTTTAGCCTTTGTTATTTCTATAAGTTACTTTTGTGTCCTCTTTTTCTTATAATCAGCGGTAGTATTTAAATCTGCAGTATTTAGTATCTTTGATGCAATACATAGTTTTGTGTAAAATGAGATTGCTGTGGTAACTAAAGAATAAAAATATGTAACCTCAATTTTTAAAATTCTGTTTTCCTTGTAGTGCAAATATTCTGTTACTGTTATGTCTAATTTTATATTTTTCGTAAGATTTCTCTTTTTTACAGTGCGCTCACTAGTTTACAGAAATAATTTCTAATATTGCTTTAATATTTGTTCTGGTATATGTAAAATTACAAGAGAAATGCTTGAGTTGGGAGGTTTTCCTTTGTAAATATTACATTCCATTTGTGTGTTCCTATTAGAGGTTGAATATCGTGTGTGCATTTTTTAAAATAAAAGCAATGCAACTACTAGTTTGTTAGCCTTATAAACGTTTATAAATTGTGTGCATTGTGAATGCAAAATAGTATATTAAAATACAAGTTGCAGAAGGCATCTATTCAAGCACGAATTTGAAATTCCGAAACGAGCCGCATAGCGGCGAGTTGAGGAACAAATGAGTGCTTGAAGGACCTTCTACAACGATTGTTCTATACTATTTTTTCTATTTTGCCGCTTTATACCATTTTATAAATTCAAAAATATTTTTTTTTTCTATTTTGCATTTAGAATAACTTCATTCTAGCACACTCATTCTAACACTCAAATGACGTCATTTGGGTGCTAGAATGGAGTTATTCTAAACGCAAAATAGAAAAATGTTATTTACATTTTTCAGCGTCTTTTAGATTTACTTGTAGAACTTGTAGAACATCTTCAGCAAGCCGCATTATACGTAACATTCGAACAGTAGTCCTGTACTTGCTAAAATGGCCAACTTGAATAGCGATTCACCTGAATTAGCATTTTTATGGAACACTTTTTAAGTCGATCGCCTCCTTTCTCCCAGTTTTTCGGACGCACCAGGCAGAATTCGGAAACCGTTGGCAAAAATTTATCCCTATGCAAATTTCAAACGAAATTGGCATTACCTGCGAGCGTGCGAGTTTATTTTCGCTTCATAGTGTAGCAACTGCATAATAATCTATTGTGACCGCGAGAGCACGATATTTCAATTATTTATATAAATTATGAACCTTCCGGGAGCTGCACAACCTTCAAAGCGCCGTTTCATCTCATTCCCCAAATATCACAAGCTTAATGTGTAGCTGCACCGTACTAAGACATCGAATGTTTGTTTAGACTTGCACAGTTTTAATTAACTTAGGGCCATTACGGAAGGCACGTTTCGCGCTTAATATAATTAAGAACTCCGAGGTGTGAATGCAACTCGCCCCCCCCCCTCCCCCCCATTTATCATCAGCCATCGAAACCTTCTCAGCGCGTGCTCTGATCGCAGCCCGTTTAAAAGTTTCAGGATTGGAATTAAGGAAACGACGAAATCGAAAAAATTGTTGTGGCCCCGGAAACAATCCTTAACGGCCCGGGAAGTCTAAGTCCCATAAGAAAGACATTGAGATTAATGGCCTTCCCGCCTCGGCGAATATAGCCTTAAGTAAGCAAATTAGGGAATCGAACAACGTTTAAACGCTTTGACGAAAAAAAATGAGATTATTTAAAGCGTTTGTTTCGGTTCGCTTTCTAATTAACTTTCTGTGAAATTGAAGGATTGAAACAGTTTTCAGTCGGTAATCTTCTTATATCTCTCATTTCAGGACACATACTTCCAAGAGTAGTGTATATTATGCAAAAGAAGCTTTTAGTAGTAAAAGAATTAAATCTATATTGGTAACAACGGGGTGAGTGCGTAATTGGGGTGCGCACGCGCAGCTATCGCTAAATAAGCAACAACTCGACTACTTCGGCAATGTAGCGTTCAGAGGGCGCTTATGATGGACCATTATTATTCATGCAGAAATTAAAACTGTTGTGCAGCGTATACAGGTGGGCTAAACATATGAAATGCAAATAATAAATAATAGTAATGAAATGCAAGGCAGGAAAACAATCTTTATTAACACTAACTAAACTTTAGTTCCGTAATAGAGTAAAAGCATTAAAGACACACGCATTACCGATAGCAACATACTCATTTGAAATAATTAACTAATAAGACTGATCTAAAAAACTTACAACGTAGCATAAACACAACCCGAACTATACATAAAAGAGCTTGCACGCAGATATTTCCCATAAAAGAAAACTGAAGAGCATACTGCAGCAGAAAGCACATCATTTACCCCTACACAATGCCAGTACACAAAACCGCAACATGCTAACGCCGCTCAATTTAAAGAAACATAAAAGACGAGAACGAGAACGTCACAAACAACCAACAGAAAATAAGTAAATGGATTCAGATCTCTATATGGCAGACACCGCCTTGACTTGAACCAACCCATCATAGATAAGGAAGCAAACTCCTCCTGGAGAACAAAGGTTTTATAATAATAATAATAACAATAATACCTTCATTTTCCCCAACAGATATCCCCTAAATGCAGAACAAATTGCATAATTGAACTTAAACAGATTACAGCTACCGCCCGAAGTAACAATAGAAATGTGTCTAATATTCTATTTTAAATCTTTAGCAAATCATTCACTTAACTAAAAAATAAAAACTAAGTCTAACTTATTTTATAATTTCCCACCGAGAACAAATATACAGATCATAAATTTCGATAATTACACATTACTATTACACATGCTTTTGCACAGTAAAATGTAACGTGATTGTAATCTGGCTGTATAGTAATTAAGTTGTGATACAATTTCAGGAACATCAGTTTTGTTATTTATTAATTTATATAGAAATACTAAAAGAAACAAATTCATCGAAATTCTAGGTTATAAAAACCAACGGGTTAGATAATTATCAGTACCCCTTTCAGAATAATGGCCTGTACTGTTTGAGGCTTTCGCGGTTACTCGAATTATTCTCTTTAGCATAGAATTTCGGCTACTACGCGGTCTAAGCCGAAATTCTATGCTAAAGAGAAGAATAATGGCCTGTTAACTTGAAGTGTAAACATTTTATGAATGTTCTCTGAACTTGTTCTAGATTATTTACATGTATTTGGTAGTACTAACACGACAAAGTTGGCCGAAGATATGTTCTACACCAAACATCTACATATTTTTTAATAATTACCAATGAATTTGTACTTAGCCTTAATGTTCTCAATTGTGTCTTTCGTATACCACTTTGGATAAATTCTGTTGTATTTCCTAATTTTAGAAACATTTTGATTAATAATTGTATACAATTTAGTATAGAATTCATCTACAGCTAAATTAACATACAAAAAAATTGCCAAATAATACTAGTTACAGCCTGAGGGTGCACTGCATAAAGAAGGATAATTCTTTCTTAAAATTAACTGAAGATTGGCTTACATTAAATGCAAAATTAGCATGTTTTGTAGGTATCTCTACCTTAATAATAGTGCAGTATGATAAGCATTATCTTGTAAGAGTACACATTTAATATTTGAAAAATAGAAGATCAAATACTCTTTCTCTACTATTATATATAGAATTGTATGGTGGGAGAATAGAACAGAGTGGCGCAGAGGGTGCGAGAGACGACGACAGTCGTAAGAAAACTCGCAATATATATATAATATATATGGTTTTACCGCAAAACAGATTGCAGAGTTATTAATAATAGCATTTTTTTATCATTAACATTATTATCTACATAGTGTGGCACATTAAGATCACCAAAAATCACAACATAAATGAAGTTTTTCAAAAGCCTTGAAAAATGTAATCTGGCATTTCAGCAAACAATATCAATTGTAGAAAATTAAGTTGAAAAACCGACATTGGTACGTCATAATCTTCCTTAAAGTGTGCAATTTGAAGTGCTATTGCGCATTTTGCAATAATTAAGCACATTTTAAGAGAAATGTTTCCAGGACACCTAATTTCAAGATCTGGCAATATTCCTTTTCCAGCACGTTCTTCGCTTGATTTAATTGTAGCAGACTCATTCTTATGGTATTCCAAAGTAGTCCTCCTCAAACACTTGAAGATCCGCATCACGGAAGAAGTAAGAGCCATCGATCAGCAGTTACTACAACGAGTAATACAAAATTTAGTTGAAGATTAGCAGAATATGATGTTTGTTGGAGATGAGGCCCCTTAGAGCAAGTTATATTGAAAAACTAAGTTGTTTATATTAAATTTTGAGGTCTTTGTGGAGTTGGACTTCTTCTACAGGCAGGTCATACGATAAAGCTTCCTTAGCGGCTTGGTCGGCTCTTTCATTGCCGGTGATACCGACGTGTGATGGCACCCAGATGATGGTTATAGAGACACCTTGGTCGGCAAGAAGTTGGCAAACCTCATGTATATCTTGAGCCAGAAGGTTTTGAGTGTACATGTTTTCTAAGGAATGAATGGCTGCAAGTGAATCTGTGCATATTGCAACTGTCTCATTCACGTCCGTTGTCATATTAAGTGTCATCAGGATTCCGTACAGTTCCCCGGTATGAACACTACATTTGGCGGGCATTAGATGCCTTGCCATGGTAGCATCTGATGTGGTAACTGAGCAACTAACACCATTTTCGTTTTTTGATGCATCAGTATATAGGATGTTATCAAACTGTTTCGAGTTGATCAGTTGTAAGAAGGATTGCACAAAGATGCAGTTAGGAGTTTCGTGCTTTTTGTATTTACACAGAGACGTATTGATGCAGGGTAACCTTTTGGTCCAAGGAGGCATCTTTGAAATTGGGATAGCACGGGTCATGGTGAGAGTACTGTTTCCTAATAATGGTTTTAATACTTGTGTGACCGAGGGAAGCCTTCTAGGAGAGTTAGGTGGTAATATTTGAGCAGAGTTGAGTATACTGAAGACTGGATTATTAGGGTTAGCAGATACTCTGGCAGAATACGATACGAGAAGTTGTTCGCGACGTAGTATAAGAGGGAGTTCATGTGCCTCGCAATATAGCGATTCAACAGGGCTGGATCTAAAAGCTCCAAGGCAAATACGAAGTGCAGAATTGTGCACTGCGTTCAGACTTTTTAAATTGGATTTGCTAGCAGAACAGTATACTAGGCTTCCGTAATCTAGTTTGGAGCGGACCAAGGCTCTGTATATTCTAAGAAGAGCTTCTTCTTCGGCTCCCCAGTGGTGGTGCGATAATGTCTTTAGAATATTTATACTTTTCGAGCAGTTTCCTTTAATGTCCTGTATATGTTGTCTCCAAGTAAGTCGACTATCGAAAGTTAAACCTAGAAGTTTGTGGTAATCTGCCACTTGTAACGTCACACCATTTAGTGTTATATGCGGAAAAACGTAGTTAGCCCTTCGTCTGCTGAATTTAATAACTTTAGATTTAGGGGCAGAAAAGTTAAAACCTGATTTCCTTGCCCAATCAGTTAGATCATTTACTGAAGTTTGCAGTAGATCGCATGTAGTTGAGGTGACTTTTCCTGAACAGTAGAGAACAAGGTCGTCTGCATAAAGGGCATATTTAACTGGCGATTCAACGGAGGAGCATATATCATTCACAGCTAAGATGAACAAAGTGGTGCTCAAGACTGATCCTTGAGGAACCCTATTCTCCAGACTAAACGAATGAGAAATTTTTCCATTGGCTGCCACTTTTGATACTCTGTTCATTAGGAATTTTTTTAAAAAGGTTAACATGCATCCTGATACATTAATTTCCTTTAATTTATTGTAGATGGTGGGTCTCCAGGTGGTATCAAAAGCACTTTCTATATCAAAAATTACAGCAACCACATCTTGCTTACTAGCGAAAGCGTTAGCAATTTCATCTTGAAGAGCAACGAGGTTATCTATAGTGCTTCTGTGCGGTCTAAATCCGGATTGTGCTTGATTCAGAAGCGTATGTCTTTCCAGAAACCAGAGCAAGCGCTTATTGATCATTTTCTCCAGCAATTTACACATTGTGCATGTCAAAGAGATGGGGCGAAACGATTTTGGGTGGGCCGAGGTACAATTATTTTTCTTGAAGGGCAGTATAATGGACTGTCTCCACAGATCTGGGAATTCTTGACTTATCCATATTTTATTGTATAATTCCAGAAGTTTATTTAGACTAGCTGGAGGAAGATTTTTAAGGAAAATGAAGGGAATATCGTCCGGACCTGCAGCTGAGCTTTTACAGGAGGATAGGTCGAAAGAGAGTTCTTTCGGTGAGAAAGGGAGGTTTAGCGAATCGGAATCAGGTAGTACTACTGAGCCTGTGGTATGTGGAGATTGAGGAATGTTTCTGTTTTCGGTTTTCGCTTGAAAGTAGTTGGCAAGAATGTTGACAATATCCTGGTTATTGGTGAAGATTTTATCGTTATGGATTATGGCAGGTATTTTGCAGATTGTATTACGTCCCTGCATTTGCTTTATTTTTGTCCAAACTTGGCCACGGGGAGTCTCTGCTGTTATTGTGCTCACATATTTGCTCCAGGACTGGTTTTTACTTTCTTTTAAAATGCGTTTAGATCTGGCCTTTAGTTTCTTAAAATTAATTAAGTCATCCTGAGACCGGGTCCTCCGATATTTATTTAAAGCGGTTTTGCAATCTCGGACAGCGGTTTTGCAGGCATCGTTCCACCACGGGACTGCCTTTTTTGAATGTTGTA